>QEPC01013206.1:585314-606558 GCA_003113815.1 Sphenodon punctatus
TCAGAGAGGAAGTAAATTACAGGATAGTATGTGAACTGGTGTGAAGGAGGCAATATTCCTGTCTATTAGGTGCCTGAGAGAAAGCAAAGACCTTGTGTTTCCAAGCAAAACTAGGATAGTTTATAACTCACAGGGACAGCAAAACTAGGATAGTTTATAACTGAAGGTCAGAGGCTGATAACAGAACCAAAGGGTACCAGAGAATAAGATGATTTGGTCAGACAATAAGGCACCTCCAAGAGGGGGTTGTGGGGTGCTCAGGGCCAGGGAGTCAGGCCCTCCCTCCGGAAGGAGGAGGGGTAGGACCCTTTTGGTCAGGGCAACCCCTAAGCCAGTGGACAAGCAGAAGGTATCCCAGATCTAAGCAACCAATGAGAATGCTCCACAGGTTTAGCACTGTGACAACCCCGCACTCTGGATAATCATAAGGAAGTTACTGGATAAAAAGGCTAGCCCCAGATAGAGAAGTTGCCTTTCACAGTACCTGCTTCGCTAGCTCTTATCAGAGCGCTGACAGGATCGGTGATTGCGCCCATTTTGGAACTTCTCCTTAGGAAGTTCTGCCACTTGCTCCACAGCTAGGCTTTCTCTCTCAAGGCTTTTGGGCCCCCTTCCTGCCCCTCCTTCTGGAACCAGACCGTGGACCTCTGATCACGTAAGAATACATGCTTTCTATGTGTTTTAAGTAGTCAAGAGTAGGTGAGGGCTCATATGTTAAAGGTGCAAATGCTTCATTGATAATTGGTATGTTAAATTGTGTTGCTCATTGAATAAAAGATCCATTGATTGAACAAAAGAGTCATTATTAGAAATAGCAGAGGAGTAATTCCCCACCCTCTCAAAACAGTAGTATTTTCACTCGGTCCTGAGAATTAAAAGGGACCTGCTTCACCCGGGGTGCAGAAAAGCAGCTGAAGTCCTTTTAGAAAAAGGGCCTGCTTCACTAGGGTGCAGAAAGGCAGTAGAACCCCTTTTATTTTCTTTCAGGACTGGGTAACTTTGGCTCAGTGGGATACTCTCCAAGGCTCATGATCTTGAAAACAGATACTGCCTTGCCTCATTGACTTTGCACAATCCACTGGTTCTTCTTCAAGTGGGCTACATCTGTTCTTACACATAGGTTTGTGCATGCACATCCTCCCCATGCCAGCTATCCATAGATATTGATCAATTTCAATTTCTGATACATTCCTCCTATATATTGTATCCCACTCCAGGAACCTGTCAGTTCCTTCCAACTGTGTTCAAAACATAACTAGCTACTGCTAGCAGCCACAGCAAAGAAACACTGAAATGATTAAATGGCTACAAACGGATTCAAACATTGTTTGCAGTGCCAAAGGAAAAGGCTGCACACAGACCCACACAACAGCATTTGCTTGTTGTGTTTGGGAACAGCACATGATCCAACCGACTGTGAGCACTGCTTGGTCCTGAAGCTAAGGGCCCACTGTGACAGAAAGTTGAGATTGCCAGGGTTACTGGCACAGATGGAAGAAAAACAACAGAAAAGGGCAAAAGCAACAGACATAAGTGCCTGGCATCAGCCCCAGCTATAGATGCTGAGGAGGGTCCCTCCAAGCATGATGTGGAGCCCCTCAAATCAGTGAGTGCTGCCAGAGCACTGGTGCCGATGGCCCCACAGACCAGAACAGATGGTTTCACCAGTTGTAATTAGCATCTCGCAGCAACATGTGCTGAATGCTCCAACCCAGCACAAGAAAGTGACAGCAAAGCGCAAACATCTCACCCCTCCAACATCGGATGAAGAGGATGTCAGGGTTCCGATTTCAGATGGCCTAGATATTGTCCATGAGCTTGACTCGGTGGCAGAAGAAACTCCCTGTTGGTACTGACCAAGTAGGAGCTCATGAGACAAGTTGCCTTTCCGATCACAGCCCCTAGGAGGGGTGCATCGCCGCATACCCATGGAAACATGTGAAGAGCAGTACAGCACCCACTATCTTATCATTGCACAGCAACCGTTCAGAGCCAAAGGAAAGAGCACCCAACAGCTGATCCTGCGATGCACCCAGCATCTCTTAGAATGCACCCAACCACAGCCGTGAGACCACCAAGAACAGCAGGAGTCAGAATCATCAACATCAGGATCAGTGCCAACAGCCACAGAGTGGATCCCCAGTGCTGGCAGAGCAAACAAAGGAAGCAGCAAAAGTCAGGGGCGAACATGCCTCCAGCTCCCTCAGTCAGACAGAGCAGCCACAACCTGCAGAGCAGCAGGAGGAGGGGTTAGTTGAACCACTACCCCAGGATCAGGAAGAGGGGGAGATACTGGGTGCCCAGACGGGTCCATCACCGGAAAGGGTGGCTGACCCAGAGGGTGAGAATCCACCCCACTCTGATGATGTAACAGATGTATCAATGGCCTCCACGGAGGACCACTTACTGTTCCACCTGTGTATAAAAAGGTTGGCAGCAGCACTCTCCCTCTGCCAAAGCTGTGACCACTGAGGATCCAGACCCAGTTTTTAAAATTCTGGGGCAGCGGCAGACAGCGAGAGTAGCACTACCCTTGCTGCCGAGATAGGCTGCTGAGTAAAACAACTGTGGGAAACCTCAGTTGACCTGCAGCCGATCTCACACTCAGCCAGTGTATTCTACTTATTTCCAGTAGAAGGTCACCAGTTATATTTTAAACACCCAGCTCCAAACTCCCTAGTAGTGGCAACTTCTATGGAGAGAGCGAGGCATGATTCCTCAGACTCCACCCCAGCAGAGAAGGAGGGTAGGAAGTTAGATGTTACTGGCAGAAAGGTTTTTGCTTCTGCCACTATGCTCATGAGGATAATTAACTATACCTCAGTGATGGCAACTTACCATTGTCACCTGTGGGAGCAGGTCAAGAAATTAATTCCCAAACTCCCAGAGGCAGACAGACAAGGGGCCATGGCTATTTTGACAGAAGGGCAAGTAACAAGCAGATACCAGCTGCAAAGTTCACAGCATGCTTGTATAACAGCAGCATGCTCTGTAGTCACTGCTATAGTGCTATGAAGGTATGCATGGCTTAGAACCACATGCTTGAATAGCCCTAGAAGAAACAGGATAGAGAACATGCCTTTTGACGAGGCAGGCCTTTTTGCTCAATCTACAGGTGAAATACTGTAGAAGTTACAGAAATCTAAAACATCTGCAAGTAAATTAAGGGTGAATTCACACGTGCAGCAATTATCTGGATTTTTAAAAACTGGTTCTCAATAGTTCGCTGTTAACAAGTCCTGTTGCATTCACATGCATGCCATACCGATTTTAAGTACAGCGAAATAATGCATTCAGACCTTCTTGTAGTGCGTGCTTACCCGGCTGCTCAGTACGGTTCAGTTACAGGAAGTGGCCTGTGGGGAGCCAGAAGGTTGCTACTTTGTAGCAAAGTACAACTTTGCTACAACCTTTGCTACAACTTTGCTACAACCTTTGCTGCAACTTTGCAAACTTTGCAACAACCTTTGCTACAACCTTTGTAGCAAAGGTTGCTACTTTGTAGAATCAGGGAGTAAAGAGGGAGAGCCTGAGGCTGCTGGAAAGAAGCCCCTCGCATTCTCTCCCTGGTTTCTTTCCGGTATCCCGCTGCTGCTACTGCTGCAGCACTACGGTAGAGGCAGAGGCAGATGATTGAAAGTCCCTTGGAGGGAAGAACTTTTTTGGGGAGAAGCATGGAGGGGAAACATGGAGGGGAAGAACTTTTTTGGGGAGAAGCTGGCTGCAGCCTGCACCCAGCGAGGCAACTACAGGGCTCCAGCTGGTCTCACTGCTTCCGGTAGGGGCAGGAGTAAAACAGCGCACTTGGAAGCACGGTTGCATTCACATCAGAAAAGATTACACACTAGTTAAAACCAGTACGATGTTGCTTTCACACTGCTGTTAAGTGCGGATTTATTGAAAACGGACAGCAAAAAGGTAGGTTTGAGTAGCTTTTCAACACGCATTGCTTTAGTGCGATATTGACTCCATTTAATCGAATTTAAGTGTTCAGACAGGCATGAAACATTCGGGGTTTTTTAAAAATCACACAAATCAGAACGTCTGAATCCCCCCTAAGAGTATGGTCTAGAGATGTGCCTTACATGTATTACAAACCTCAGCAGTGGTATTCCTATAGATGGGAGATCATCTATGCCTTCCTATGCCCAAGACGCACAAAGGCAGACACATAACAGCTCAGACAGGCAGCGCCCACAAAATAACATACTATCGTCAGAGTAAGCCTCCTCAGCAGATGCAATCACAGCAAAACAGGAAGTGACAATTACTGACGATTCACCCTCAGCTCTATAAGGGGCCAAAAAATGGGGCTGTCAAGTCTGAATTAGAAAGTTTTCAAAACAAACTTCTCAGGGCTGTGCTGGGAGTACCTAAAGGCACACTAGCATGCATGTTAAGAAGAGAAACTGGTTTCTTGCCTGTGGAATCAAAAATTCTTTTAAGGCCTATTCTTTGTTGAATGACAGTAGCAGCCATGACAGAACAGCGTTTACCACAACTTTGCTGGCTTGAAATGATAAATTCAGATTTAATATTTGCATTGGAAACAATCTAGAATCCACTGTAAATGAAGCTGGACTCTCCTTAAATTATTTGTTTACCTTGACACGAGTCAGGACTAAAGAAATTGTGATAAGATGTCTGAAGGATATTTTTATGCAAAAAGATCTAGCCACAATTGTTGACGTTAAAACTTCTCCTTGGTATAATAAATACAAAACACAGCACCAGTTGGAACAATATCTAAGGATATTGAATAATTTTACCATATGGAGAGCTTTCACTCTCCTACAGTTTCAGTTGATGCCATCAAAGGTTCTAGAAGGGAGATATAATACTCCCTATGAGTTGCATTTTTGTCCCTGTTCAACCTTGCAGATAAGAGGATTTTCCTGCATTATCTATTTAATTGCCCACTTATTGAAAGTGCAAGGCAAACATTTCTCACACCTATCATAAAAGACAAATCCCATTGCGACATTCAGTTGAAGATGTCATACTTCCTTGCAAGCCTGCAGGATTGTGTTATCCAGGCCATGGCAAATCTGGCGCACGCCTTAATGGTAGAAAGGTGGAAGAGCTTTGCAGAAAAGTAAGACATCATGACTGAAAGCACTGCAGGGCTAGTAGAAAACGAAGAAATACTTAAGCCAAGCATTGTATTTATTACCTTGTGGGATACAGAATTCAGCTGTCTGTCAAGCATATACGGAGCTATTAGTAATTATGGTTGATATGATTATTTTCTTATTTTAATATGTAATGTTAATAAATTATTGTCTAATTTGCATAAAAAGTATAATATATGGTAAATGTACTTTTATTTTGTAATTAATATTTATGTTGACTCATTTTGTCTAGAACTATTGTCAGGGTATGGAGGGGGCGGGACCTGCAGGGACGGCGGGGGAAGGCCTGGGGTACCTGGGAAGTCACGCTACACACACACCAGTACCTGTGTCGGTAGAGCCTTCCCCTGCTTGCAGTCTGCTGGGCCAGCGATTACCGGATGAGAGACAGCTGCGGCGCTCTGAGCCCCTGCAGCTGAAGCGAAGGCTGGGTCTGAAGCAAGACACATAAAAGGAGGGCCATTGGGGCTCTTTCCTTGCTGGCGATCATCAGAGCTTCTTGGTTCCTGTGATCTGGCCCATGCATTGGTATTTGCAGAACCTGTGGTTTGCTAGAATCCCTCCCTGTTCCTGTGTGATGAGTGCAGCAAGTGGTGAGTGATTGTGATCGAGTGATGTGTGCTTGTGTCTCCCTTGCTGCTGACCTTTCGTACCTTCCTGTGTGTGGTTGCCCTAATCCCTCCCCGCTCCCTTTGGTGGTTCCCAGGGCCTGGGGTCCCTACCCCCTCCTCACTTGTTTCCCCTCCTGGGTCCTGTGTGTGTGTGTGGAGGATCACTCTAATCCAGGGCTTGACATCTCCGGTGGGCCCCCTGATGAATGGTGGCTGGGTCAGGTGCCTTTTAGCATACAATTGACCTCACAGCGATACACCATACCGCTGTCTCTTATACACATCTAGATGTGTATAAGAGACAGGTTCTCCGGTGGACCCCCTGATGAATGGTGGCTAGGTCAGGTGCCTTTTGACCTCCCAGCAAGACACCATACTGAGGGCTCCTTTAACATTGATAGTGTGTGTCTGTGAGTGGGGTTTGTGTACTTGTGTCATGGAGCCCCTCCTTCGGTCCTGAGTCCCCTTGCCATCCCATATTCCCCACACCTATGGTCGCGACAAATAAAGTATTGATTGATGGATCAGCCCTCATGAGTGCTCAGGAGTTAAAGTTTAGAGAACACTTGAGAGGCTCTCTATGTAGTTGGGTGTAGTATAACCACAGACAAGTGAGTGCTTAGTATAATCTCACAAGGTTATAAACTGTGCTTCCTGAAGTCACCCATAATAGGTCACCCCCTCCACAGCTGTTGTTGATAGGGGAAAAGCTGTCATGTTTGCGTACTGAAGTGCAGGAATTAATTAATAAAGAAGCAATTGAACCAGTTCCTGCCTCTGACTGGTCAGTGGGTTATTATTCCAGGTATTTCATAATAGAAAAGGAGGACGGGGGTATAGACCAATTCTAGATCTAAGGGGTCTGAACAGATATGTGTAATACTACAAGTTCAAAATGGTTACTTTGCAGTTATGCAGATATCTCAGAGAGGGGCAACGGTATGCCATACATGATATGGAAGATGCCTACTTCCATGTTGGCACACCAGGCACATAGGAAATATCTCAGGTTCAAATTTGAAGACCAACATTATCAATATGCCTCCCTTCCTTTAAGCCTTTCATCTGCACCCAGGGTGTACACAAAGTGTATGGCCCCAGTAATGGCATGTTTGAGGAGGAGAGAAATACATATTTACCCGTACCTAGATGACTGGCTGCTGGTGGGTCAGACTCCACCTGCAGTAACACATAGTCTGGAGGTAACGCTTAACCTCTGTGCCTCGGGCATTTTCATAAATGTAAAAAAATCTGTGCTCGAACTAACTCAGCACATCGATTCACAGCTCAGCCTGGAATTTCAGGTTGTGGCTGTGGTAGGGAGTGCATTTTGGCAGTTACATCTTGTCTGGTGGCATCGGCTGTATCTCTCAGACTCTGACCTTGCCACTGTCATCCATGCCTTCGTCACCTCGAGGCTGGATTACTGCAACGCGCTCTAAGTGGGGCTGCCCGAGAAGTTGGTCTGGAGGCTGCAGCTGGTGCAGAATGCCACGGCCTGTCTCCTTACGGGGGTGGGTTGCAGGGAGCACATGACACCTGTGCTCCGGGCTCTGCACTGGCTGCCTATAAAGTACCGGGCTAGGTTCAAGGTGCTGGTTCTGACCTTTTAAAACCCTTCACAGCCTGGGCCCTGCTTATCTGCGGGACCGCCTCACTCCCCATGTGCCCGTGAAACCCCTGAGATCGTCCGTGGGAGCCTTTTTGGAGGTTCCCTGGGTGAGACAGGTGGCCACCAATGTTAGATCTTTTTTGGTGGCTGCCCCTGTGCTGTGGCACTCGCTCCCAGAAGAGGCTCGGTTGGCCCCCACTCTCCTGTCATTTCGATGTTTATGTAAGATGTGGCTGTTCCGCCAAGCTTTTTTTTTGGGGGGGGGTTGTTTTCTCCCTGCATATGGAATTTTTTAACTTTTAAAATTGTTATTGTATTGTTTTTTTATCTTGTTGTTCACCGCCCCGGGCTGCCCTGTGGGCAGGAGGGGTGGGATAGAAATCTTTTATAAATAAATAAATCTGATACATTGGGGCAATACTGGATATACAGTCAAGGCAAGGATGTTCGCACCAGCAGAGAGGTTCTGAGAGTTAGATTTAAGATTATGTATATAAATGCATATAAGAAGGAGACAGATCAACTGATGGTTACCTAGACTAACATTCTATAGGCAGATCAGTCTCTGTATGACAGTTGATAGTTAGGACAATTAAGATGCCTAGCATGTAGGTTGCTGTTATGCCTTATGGAGGTGTTCTTTGTTTTTGTTAAGGAGTAAACTTCTCTGTTTGTTTCAGCTGTGTGTTTAAGTCATCATTACTCAAATAGAGCGTAACTCCTGCAAAAGGTTATGGGCCCCAGTACTACAGAACAGAAAGACAGATTTAAACTCCAGAAGGACACAGAAACTGATCCACTGGATGTGAGTGAAGAAAAAACAAAATAAAACATACGATTGACCTCATGGCTGCCATCTCTGTTCTTAAGTTTTCAGTGACTAAATTAAACAGTGGAAACTATCATCTATGGAAATTCAAGTTGAAAATGTTATTATCCAAAGATGATCTGTGGGAAGTGATAATTAGACAGACCAGCAGATAATCCAGAAGTGTGGGACAAGAAAAATAGACAGGCAAGAGCCACAATAAGTCTTCTAGTGGAGGATGATCAATTAATTCACATTAGAAATAAGAGCACAGCAAAAGGGATGTGGAATTCACTTGAAAGATTGCATGAAGATGCTAACCTGAACAGTAAGTTGTTTTTACTGAGAAAGTTGTATCAAATGAAACTAGAAAAAGGTAGAGCAATGCAGGAACACATTAACTCTATGTTAGAGGTTATAGAACAACTTTGTGGTATTGGAGAAGAAATTAAAGAAAACCAAATAGCAGCTCTAATGTTATGTAGCTTACCTGAATCATATAGTGCTCTAATAAATGCTCTGGAAACCAGACCTGAAGCAGAATTGACACTAAAGTTGGTAAAGAGCAGGCTTGTTGATGAATTTAATCGCAGGAAGGAAAATATACGAAGTGATAAGGACTATGACACAGATAAAGAGACAGCATTAAAGACCAAAGATACAAATACACACAAAAAGGAAACCAGAATATGTTTTAGATGCAAAAAGGAGGGACATTTAAAGCAAAATTGTTCCATATGGAAAGCTGAACAGCGAAGACAAGCTTCCCAAATATTGAAACAGAGGGCTAAAACTACCACAAGCAAATGTATGGAAGAGAAATGAAATGACTGTATTCAAGGGTGAAAACGGACATGATGCTAACCACCCTTTAACCAACCTAGGTGGTTATTTATGCATGTTGCAGGGCTGCATAGGGCACCAATGCAGCCCTGCAACATGCATAAAAAACCACCAAGGGTGGTTAAAGGGTGGTTAGCATCATGTCTGTTTTCACCCCAAGTTACACAAGGCAATTCTTTCCAAGGGTGGTGTGTTGACTCTGGAGCTACAAGTCACATGACAAGTGATAAGACATTTTTTACAGAACTAAATCTGAATGTGAAAGAGAAAATATTTCTTGTTGGTGGGAGAAACATACAATCTGAAGGAATTGGGCATGGATTCCTGAATTGCAGTGATGAAAAGGGACATACGTTCATAATACCAGTAAAGGAGGTGTTATGTCCCTGAACTAGAAGGTAGTTTACTATCTGTCAAGCGTATTACTAGTAAAGGTCTCACAGTGCAATTCAGTAGAAATAAATGTATGATTAAAAAGGGGGAAATAACTTTGACTAAGGCTATAGATAAGCACCTGTATAGACTTATTACAGAAAAAGAACAAGCAAAAAGAATTTTGAAAAATCAGCATACAGATTGCATTCATCTTTGGCACAGACTGATCAGTCTCTGTATGACAGTTGACAGTTAGGACAGTTAAGATGCCTAGCATGTTATGCCTTATGGTGGTGGTCTTTGTTTTTGTTCTCTTGTCTTCACTCTGTTAAAGAGTAAACTTATCTGTTTGCTTCAGCTGTGTGTTTGAGTCATCATTACTCAAAGAGAGCGTAACTCCTGCAACATTTTAATCATTATAAAAGTGCCCCGGCAACAGAAAAAAACCTATCAAAGACTACTAGGTTTGATGGCCTCAGTAACAAAGGTCACACCCAATGCCAGGTTACATATGAGGCCTCTGCAGGTCTGGTTTGTATGAAACACGGGTGTCTTCACCAACCCCATAAGAAGCTGCTTCTCCTGCACGCACTGTGCTTGCAGCTCAGTGTTTGACTGAGATAGGACTTTGTTTTGCAGGGGCTACTATACAAGGATGTGTCCCCACAGTTTTTGTTCACAACTGATGCCTTGCTTTCATGTTGGGGGGCACATATGAGAGGCTATTAGGTAGCAGGAATGCGGAGCTGCAAAGAGTCCTGAAGACACATCAATTATCTAGAGTTGCTGGCCATTGTGAGAGTGTTGTAGGTTTTCCAAGCATGTGTACGGGGCGGAGCAGTGCAGATCGCTACAGACAATCATACTGTGATGTTGTACTACTTAAACAAGTAAGGGGGTACCAGATCCAGAAGCCTGAATGCATTGGCTCAAGAGATATGGCTCTGGGCATTGGACAGAGGAATCACCATCACAGCTATACACCTGGCAGGAGTAGACAACTGCCAGACAGATGCACTGAGTCAGTGCTTCATAGAGCACCATGAGTGGCAGCTGTCAAGGAAAGTGTATCAAATTTTAGTATCCTGGTGGGGGACTCCAGTCTGTGATTTGTTCACAGCAGAGAACAACAAACAATGCCAGACATATTGCTTCAGGGCAGGCCAAGGCAGAAGTTCAATGGGGGATGCCGTCCTACGCCACTGGGGGGAAGGCCTGCTTTATATGTGTCCCCCCCCACACACACACACACACACACCCATTCCACTGATAGGCTGTGTCATAGAAAAAATAGAGACAGATGGTGTAGATGCTATCTTGCTGGCACGAGACTGGATACATGAGGTGTGGTATACAGAGCTCTGCAGCCTGGTGTGCGAAGTTCTCACACTTCCCCTGCAGGTAGATCTGTTAATACAACAAGGTGGGAAGTTAATCCATCCAGGTGTACACACTCTCCGCCTAAATGGCATGGAAAATACAGAGAAAGCGCCTCATGCCATAGGGGAGGAGGTCGCCTGGTGTTAAAGAACGACATAAAACCATCCACTCAGAAAACATACCGGTTAAAATGGAAAAAGTTCAGACATTGGCTGGTTGATCAGGGAATCCACCCTAGACACTGTACCCTGCAGCAGGTGCTGACCTACATGTTGCATTTGGTCAAACTGGGTCTGCAACTGGCTACAATACGAGTCCATGAATCAGCCATCTCCCATTTCTTGAGTGTGCCAGGTCAGTGCACAATCTTCTCGAAGACTGAGATGCAACGGATGTTAAAGGGTATAAAAAATATATTCTCCAGGGTACACAAACCTGTCCACTTATGGAATCTGCATATTGTCCTGCAAGCCCTAATGTCTCCCCCTTTTGAGCCAATGTCCCAGGCTAGCCTGAAACACATGTCTTTGAAGCTTAGTTTCCTAATCGCAATAACTACGCTTTGCAGAGTAGGCAAGATCAATGCAATAACTATCAGATCGCCATATATGCAATTCCACAATGACGGTAAATAATATCACACTCCATCTTTTTATTTCTTTATTTATTTATGATCTTTTTGCCCCAAGGTGAGGTCTCCTTTTCACTTAAATGTGCAGGTAATCTTACCAATCTATTACCTCAAACCTCACACATCGAGTGAAGACAGGAGACTGCATTCACCTGATGTCAGACAGGCTTTGCTCTATTATCTGCGCGCTACTCAGGGAATTCGCAGGACAGAACACCTATTTGTGTCAATGGCAGAGAACGATCAGGGGGAATAGAATTACCACACAAAGGTTATCCAAATGGATAGTGGATTGTATAAGCCTTTGTTATGGGTACCAAGGACAAGCCCTGCCAACTGGGGCAAGGGTGCACACCACAAGAGCTTTGAGAGCGTCATTGGCAGCGTGGGCAGGTGTGCCAGCACACCAGATGTGTGAAGCGGCGACATGGGCGGGTCAGGTGCTGTTCGCCACTCCTGGCATCACTTGCAGCACTGCCAGCGTTCTCACCTTGCAGGTGCTAACTCTCTTAAAGGGCCAGTGGCTTGCAGGGACTCTGCCCTGTTACACATGTGCTGCAATGTACCTGTGGTGTTTGCCCATACCAAAGGAGAAGGGATGGACAATGCCATGTTCCCCGAAGATTCATCCAAAGGACCCTCATCATCAGGACCTATATCCATGCGTTTAAATCACCAAGGGGTATAAATACAGTTCTGGAAATTGTATCTAATAATAATTCAATAGAAAGTTCTAAAGTTTCCCAAATGGTCTCATTATTTTAAAAAACCAGCACCCTAGGGAGAATATGTTGTGTTCAGTTTCTACCTCTTTTACATGAAAGGCCAGTGAATCATACACTAAAAGATCAAGACTAGCTATATATCTGTCCTAACTAGACTGTTTTACTCCAGCTTTAAGATAGGCAGTAAACCCTGGAAAATAAGAATAAACACAGGGGATCAGCACCAGCAGCAGAAATGATGGAAGAGTTGCATAGCCTGGACCCAAGATGTCAGGAACTACTAGAGGCCCGGTTCACTGGAATGGGTGTTGCCGAGGGTCCATTAAATAGTGAGACTTCCAGCTCAAGCTTGTCCAGTGTGGGCTCTCTTAGCGATAAAGAGTTGGAGACTTCTCAGAAGAAACAGAATGACCAGCAAAAGAGACCAGTCAAGGAAAAGGCACTCCCAGGGGGCATAGAATTAGTGATTATTATGAGTTTGTTGGGGGAAACAGTCCAGGAACAAGTCCTGTCAGAAGCATGTTACACGATCTCACCACAAAATTCCTTATCCAATCCCTTACATTCTGATCTCACAATGGAAAAAAATACCTGTGCTAGAAAACAATAAAAACTTCGATCTGGAGAAGAAAGAGGGGAGGACAGATGACTTATTAAGAGCAAACTGTGACTTGAAGTGGCAGATTGATGAGCAGTAAAAGATACTAGAGAAATACAAGGAATGGTTTAATAGATGCGTGACAATGAGCAAGAATCTGCTTATAGAAAAGTCAAAACAGGAGAAAATGGCATGCAGAGATTAAAGCATCCAGCATCATTAGGACTGATGCAGCATACAGCTCATTAAGACTGGGCCACTTCGCTACAGTTCAACATGGGACTTCTTTCACTGAGCAATGGACAGGTGGCTACGCCTTCCAGAACCTCATCAAGCAGCAGGAGAGGATAAATTCCCAGTGGGAAGAAATAGAAAGGCAACAAAAAATGTTAGCAAAACAGAAGCCACCTGCTGTGGGACAGACCCCTCCAGCAAGCAGCGAGAAGAAACAGCGCAAGAACAAGGACAGTGGAGCAGAAAATGAGACTTTGGTAGGGCTCCACTTGGGAGGACTGCTACCCCTTTAAGAGGTGCAAGTAGCACCAATCCAAAGACTGGGCAAGTTGAGGGCCAGACGCTGGAGAGCTAGCGTTAAGGTAGAGACAGCGGGACTAGAGCATGGCAGAGCCAGCTCAGAGGGTATAAGAGTTTAGACTGAGCTCTGTACAGAAAAGAGGAACCGGCCCTTAAAGAACTGGAACACTAAAGGGCTGGCCACACCCTCCTCTCGATATATAAGAGGAGACAAACCCAGGTGGGTTCAGTCTGTGCTTGGCTACAGACCAGACAGGAACGCTGCTGAGAGCTAGGCTCACCAGGAATGTTGTCCAGGGTGCTGAACCCTATTCTGGGTTAAGTCTAGAGCAGTTTGTGCCTTGCTTAAGGAGAGGAACCCTGCTGCAGCTGCACTCCTGAGGAAACCTCTCCAGAGTCCTGAACCCAGACTGAGCTGAGGAGTGCTGAGAAAGGCTGAGGACCTCATGGACTTTGAGATATAGCCAAGCCTAAGAGACTGTGGGCTTGACAAAGAACTGTGAGTAGCCAGCCAGAAGCAGTTACCTGGCTGAGCTTGGGTTACAAATAGGGATGGGTCCCAGAGGGCTTGTTACTGGCATTAGATATGAAGCCTGTGTATGGGACAGCCGTTATGGTGGGGAGTTGCTACAGACTATGCGTAGAGTCTGAATGGGTGTTTTTACACACACCTTAAAGTTTTTCAATCTTCTGGGTTTACAAGTCCACAAGTAAGTTCTGGATGCATTTTTCACACACACACTGCCCTGAGGCAGTTCCTGGATCCATTCTTCACACAAACACTGCCCTGAGGCAGTTCCTGGATCCATTGTTCACATAAACACTGCCCTGAGGCAGCCTAAAGCATCTGCAGCTGTAGACGTGACAGGCTGCCATGGAAATCAAGTGACCACAGCTGCCTGGAGCAAAGCAGTTTACCAGGAGAACTTTTTGCACACAAAAGTTCTGGGAGAAGTTCTACGCAGAAGTTCAAAGAACTGGATGTTTAAGATCTGGGTGAGTGATTCAGATACACAGAAAGT
Source organism: Sphenodon punctatus (assembly GCA_003113815.1). NCBI lineage: Eukaryota > Metazoa > Chordata > Lepidosauria > Sphenodontia > Sphenodontidae > Sphenodon > Sphenodon punctatus. The sequence continues at coordinate 599,586 of QEPC01013206.1, forward strand.
TGAGGATGTAACCGCAAACATGCAGGAGAAATGTGTGTTTAAAAACACCAATATTCCCTAAAGAACATGTGACTGTGAAGCTGATTCATCCTCATATACTTAGCCTGGTGGGGTCTGATCCTGTGATGACTTACTCTGGTATGACTGTGCCCTGTTACAGAGAAGTTAACACTAGTTGACTATCATGAACAGAAGGGAAACTTCAAACTCTGACTAAATCATCTTAAAAAGGAGGAGGTGGAAATCCAAGTGGAACTGGAGCAGCTAGAGAGGGTTAGAAATCTACATATAAGGGAATTGAAAAGGATACACAGTGAAGATAGCTCGCAATTTAAAGACCAACCAACACTAAATGACAGATATTTGTTGCTACATTTTCTGGGTAGAGGAGGCTTCGGTGAGGTATAATAAGACATTTTATTTAACAGAACAAAGATATGTAAATAAAAACTGGAGGGACAAGAAAAAGAACGACCACAAACGTGCATATAGAGAGTACAGAGGGTGTTTTTAAATTAGATGCTACCACGTATGGCTACCCAGAAATTGCTCATCTGACCACCCATCTGAAGGTGGAGCGAGGGAATGCACTCTCCCATCAGTCACGCAGAGCTCAGTTTTTCAGTGGTTGGGAGTGAGAACTTGATCCAGGAGCCAAATCTAGGAACTGGAAAGGGGTCACATAAAAACTTGATGTGGGCTGCATTTGTCCCCCGGGCTTGAAGATCCCCACCCCTGCTTTTAAAAAAGTAAGTATAACATCCTTTCACATAAATCAAGTTTGAAATGATGACCTTATAGCAAGAATAGAATTTTAAGGTTGGAAAGGACTCCAAGGTTCATTTTGTCCAAACCACCCTCACCCCACCCTTTGCTGCATGGCAGGATTTCCGGTCTACAGCATTGCCAACCGATGCTTGTCCAGCGACGCTTTGAAAACCTTGATATTTCCTTTTCAGAGTTCTACCACTTGAGCTACAGATGACTGTGCTTTTTCATTCAACTGCTTGAGGAGGATCTTGAGGATACAATTCTACACCCACTGAAGTCCATTGCAAAACTCCCATCAACTTTAATGGGGGAGAATTGTCCTGTGAGGGGGATTAAATTCTCTCCTTCTCCTTACCCCTCAAGAGGCAATGGCTCAGAGGTTTCCTTCCAAAACCAGCACAAGTTGCAGTTTATGACAGGGTGGGGTGTCCAGACCTGAAGGAATTTTTATATCAATATTAGGAAATGAGAAAAAGTAAATGATGGAGAAAAATGTAATGATAAAATACGGAATGAAATTCCTCATACTGAAGAATTAGTATGAAAAAGCACAAAATCTGAGGTGATTTTTTAAATGAGTAATTCATAAGCAGAAGCATGAGAATAAGAGGATTTTATACAAACATTAAAAAGAACTAGGAGAAAAAGGGGTGAATTTCTGTGAGTTCGAAATTAATTCTCAGTGGGTGTTTTCAAATGAGATGCTACCCCACGTGGCCACCCATCAGCCATGGATCCGACCACCCATCTGAAGGGTGTAGCAGCTGGATGCACACTCCCACAAGTCATGGTGCACCCACTTTCAGCCACTCACAGAACAATGCCGGGAAATCTGGAGTGAGCTCTGCGAGGCAAGTCAAATGAGCAGCAGCTGCCTCTGTGGCCATGGTAGCCACACTGGGAGCTGCCCATTTTTTGTATTTGCTTGGTGCTCCCCATGCACTCCACAAGTGTGGGTGCTCTGTGCAGAGCCACGGACATGGACCCCCTCCCCATTGACTTCCTCGTCTAAAAACACCCAGTGAAACATAAGAGCAAAGGGAATTAGCCACCGAGATATGAAAAGTAAAGAGAAGTTTATCTGGTCTGAGGGGACTTTATTTCATGGTAGGAGGATGAATAAAATCTGTGGGGATTTTCTGTCAGCATTGAAGAATTAGGGAGAAAAGGGGACAAAATTTGAGCCCTAATTAGGCCAATGTTTATTAATAAAAATGACAAAAAGGGGATAACTGAAAGGCATTAAGGCGTCTTTAGACATAACAAAGATCGGGTGTCAAAATCCCTAAGCATGTATTTGGTTGTTGTGTGTAAGCACCATAACAATCCCAACACCAATTTGGCCACCCGTTGAACACGTGATGTGAACACCATTGCATCACAAGGACAATGTGTGTGTTCTGGCTGAACACGTGGCCAATGTTGTGTCTAATGATATTGCGTGGTGTGTGTTAGCAGGTACAACATGGGGAACAAGGTGGCAGCGCTTGTGTGCTGAGATCGGGGGGGAGCAAAATGCTGATTTGCCCCAAGATGGGCTATGTGTCTAAGCAGCACCACATGGTGAACACAGGGCCAAACTGGTGTTCACATCAAGGTCAAAACACCCATTCAGACACCCGTTGACATTATGTCTAAAGACACCTAACATTTGAGCCACACACGGACCAGCCAGATCTTCTCCTTGCCTTGACAGGCTTCAAAATGGTCATGGAAGGTTCAGCCACCTGTGGCATGGCAGTTGGGAGATGCCATTCTCCTGAAGGGGCAGTCTTTTCCCTTTGTTATATGTTAAATGTGGTGCCAGCTAGTTTTTTCAGCAAAACCTTTTGATTTCTATGGATGTAAAGAAGGAAATTATTTGTTTCTCTAACATGAAGGGAAGATTGATCACTGTGAGAAACAAATTCCTTGCCCCCACCTCCACCCCCATTATGTGGAACAATGACTCAGGCCAGCTGCTTTCCTGCCAAATGCAGCAGCATTTGCTGCAATTTATGAAGCTGGAGGGAAAACTAAAAAAATGAGGGATTTTAGATTAATGTTAGTGAGAAAAAGGCAAAATCTTGAGGATATTTTTTTCAAATGACAAAAATCAAGGTGATTTTACCTCAGGCATGGAAAATGGAGAGAGAATTGTCAAATCTGATACAGTTGTCTCAGAAAGAGGGATATTTTACTGATAATGCACAATCAGACGAGCGTTTAAATCGCACAGCCGCGGCGGCGGCATCGTGTGATTTAAAGCACCCCGCACTTCCGGGTTGGTGTGAATGCACCGACCGCGCACATTGCAGCCTAACACGAACTGTTGGAGTGCGGTTTTGAAAGCTGCTCCGAGCAGCCTTTTAAAACCGCACTCCAACAGTTCGGGTTAGGCTACAATGTGCGCACTCACTGAATTCACACCAACCCGGAAGTGCGGGGTGCTTTAAATCGCACGATGCTGCCGCCGCGGCTGTGCGATTTAAACGCACATCTGAATGAGCCCTGAATTGGTAAACGTATCAATGTCTATCTCACAAACTGGGATGTAATTTGATTCTCATTTTGAAGACGAATGTCAGTTCCTAAAGGAAGTCATTTTTCTTTTTTTTCCCCTCCAGCTGGGGGGAGGCAGTGACTCAGGCTAACCATTTTCCCTCCAAATTTAAACCAGACACATTAGCCATTGTCTCTAAAATGAGAGGGGAAAGAACAAATCGGTGTGGAAATTTTACCCATGCTGAAAGAGTCTGTAATCCTGAGGTGATTTAATTTTTTATTTTAAAAAACATTAAAATCCTGAGGGCATTTGAAGCCTCTGTCTTAAAATGACAACTATAAACAATAAAATCTATGGAAATATTTATTTATTTATTTTTCAAATGTATACCCTGCCCCTCCTGCGAACAGCTCGGGGCAGCTTCCAACAATAAAATATACATAAAAACAAATATAAAACAATTTAAAATGCATCAAAAATACAGGGCCCCGGGATACATAAAAACAATAGACAATAACAGGGTAGGGGAGATAAAAACCCTAACCCACTCCCCTCACCCCCCACCCCAAAGGCCTGGGCGAACAGCCAGGTTTTACAATACCGCCAGAATATCAACAGGCTTGGGGCCAGGTGAGCTTCCTCCGGAAGGGAGTTCCAAAAGCGCGGCCCGGCCACCGAGAATGCCCTCTCCATTGTGGCCCCCCGCTTTACGCGGGGAACCGCCAAGAAGGCACCCCCGGCCGACCAAAGGAGGCGCTCTGGGGCACGGAGAGCGAGGCGGTCCCTGAGGTACGAGAATATGTCATCATTATCTAATAATTAGAATTAGCAAAGGGGAAATTGGAATGAGTTACTGTTAGGGCTTCAAGAAATAAAAGAGAAATATGGCCAGTTTGTGGTGGTTGTGTCAATAGGTGAGAAATGGGGAGAGAGAAAAATATAGTAGATTTTCTGTCACGTTAACTAGTAAGTAAAAGGTGTGAAAAACTGACATCATTTTGGTCAATATCTATAATGAGAGAAGTGCAAAATCTGAGAGGATTTGGTATGAATATTTGAACTGGCTCGGTAAAACACAACTAATGGGTCGGGAGGCACCCACTAGCTGTGGCACTGGTAGCTGGAAGAAGCCATTTTCTTCACCTGGAGATGAAGTACTCTTCGCTGTGTAAATAAAGTCTGGTCCGAGTCATTTTAATTAGCAAGAACATCAATTTCTATTGAAGTACAGGAGGAAACAAACTGCTTCCCCTACATGTGAGGAAATTTAATTGCTAAGGCGTGTGAATTCCCTCTTCCTTATGTCCAAATGGGGAGCAATGACCGCAACAGCTTTCCCGCCAAAATCAGAAGCAGTTGCTGCAATTCATATGATGCGAAGGGGGAAAAAAACCAATTCTGAGGGGAATTTTTGTCAAAATCATATTAGTGAGGAAATAAAACCTGAGGTGATTTTCAGTCAGTATTTGGTTATTCCTGAGGAAACTGGGCAATGATTTTAGATCAATGTTTAAAAAGTAAGAATGCAAGCAAGACAATCCTCTCAATCAATGAGAGTTTTGCCATTGTCTTCAATGGCAGAGGATGCACCCAAAGTAGTTAAATCTGTGGTTCAGTTTCTATGTACAATGAACAATTAGGATACAGGGTGAAAAACAGAGGGAATTATTTATCAAAGTTTGTGAACTGGAGAGAAACGTGGGCAATCAGAGGGGATTTTGTGTCAAAAATCTGAAGGAATTTCTTTTTCACCATTTGAGAATTAGCAAGCAGGGGTAAAATTTGAAGAGGTTCAAGAAATCAGGATAGGGGACCTTTTCCCTCCCAGGGTCCACTTTGAAAATTAGTACAAGCTCTGAGAGCTGCATAGAAGAAGTTGGAGGCGAGGGGGACAGGGACACACACTTAAGAGGTGTGCTCAATCAAAGGAGCACATGGATCAGTGAGTGCCCTCATCTCTCCTCTCTTTCTTTGACTTCTGTTTTACAGTGCTTGGGGGTAGGAAGGAACTGGATCCAGAGGTCAGATTCAGGAACTGGGAAGAGGCCACATAAAAAGTAAAACTTGCCCTGGGCTGCATTTGGTCCCTGGGCCTCAGGTCCTCCACGCCTGTTCTAAATCAATAGTGGATTATTGGAACCAGCAGGGGAAAGTTTTGAGAGGGTTTTCTTCCCAATGCAACAATTAGAGGGGGGAAAAGCTAAATTTCAGGTGACTCTAAGCAAATATTCTCTTGTTATAAAGTCCAGAGAAACAAGTTGCTGCCATAAGAGATGGAGACAAAAATAGTTCAGCTTCTGTTGCTGATAGTTTGCATGCTTTCAACTTTAGCTTCTGACTACTTGCCCTAAGATTTTTTTTTTAATGCAAATTTAAAATAGAGGAATAGTAGGGCAAAAAAAGTATTTTAAAAGAGAGACACGGGTTAGAAACAAAATAATAAGGAATATATAATTAACACTTTACTTAAAGCCAAAATACAGAAGTGAACAAAGTATCATTAACCCTTTTTTTAGATTTGCCAGAGTTCTGCTTGTGGCGCTGGTGGTGGTGGGGGTACGTGCGTGATCATTAGCTTCTACCCTTCTGAGCTAAACAACAACACAGTTCTCTCTTTTAAAAAATCTCTTTTCTTGGATCAACTTCAGTAAAAAAGTATGCAAATTTTCAGGCTGACAGAGCCCTTCCCCAGGCCTGGCAAGCTTCAACTACAGACTGAGTGGGTCACTAGTAGCTACCCTTGCAGCTGGCTGCCCCCCTCAGCTCTGCCACATGAACCCTCTGTAAAGCTTTTGGAAGCGGAAATGTTTCCAGCGTGGGAGAAAGCAGCAGGTGGCTGCAGTATGAGCAGCATAACATCAGGTTTGCTCAGCGTTTGTTTCCAGACTGTTAGTGACCTTGCCCCCTCCCTTCCTCTTTGCAACCAGCATAGTAGGCACCAACAGCAGCAAGATTAAAGATTTGTTTCTTCGCTGTCGCTCAGGGGCAATGTGTAAAGTGAAGAGCCCCAGGCAAAGGGAAGTCTCTTGCAAATGGGGAGGGAGGCAGTCTAAGGCCGCTTTTAGACGTCCAGCTGGGATCAGGCACGGGAGCGGCGAAACAGCCGCGGCGCTGTTTTAGACGAACTGGAAGCGGAAGTTGTGTGCGTGATCCGGGGCCGCGCATTCTTTGCCGACCGCGATTGAACCACCCTGATCTCTCAGATCTCAAACCACATACGCAGCCGGAAAAGAATGCGCGGTGCCGGATCACGCGCACAACTTCCGCTTCCGGTTCGTCTAAAACAGCGCCGCGGCTGTTTCACTGCTCCCACGCCTGATCCAGCTGCACGTCTAAAAGTGGTCTTAGGCCGCTTTTAGACGAGACAAATTTGCGCATGATTAGTGAAAAAGGCGCGTGTTTTAATGCTCGTTTAAACACCTAAACCGTTTTAAATGAGCATTTGCCATGATCGTGTAAAAGCCCAAACCGTTTTGAATGTGCTTTTTAAATAATGTGCATTTTAAAAAAAACAGTTTTGGTATCCCCCGATCATCAAAGGGGCTCAAAACCGGTTTTAAAAAATGCGCATTATTTAAAAACCACATTCAAAATGGTTTGGGCTTTTACACGCTCATGGCAAATGCGCATTTAAAACGGTTTAGGTGTTTAAATGAGCATTAAAACACGCACATTTTTCACCAATCATGCGCAAATTTGTCTCGTCTAAAAGAGGCC
>QEPC01013206.1:626507-645055 GCA_003113815.1 Sphenodon punctatus
CGGAAACCTGGCTGAACCTTGAGTCGGGGCCTATCTTGGCTGACCTCGTTCCAGCCGGGTATTCCGTGCAGCATCAGTCACGGTTGGAGGGACGGAGGGGTGGTGTAGCCATGATTTTTAGGGAGAGGTGGTCTGTTAGGAGGTATCCGGTGCAATCTATATTGGGTATTGAGACTCTCCATCTTGTGTTTGATTTGGCGGGGGACAGATTGCGCATGCTGCTTGTATACCATGAACCTGCCTGTGCAACAGTCTCCCTACATGCTCTGGCAAAGTCAGTATTGGGGCTGGTGTTGTGGTTCCCAAAGACATTAGTCTTGGGGGACTTCAGCATCCATGCAGATGCCAACCTTGGAGGAGCGGAGCATGAGTTCATGGCCACCATGGCAACCATGGGCTTGTCCCAGATGGTCATCAGCCTGGCAAATCAGGGGGGACATACCTTGAACCTTATGTTTTGCACCAGCCTTGAGGCAGGGGTTCCGTTAATGGGGGAAATATCAGTAGTGCCCTTGTCATGGACGGATCATTACCTCCTGCAGGCTTCTCTCCTGGAGCATATCTGCCCCCAGAAGGATGCAGAACCAAGTTGAATGGTTTGGCCCTGGAGATTGATGGAATCGGAGCAGTTCCAGAGTGCTTTGTGGGAGATACCTTCTAACATTGACAACCACCTCATTGATGACCTTGTCGCATTATGGAATACTCTGCTGACTGGGGTCATTGGTCAGATGGCTCCTAGACGTCCGCTTCCCAGGTGACAGCACCGCAGACCCCCTTGGTATTCGGAGGAGCTGTGGGTGCTGAAGCGAGAAGGGCGGCGGTTGGAGCAACAGTGGTGCCGTTCACCTGCTGAAGCCGACAAATTGTGTCATAGAGCTAGCTTACGAGCCTATGCCATGGCTATGTGGATAGCAAAAAAAAAGTTTTTTGCTACCTTCATAGCCTCTGCAAAATCCCATACAGCAGAGCTTTTCCGGGTGGTGCAGGGGCTGGTCAGTCTGGCCTCCCTCCACCTAGGAGTGGAGTCATCTACTGCACGCTGTAACATGTTTGTGGATAAAAATCGCTCGTATTCACCACGACTTCGATGCCGCACTTATTACATTAGGGTAACCAGAGGTTATGGAAGCTCCACCTTGTCTGAGTTTGTTTGATCAATTTCAGTTGATGACACCCGTCAATGCAGTGGATGTTCTGGGGGCTGTCAAGCCACGTCTTGTGAATTAGATCCTTGCCCGTCCTGGCTGGTTAAGGCCTGCCAGGAGACAATGGGACCATTGCTGGCTGGGGTGGTCAACATCTCCCTTCGGGAGGGCAGAGTGCTGGACCCCAATACAACTTCAGGAGGGCAGAGTGCAACCTCTGCTCAAGAAACCATCACTTGACATTTACTCCCTCACCAGCTATCAGCCTGTCTCTAACCTTCCCTTTTTAGGAAAGGTTATTGAATGGGCAGTGGCCCGTCAGCTACAGGAGCATCTTGACCGCGTCGGTTTTCTTGACCCCTTTCAGTCAGGATTTTGTCTGGGTCATGGCACCGAGACTGCACTTGTGGCATTGGTTGACGACCTGCGCCGGGAATTGGATCAGGGTCGTTCCACCCTGTTGATCCTATTAGATCTGTCAGCGACATTTGATACTGTTGATCACGAGATGTTGGTGATGCGCCTGCGGGACCGTGCAGGGGTGGGCGGGATTGTTCTCAAATGGTTCCACTCCTTCCTGACTGGAAGAACCCAGTGAGTTGTACTTGGGGATTATTTTTCATCATACTGAGACCTCTCGCGTGGAGTCCCGCAGGGTTCTGTTCTGTCCCCTCTCCTGTTCAACATGTATATGCAGCCACTCGGCAAGGTGATTAGGGGGTTTGGCATGCAGTGCCATCAATATGCTGATGACACCCAGCTTTACCTTTCTTTTCCATCAGACCCAGGCCCGGCAGTCTCGGTGCTTACTCGGTGTCTGACGGCTGTGGGGGACTGGAGGTTGAATCCTGACAAGATGGAGGTGATGCTGGTAGGAAAGTCGGTGGAGATGGTGACCCTCATTATTGATGGGGTCTGCCCTCCACTGGTTTCCAGGTGCAGAGTTTGGGGGTGCTCCTTGGGTTGCAGCTCCGCCTGGATGCTGAGGTGGAGGCTGTGGCGAGGAGTGCTTTTTGCCAATTACATCTGGTGTGAAGGCTTTGGCCACATGTCTTGGACTTTGACCTGGCTACTGTCATCCATGCTTTCATCACCTTTAGACTGGACTATTGTAACATGTTCTATGTGGGGCTACCCATGACAACGGCTCGGAAACTGCAGCTGGTGCAGAATGTAGCGGCCCGTCTCCTGAAGGGGGTGGGTCACCGGGAACATATTACTCCAGTTCTTCGCTCTCTGCACTGGCTGTCGGTAGTTTTCCGGGCCCGATTCAGGGTGTTGGTGCTTACCTATAAAGCCCTAAACGGTCTAGGTCTAGGCCCTGCCTATCTGCGGGACTGCTTCACCCCCCGGACTCTGGATCGGCCCCTGCGTTCATCCAGTGGTGCCCTCTTCGGGGTCCCCCGAGTCTTCCAGAGGGCGTTCTCAGTGGCTGCACCACGGCTGTGGAACTCCCTTGCGGTGGAGGCCCGGTTGGCCCCGGTTCTCCCCTCTTTTTGAATAATCTGCAAGACCTGGCTGTTCTATCAGGCGTTCAGAGAAGGAGATGGGTGATTGGGTGGGGGGAGTGGGTTAGGGTGGTAAGTTTGGGGTTTGGGTATTTTATCCTCATTTTATGAGTGATTTTTAGTGTGATATTGGTTTTAGCTTTGTTACTGTTTTATTTGTTTATGACTGTCAGCCTGTAGTGAAAAGATTGCGAGAAGACCTTTGTGCACCGGCTGAGCCAGATAGTGGACACTTATATATCTTAATTTGGCCTACATATGCTGTAGAATTCATTTTGATTGACAGATATGTAAAAACATATATGCAATGTAAAAGTTGAGAATTGGAAACTCATTTCATGCAATGGCTGTATCTTACGTAAGCTTCTTTGGAAACTTCCCTGTATTGTATAAGTTGTTTAGAAAATAGAAAGTCAGAGATGTTGTGGGAAGCTCCCTTATCAGGGCTCAGAGAAAGACTAATTGGAAGCTAAGAATGCTCAGACAGGCAGCTGCACTAGTTAGAAGTGGTCACACATGTGCAGTGATTGCATAATACATTTTATGAAGGTGGAATACTATCAAACACAGCATCTGAGGAACCAGCTTCGAACTTCATTGCTGGCTACTTTGCAGACGTGTGGAGGGGCGAAGCAGAACCTGGGGATCATCCCACAGCCGGTGTAGGAGTTCCCCGGCGTGCATATAGGGATGTGTGAGAAGTCTCTTTTACTTTCTGTATTCATTGGGGTTATTGTTTTTATCTTCATGCTTTATTATATTTAATAAAACAGCTTTTTGGCACCCATTGTTGGAGCTATCACTGAAACTGATCTAAACGAAAAATACTTGCCCGAGCTGCCTGTGGCAGGCGGGGCGGGGTAGTAAAATTATTGAAATAAATAAATACATTTTATTTGGGCAAGCATTTGGCAGGTGGGGATAGGGTTTTGAAGAGGCTAGGCATTAATGGTTTTTAAATGGTTTTACACTGGTGCAAAGATGGGGAATCTTTTCTCTACCAGGGGCTACTAATACCTGCAAGGAAGCTGGGGACAGGGATGCTTAAAGGGTCTGCTCAAGAAGAGGAGGATCATGGATCTGTCCTCTGTCCTTGTATGCTTGCGCTCATTTCTGCTCCTTTATCCTGAGCTCAGTTTTTCAGTGATTGGGGAGTAGGAACTGGATCCAGGCAGTGGATAGGGAGCCACATAAAAACTAATCTTGGGCTGCATTTGGCCCTTGGGCCTGGGATTCCCCATCCTTGCCCTTGAGACTCACCAAAGGCCAATTCTGAACATTTTTCAGAGGCAATTCTTTTTAAAAAAAATGTAGGCAAGCATTTGGCAGGCAGGGATACGGCTTTGGGGAGGCTGGGGTGGGGTTAGATGGTTTTACATTGGTGTATTCAGTCATTTTATATGCAGTAACCCACCCCGAGCCTTAGGGAAAGGATAGGATATACATTTAAATAAACAAACACACCCTTGGGGACTGTCTGTCCTTGGTTAATTTGTCAATGGCAAGCTGTCAGGAAGTGCCTGCAGCAAGCTGAGGAATAACAGGGAGGGTTTATAGAGAGAGCAGGGCAGGGTGTGTGTGTGTGTGTGTGAAGGAGGAGGTCCCCTGCAGACAGGCTGAGGAGGAGACCTAGGCTAGAGGTGTATATAATCTTTTCCCTTCAGGGGGCTACTTTGAAAATTAGTACAAGCTCCAAGGGCTGCATACAAGTTGGGGGCAAGAAGAGGGGTGCTCAGAAAGAGAAGGATCCAGATCCATGGATCTGTGCCACCGTGAATCTGTCCTCCTGTCCTTTTGTGCATGCCCTCATCTTTGCTTCCTTAATCTGAGCTCAGGGGTTTTTTTGGTGCAGGAACTGGATGCAGGGGCCAGATAAAACTAGCCACAGGCCATGTTTGCCCCCCTCCTGGGCCTGAGGTTCCTCGCCCCTGGGCTAGGCTGTCCTGACCTGAAATTAGTTCCCCCCAATTAGGACCTAATTGGGGGGGAGAAAAAGAAAGCCTAGAGGAGCCCGGAGCAGTCAGGGTCTCTAAAGCTCTGTACATAGATCTATCGCCTGTGTTTGTATTGTTATGTAAGGAATGTTGACTATGCAGATGAGAGGTGGAACTACCCCAAAGGCAAATAAACCTGACTATGAACTCTGGAAATGACAGATTCAAGACCTGAACACCAGGTCTGTACTAGCTACAAACGTTAAGGGCCCAGATCTCAACTAAATGAACAGAGCAAAGACCTGGGTGGAATGAATAGAAAATAAGGGATATTGATTGAGTTAAATATTAAAATTTACCCAAGGAGTCGTGTTGACAGGTCTGAATCCTGGACTCCAAGGCTCATGTGTCTCACCCAGTAGCCCTTTCCCAAGCTTCTTAGTAAAGACCCCAGATCCTGCCTGCAGGAATTCACTGGCTGGCTCCTGGCACTGCCCTTCCAGCTCCCGGATCAGGGAATCCAGGCGGGAAATCTCCTTGGAGAGTTTGGCGACCTTCTCCTTCTGTCTCTTTTCAATCTCCTGGTGAAGCTCTCCCAGCCTGGCCAGCAGGAGGTGCTCTTGTTCCTCCAGAAAGTGGCGCAGCTGCTCAAATCCGGAAAGAATCTTCTGCACCTCAGAGTCTAGCTCCTCCTGTGATGAACAGACATAAGGAAGGAAAGATCAGCGCCAGGGGAGAGTCAAGTCACAGAACTGTTTCTAACACACACCCCACCCCCGTGTGACACAGGGACCCTTTAAATCAGGGGTGGGGAACCTTATCCCTTATGGGGCCACTGTGAACATTAGCACACATTCTGAGGGATGCATAGCAGTTGAGGGCAGGGGGTGCTTAAGGGAATGTGCTCAGGAAGAGGAAGGTCCAGATCTTGGATCAGTTCCCTCTCCTTGGTGCTGAGTTCAGTCTTTTAGTGCTTGGGGGTAGGAACTAGATCCAGGGGCCAGACTCAGGAGCTAGAAAGGGGCCGTGTGAAAACTAACTTCAGGCCGCCTTTAGCCCCTGGGTCTGAGGTTTCCCACCCATGCTTTAAATGTAGAGAAAAACATTGCCAGAGTTGCTAGAGGCAGGATCAGAATAACCCAAGCTCAACACTCCTGGATGCAAATTGGGCAGGGAGGCAGGTGAAGAATAACCCCATTCCCACTCTCCTGCTAGTCATACTTGAAAGGCCCCACACCCCTGTTTCTCACCAATGAGAGTCCTGTTCCCCTCCCCCCAAGAATGGACAGAGCCACACAGTGACCCTCCACCAATGGCCAACCAACTCGTTGGACAGAGGGGGACACCTTGTACAGGGTAATGGCCTTTGAAGGGCAACACCGAGGGATCTGTGCAGTTTCAAGGGCTTCTCGGGTTCTTTGGTGACTTAAGCGACTGCGAGTGTTGCGTGAATCCCTTGACACTGCCGCTGAAATCCAGGACTCCTGCTCCCCACCAGTCAGCTTCAAGGGCAGAAAATAAATTCTGCCTGGGATGGCAACATGCCTAGGGCTGCCCCTGCACCCTACATTGACAAAGTGACACTCAGGGACAGCCTTCCACCTGCTAGACTACAATGGGTACCCACCACACACTCCCTAATTGTCCTCTCTGTAACCAGTATGCCTCCCTGGAGTTTCTCTCTCTCTCCCTTCAGAGTCTGCAGCCGCCTCTGGATTTGGTTCTGTGAAAAGAAAAAGGGGATTAGCTGGGAGTTTGCTGTTTTCATTTGGGTTCTTTGTGCTTTTTATGGGAATTTCTTCCATTAACTTGTGGAACTTATTGCTGTGGGGTGGGGGGTGGGGGTGGGGGATATGTTGCAAAGACCAGTAGTATAATAGCCCATCTGAAATGAATCTTGGAAGCAAATATCAAATTTGGTAAATTTGGGCTATTCACACCTGCTTTTGCAAAGTTGGTATGAAAGCAGGATTTGCTGCCATCTTTGTGGTTTGTAATCTTTGTTCCAGGTCCGTCTCGCTTCAGTATTTCAGCCACTTTGGCATTTTGGTATTCGTGTCCTAGGTGGCACTGTTTGTTGAATATAAACAGGTAAAATGTCTGCCCACTTTCTTCCCTCCCCTTCTCACCTGTCCCCTCCAGCTCCATACGACTACAGACCCATCCTCAGAGGTTAAAAATAGACGTGCAGTCAGTGGGACCGCTCCCTGGGCTGCCTCAGGGCAGAAAATTATGGGCAACACAGCCCAGGTCACCAAACTGATGTGCCTGCAGCTGGGGAGCTGTTCCGCCAGGAGCACAACAAACATACAGGCAGCTGGTCCTGCCCACACCCTGCTCCCAGCACCCTGCCCCCCCCCCCCCCCCCCACTATGACAGACAGCCATGGCGGCCAATGAGGCATAGCCATGGTGGTTAGCCAGGGCAGGCCCCGGCCATCTTGGGGCAGGTACGATACGCCACAACAGATGTGCTAGCCCGCTGCGGCCTGCTTTGGCCCACATGAGCCAGAGGGCATGCGCAGCCCTTAGCCCGGGCTATGTCCTCGGAGATTTGCCAAGATCACAGCTCAGGCTGGCTGCCAACACTCCCCAGGACAATCCCAGGCCAACACCTGGTGGTGCGTGTTTACATGTGCCGTTGGGTCCCAGGCCACAGTGGACCAGAGCAGGCCAAAATCACATCTGGTTTTACCCAGAGCTGACATCCATTTTAAAACAAAGAAAAAACAATAGGGGAATGGACCGATTTTCCCAAGCTCAACACCCCTGAATGTAAATCGGGCAGGGAGTCAGGTGAGGCATTACCCCATCCCCCCATCCCCACTCTCCTGCCAGTCATGCATGAAAAGTCCCCACTCCCCTGTTTCTCACCCAGGAGAGTCCCCTCTCCCCACTCCCACTTACCTCCTCCCCCCCAAGCCCATACACCCCCTTGTACAGAGAGGGATCATGTCTGTATGTACCCAAGCCTCTCCCGATCCCCACAAAAACATTCCCCATTCATATTCCCATGAGCTGAGCTCAGATGCCACCTGCTAGTTTGGGGAACCGCCAAGTTGGCAATCAGGCCTTTGTTTTTTTTGAGGGGGGGGGCCTCTCAGTGTGGAACTCGCTCTCTCCAGGTGTCCGTCTCAGTTACTCCCACCGCACCTTTAAAAAGAACCTGAAAACTTCTTTAGTTCTCCGGATTCACTGCTGGTTCCCCTTCATGTATTTCCCCTGATCTTCTAGCTTCCCCTTTTAAAATGGTTTTAAATGAATTTTATATTGATTTTAAGTGACGTTGCTTTACTGTGCTTTTAATTTTTTTATGTGCTCCGAGCGCTATCAGCAGAGGGGTGATCTATAAATAAAATGTATTATTTATTATTAAAATAATCTCCAAATTTCCCTGCCACCACCATGGTCAGTCACTGCTGAAGGGCAATGCCAAAGGGTGCCCTCTAGTAGTATCCCCCTTTGATGGTGCAATGACATGAGTCCCTTGCCCTCTGCTGAGTTCACCAGCTGTATAGGAGCGGTGGTTGGCAGCTGGTGTGTGTGGGAGAGATGGATGAGGGTTCGCTGGTTCCCAGCAGTCTCAGAACCAGTGCCAAATATACATTTGAAACGTCCATGTAAAAGACTGGTAATAAATACCACTAATAAACAGCACTAGAGAACAATGGTGTACCTTGAACTCCTGGGCGTATTCCTCTATCGGGAGCACCCTTTGCCCTCTGTGGTCTCTGGAGTTAACGCACACCAGGCAGATGGGGGTTTGATCCACTTCACAGAAGAGTTTCAGGGGCTCCTGGTGTCTCTCGCACACTCGCTCCCCTCCTGCGACTTTTGTCTCCTGTAAACTCAGTCCCTTGGTTATCTCTATCACCCTTGCCAGCTCCCAGTTTGTCCTGAGGTTTCTCTGCTGGGCAGTGATTCTGCACTGGGGGCAGGAGAAGTTGGTCTCCGATTCCCCCCAGCAGCGGTCGATGCAGGCTCGGCAGAAGCTGTGCCCGCAGTGGATGGACACCGGGTCGGTGAAATACTCCAGGCAGATAGGACAGGCAGCTTCAAGCTGAAGACTTTCCATGGTGCTGCCTTTGTCTGTCACTTCAGCCAGGGACTGGGTTCTCCCCTACCTCGTATTCAAGGCAGAGAAGAGGAAGGAAGTGTCCCTTCCTGGTTCTCTTTAATTGACTTTGTGAGAAGGGGTGTGTCTGAAAGTTCCAGGCCCTGGGAACCGTAAGGGAAGGGCAGGCCAATTGGCTTCGTAGTTTGGATGTGACTGAAATAACAGGTGGGAATGGAAGCTAGATTTATCTTTCCAGCTGACATTTGGGTGTAGAACAGCCCAGCTTTCATTGTGTCATTATTTATTAATTTATTATTATTATTTTATTATTACTACCTGGTGCTGTACAATCAGTAGTCAGAGATGGTTCCTTGCCCAAAGGGGCTACCAATTTAGGAAAGTCAAGGGAAGGGAGACAAGGGAGGGGGGAACCTAGGTTGCTTGCTGACAGCAGGGACTGCCATGAGTTTAACTCCCATGAGCGCGGTAACGTGAAATCCCTGCTTGCAGGCACGGGGTTTTTAGCATCATTTGTCTGTTCTCCCATTAAATTCAGTAACGCGATACAGGGCCGGATTTTGATTGCAGCGAGGTAGATTTTGGTTAAAATTCATTTCTAACTGAAAGAGCAATTGGACAATGGAATCAGTTGCCTAGGGAGGTTGCGGAATCTTCTTTCTTGGATGCTTCAAAAACAAGTTGAACAAGCATCTGTCGGTACAAGGCATCTTGCCTCGAAGCAGGAGGTTGGGTCTGATGGTTGGGTCTTGAGGTCCCTTCCACTCTATGGGTATTTTCAAACGTGACGGTACCACGGGTAGAAACGCTTTAACCCAGAGGCGGCACCAGAAAAAATATTAGGGGGGGGCACAGAAGGGGCAAAGTGCATTTCTGGGTGGGCGAGTTTGGTCTCACATGTTAGATTTCTGAAGGAGAAATAAACAGTATATTTCACATTAACACTCCCATCCTAATTCCTAAACATGTCTGAAGTAAGTCCTATTGATTTTGAGGAAGTTAACTTACGTAATATTTATTTATTTATTTATTTACGTTTCTTAGCTGCCCCCTCATGCCCATGGCATCTCGGGGTGGCTTACAACATAAAAGCAACAATAGATAAAATAACACTAAAACAGTAAAACACAGAAATTTAAAACATCTAAAAATTCACCTAAAAACAACCACCCCCCAAAAAACTTTATCCCAACCCCCCTCCCCTCCTCCGAAGGCCTGGGGGAACAGCCAGGTTTTGCAGGCCTGACGAAAGGCCATCACACTTGGAGTCAGTCAGGCTTCCTCCGGGAAGGAGTTCCATAATCTCGGCCCGGCCACCGAGAACGCCCTCTCCATTGTGGCCCCCCGCTTTACACGGGGGACCTCCAAGAAGGCGCCCCTGGCAGAACGAAAGCAAGTATTAACCAACCAAATTTAAATTACAATAAGGAAAAAGGCCTTCAAACAAGCTAAAGTCTGTCAATACACAAACATTTCCTTGATGTACAAATTAAGCAGACTGAACACACTGATGTATTTACTATTTCTTATACAGAAAACTCAATTCCGTTCGAACTAGTAAGTGCAGGAGGAACCAGGAATGCGAAAAGTCACTCAGAGGAAACTAACAAACCGCAGTCCCTGGGCCATGCACAACTAGGGAATAGGGATCTGGTTAACTGGAGAATTGGTAGTCAAGGAGAGAGAAGGGACCAGGGAGAACAGAGGAGACTGAGTAAACCGAGGCAAAGCACCATGTGCAGATGACCTACAGAAGTTGAATCCGCCAATTCTTATGCAATTCTGCAAAACAGTTAACAACAACCTCAAAGTTGAGGGCTTTGGCAAGTCTCGTTTCTATTGCCAGGATGGCAATGTTGCTTAGGTGTTCATCACCCATACTGCTCCTCAAATAGGTCTTAATTTGCCACATACATGAAAATGTTCATTCACAACCAGCACTTGATGGAGGTATTGTAACAGCAATGGCACACAATCTATGGAGTTCACTGAAAAGATATTTTCAGTTCTTCAAGAAAATTAATCACTTGGTTCATTCTGGCAATTTTTATTTGTCTCTCTCGGTCATACCTATCTAGAACGTTTGGAAATAATCTGAGTTCTGCTTCAAACTCATCCATATCACAGTTATAATGTCTTGCAAATGGTCTGAGTTTTTCTGGATCAAGAAAGTAATGGCACTTGGGATTGAAAGTACTAACCCCAGTTGTCTGTAAATCTTCTCTTATGCTCAACAATAGGAAGGAACACCTTAACTTTAAAATCATGGTCAGTTTTTGGACACATACTTTCTGCTGTGTTCAGTTCAGTAACATAGCTTTGAAATTGTTTGGGGATACAGCGAATTCTCTTTTCTTTTGGCATTTTGATGGAATTTTCTTCTGCAATAATCTTTACATCAGACATAATTTTGCTGAAATTCTCCTCCTGATCCCTCAGATTTCGCAATTTATCAGTCAAAGAATTAACAAACAAGCAAGCTTAGCCACATCACAATCTGACTTCCGCAAGTAATTATTATTATTATTATTCTAAGCATTTATATAGCACCAGCAATGTACCTGGCCTTTTACAGAGAATAAGATAGACACGGTCCCTGCCCGAGAGCTTACAATCTAAATCTGATACTACTTTAAGTTCAAGAAGCATATCACTAAAAAGATTCAGACAAAACACAAAGTCAAAGTCTATCTGGTTTAGGATGCCATGAGCCTCTACTCTTCTCTCAGAATTTGATTAATTAGATTATATTCAGAAGCAATAAAATTATCAGAAGTGTTGATTTAATAGCTAAACACGATGCAAGCTGACACACCCAGTGAGTGTCTGACAACTTTTTCAATTAAATAATTCTGCTCCCTGTTTCTCTTTGCAATTCAGCGAAACGTGAATGCACATAAGAACAGGATACAAATACATACAGCTGTTGAAGAAGACTAAAGAAGTTTGCAACAACATCTATATTTTTACAGACATCAACAATAATTAAGTTCAACCTGTGGTTGAAACAATGAACTTTGGGTGATTTCAGACGTGACAGGCCTCCATCTAGCCACGGTCCAAGATCTGTTTCAGATCCCGGTCAGGAATCAGGCAGGCCGTCCTTTAGACATGCCGGCCTGATTCCTACAGGGGACCGGGGAGGGGGCAGGGTTGTGCGGCCGCACAGCCGCGCTCCCCCGGCCGCCCGCCCTCCAGGAGATGGGCGGGCCGCTGCACCCGATCCCACGTCGTGGTCTTGGCCAGAATCTGGGAACAGCAGAAGGTAACAAATGTTACTTTCTGCTGATCCCGGATCGTGGTTGCGCTAACCACGATTCCAGAGAGGCCGGCCTCACCTCCAGAATCATGGTTAATCTGATTCCTGCTGGAGGATCACTGAGGTGAACATCTGGCGGGAATCCTTTAGACGTTACGGGCCTCTCCTCCACCACAGGGGATTGACTGGGGTAAGAGGGAGGCCCGTAACGTCTGAAATCACCCATAGATGGCTTGTGGTACCTCTTTCAGAAACAGTGCCTGCACGCCATTTAGTGCTCCACTCGTTACACTGGCACCATCATAGGCTTGTGCAGTGTTTGACATCTATGCCACAACATGCTAAGGTGTTCTTTATATAACTCACTAGTGAAGGAGCATCCAGTGAATGACATGGATGGAAGCCAATAAAATGTCCATATGTATTGCCATTATAACAATAACAGAGGACCACTGAAATTTGTTCCTGCTTGTTTTGAGCACTTGTAGTTTCTTGGGCAGCTTGGGTCCAAGCCCAGGATGTTTGAGGGAACTAGCAACACCCTTGCTTACAGAGCGTTACACACTTACAGACTGGGTGGGTTATAGTTACTGCAACAGAGGCGTGTAGGACATGGTCAGGGCCCAAGCATAATTTCTTTGGGCCCCAGTACAAACTTGTAACACAGGCCCCCTCCCACACACCATGATCCCATCCTCATGGCAATGCCATGGGGGGTTGCAGCCTGGACTGGGCCACCCTGGATCTCCGGACCCTGACGCACACCGATCCCCCCACATCCCCACTCATCCCCATGCACAGAGCAACCACTGTTTTGATTAACTGCTCTGTGCGTGGGGGTGAGTCACTGAGTGGGCAGTGTGTGGGTCGTGGGAGCGCGCATGCACCCCCACCCACCCGCTGCACCGTTCACATGGTGGCAGGAGAGTGTGCTACGGTGCATACATGGGTGCCTCCCACTCATGAACACCCAGGTTTTTGGTGTTCATGGGTGGGAGGTGCCCGTGTAAATATGGCCCATGTAAGGTTGCCACCATATTCTTGCCCTGCTCCTGTGCCTGTAGCTGCAGCTGGCATGAAGAAATTAAGTAGGTGAAGCTTTTCCCCATCACTTTAGGAAAATCAAAGTAATTGTGGATAGCTAGGATTATTTCACTCGATTCATTTCTTTGTGTCAGGCTTCCTTTAAAGGCACAAGACAAGGCCAGAAGAAATGGTGGCAACCCAAAGATGCTGCTACGTCTAATGTGTTCACACTGTTCCGTCACCAACAGAGGGAAATGAGTCATGGGGAACTGCGCTCGCTCTCTCTCTCATATGAGGATAATAAAGAAAAGCACTTTGAGTATGTGAAAAGTCCTTTCCTTCAAGTAACCACAGCAATGGGGGGAGAGGGGGAAGCTACTTGTCGGGGGGGTTGTCCTCCCTTTGGTGCCTCCCCGGGCCGCCCATGGTGCCATCATGTCTGATCCCGCCCACCAGATGTTTCCGCAGGCGGAATCATAGCTGTCCCCGGACCATGGCAGTTTTTAGCCCGTGTTGTTACTTGGGCTCCTCGCCGAGTCTCAGCGTGGGCTAAGCACTGCCAAGGCCTGGGGAAGCCATCCCATGTGATGGCCGCTCTACCTGACTCTGGTACATGGCTGGAGTTGTTCTGGGCAGGCGCAGTGGCCTTATAGGCTTCTGCGCCCACCCGTCAAGGTGGGTGGGCCGCGCTCAGCAGTGCAGGAGGTAGGGCTGTGCAGACCATGTCTGTATGTCACCCCATCCTCTCCCCATCCTGGGGCACTGGCACATCTGTTCAGCGGCCGGGCCAGATCCTACCTGGGGTGAGGGTCCTCACTAGGGTGGCCGTACCTCCCCTTTAAAAGAGGACATTTATGGAAAATACATGTTGTAGGGATGCATTGGTTCCAGTGCAGCCCTGCACCATGCATTTTTCATAAGCGCCCTCTTTTAAAGGGGAGGTAATGGCCACTCTAGCCCTCACCCCGGGCAGGATCAAAGCGTGACGGTGCCATGCACCAGTGATTCTCTATCCCACAATGATTTACCCCAAGTCAGTCTCGCTCTCCCTCTCTCCCACCATTACCCTTTGAACAGACTGTTGCTCCCTTCTCTCCAAGTGCTGGACAGTTTTAGGGGCCTTGCCCCCATTCCAGGTTCATTTTCCTTCTGCAGAGAGCGCACTGGACCTTGATGGGTTTTTGTAAAACTCAGTTTATTTGCAAATTTACAAGCTGCAACCTGCCTGCAGGGCAGCGATTAGCAGAGACAGAGCTCTCCCCAAGACAGAGTCACTGCCCCCTCCACTGTCACCCTCAAACGGCTCTTCTTTTTGCAGGCTCCCCAGCGCCTTGGCTCATTCACACCACACTCGTTTAATGTGGGTTATTATTGCCTAGATCCACACTGAGTGTTGTGTGAAATCCTTACTGCTCCTGCGCACCTTGATAGCCATGTGTTCTCGGCCACCTTATACAAGAGCGGCTGGGCCACTGAAATGCAGGAGAACCTACAAGTGGTGTAAACACACTGTTACGGGAAAAGGAAAATGCCGATCAAGTGTTGAGTATCACAGGGGAAAGGATTGTGTGATGACCCCGGTCTCTTCTTCCTCTGCACAGACTTTGCACAGGTCTGTCCGGCTGTTTCCATCCTGGGCAGTTAGGCTCAGGATTTGCGTATTGCCATTGGCTTAAATTCTCCCCAGCATTACCAGGCAGAACTGGACCTGGATGCAGTCTCTACTCTGTACTGCTTTCCCCCTTTTGGGAGCATCGCTGAAGAAGCACCGGCTCCAGGCTGCCATCCTGAGCAGTCCTTTGCAGTACCCAGAGCTGCTGCAGAGTACACGGCTCCAGGATTGCAGCTCAGGAGCTGTGGCCACCAGCTGGAGAGTTAGCGGGGCCATAAGGTGTGTGAAGGGAGGGGGAAGCAGGAAAGCTAGGGGTAGGATGGCCAGATATGTAGATTTTAGAGGACACTTATGAGAAATGCATGTTGGCAGTAAGAACCATGCCTTTCTCAGCTGGAGAATTTTCTCTTAGGACTCCAGTTTGTCCTCTTTATTTTGTGCAGGTGGCTCAAACCTATTTCTTCTTGGGAACACAGTATTTTTGGTTGGTTCTCTTCTAGAATTTCCTAATCTCGTGATGAAGTGTGTGTCATAGGGACCATAGGTTAACATGGATATTTATGATACAATATCCTTCTATTCCATCCATTAATGTAACTCAGACAGAAGTTACAGCTAATTGTAATATACATAAAAGCCAGATTGTGAGCCCTCACCTGGGCTAACCAGTCCAGTAGGTGGGGACAGGAGTACTGAAAACTATTATCAAGCAAAGTAAGTGATCTGTTTCCAAGGTAACAGAATTAGGTGATACCAGCAAACCAAGGACATGTACTTAAAATGACAATAGATGTAGCCAGGGGAGTGGGGGTCTATGTCCTGGTGGAGGGGGAAGATTCAAGAAGGACTAGTCTCCATTTGCCAGCAATGAAGACACAGGCAGGGGAGGTTGAGCAATATGAACTGAGAACTTTCCAAACTGCCTCTAAGCACTGGACCCGGTCTTGATGCCAGGCTGAGATGAACTGGACTTATTTGGACTGAGCCTTAGGATAAAGGGATAGATAGGGAATCACAGTGTAGTTTTATGCATTATCTTGTTATACTTGATTTTGGACTTGCACTCTTTGATAAATAGCTTTATCCTTAATTTGTATTCAATATATTTTTTATAACCAAGCCTAGCATGCCTGTGTGGTTATTTCTGCCCTTTGGGGTTCTTAAAGAGGGAGCATTCCTTCTAGGTTAATACCTAGATGAACCTTTCTTGAAAAGTTAACTTCATCGAGCTGTTTGCAGGAGGGGCGGGATACAAATTGAACAAAATAAATAAATAAAATAAATAAACCTTTCAAGCCACGGGTGGTCAGAGGAGGCACTCTGCACTACACCTGGGCTGGAAGGTAAAGGGGAAGGTTT
Source organism: Sphenodon punctatus (assembly GCA_003113815.1). Lineage (NCBI taxonomy): Eukaryota > Metazoa > Chordata > Lepidosauria > Sphenodontia > Sphenodontidae > Sphenodon > Sphenodon punctatus. Next base: position 642,428 of record QEPC01013206.1, read on the forward strand.
TCTGGGATCATGGACCAAAAAATCTCCCCCATCATGGTGATAGTTTTCTGATCACTTGGGAACCCACATGGATACAGGCAACAAGATTGCGGCTGGTCTAGTGGGCAGTTGGGGGACAGTTTAGAGAGAAGGGGACCCCAATCCCAGTAACAGTGTAAAGTAAGTTAGGTGACAGTAAGAAATAGTTCATGGAGGATTTGCGTAAAAACCCCACCCCACCCCATTTCTAAAAGTGAAGATTAATGCTGTTTGTAAAGAAAGCACTATATTTTGTTCTCTTTTATTGCAACTCAGACTTTTAAAAAGGCATGGTCATATGGATGTTCATCAGCCTACTTTGCCTATATTACACAAACACAGATTCTATACTAAACAAAAAACTTTGGTTAAGGTAGAAATTAAGTCCCTTACAATTTCAATTCTGCCCCCAAAAACATGGAAACTGTAAGTAGGGCTCCCATCTTAACATCCACCCCATGTTTGCACTAAAGATACTGGACAGTCTCGCATATTGTGCTCGCTTACAACTTAGGCTCCATGCACCCGCACTTTACCTTGGTCTTTCAGCCCCAATCCTCTTCTAGCACCCATGGAGAATTCGGTGGGGACTGCAGCCTCAAGTCTCTGTGGTATTGTCCATGTGAGCTAGTATAGGCATTTTCTCCTAACGCATTTTATTTCTTAAGCTCTGGCTGCTGTCTCTTATCAGAGCCCACAGTTTACCACTAGGGATGGGCCAACAGAACCGAGTTTGGAAATTCAGTTCGGAAGTTGGGTTCAGTCGACCAAACTATTTGAGTTTGCTTCGAACTCCGAACTTCCGAACTAAGTTCAGAAAGTCAAACCCCATTGAACTAAATGGAATATTATCTTTTAGGGATGGGTGAACAGAGCCGAGTTCGGAAATTCGGTTCGGTTCAGTTAAAAAAATCAAGTTCGGTCCGGTCGACCAAACTAGTCACGTTCGGTCCGGTCGACCAATCTAGTCACGTTCGGTCCGGTCGACCAATCTAGTCACGTTCGGTCCGGTCGACCAATCTAGTCACGTTCGGTCCGGTCGACCAATCTAGTCACGTTCGGTCCGGTCGACCAATCTAGTCACGTTCGGTCCGGTCGACCAATCTAGTCACGTTCGGTCCGGTCGACCAATCTAGTCACGTTCGGTCCGGTCGACCAATCTAGTCACGTTCGGTCCGGTCGACCAATCTAGTCACGTTCGGTCCGGTCGACCAATCTAGTCACGTTCGGTCCGGTCGACCAATCTAGTCACGTTCGGTCCGGTCGACCAATCTAGTCACGTTCGGTCCGGTCGACCAATCTAGTCACGTTCGGTCCGGTCGACCAATCTAGTCACGTTCGGTCCGGTCGACCAATCTAGTCACGTTCGGTCCGGTCGACCAATCTAGTCACGTTCGGTCCGGTCGACCAAACTGTGTTCACCCATCCCTATTTACCATGGCCCATTTTCCTAGTGGTAACCCTAGGCAGGGCAACAGAGCATCCCCCCTCCCTCTGCAAAAACCCCTCTTTGGACCAAATCAGGCCTCACTGCTACAGGGAGACTAGGTCAACCCCAGATTTGCTCTAGAATTTCCCTCCTCATTGCAAAGCCACTGTATACAAAGATTAGATTATAATTTGGAAGGAAGGCTGACTCCCACCCTGTCAGAAAAGGAAAAATGGCAGGATGGTGACAGCTGAAGTCAGCAACCCAAGAGAGAGGACTAAGAGAGAATGATCTCAGTTGCCTTAAAACACAGCAGGGAAAAATCACCAGATGCATCATTTTGCATGGACATTTCTACTGGAAGACAGAAACTTTGAGCAAGATTCTTGTAGCAAGCTTGCTCCCAAACCTGTACCTCAGTTTACTAATCTACCCATTATCTACTTTGTTGTCACCTTCTGAACCTCTCCAATTTGTCCATGCCCTTCTTAAAATGAGGTGACCTGTGCTGAATAGAGTGGAATTATTACTTTTGTTGCCTTGGAAACCATTGCAGCCTGAAACTTTGCTGACATGGACGGTTTGTGATTAGCCACAACCTCTAGGTCCATTTACACAGGCTTCTGTCAAGTCAGGTACGCTCCCTTATACTTGTGCATCTGTTTTTTCTTCCCTAATAAATGCAGAACTTTACATTACCTCAGCTGAATTTCATTTTATTAACTTCAGCACTCATTTCCAACCTATTAGAATTAAAAAATTAGGGATGTGCGAACAGAACCAGGTTCGGATGTTTGGCCGTTCACATCGATTGTTGAGTTCAGATTCAGTATTTGGTTCAGTCGGGCTCAGTTCAGTCTTTAGTTCAGTGAATCGGGAACTAAAAATGACATTTGTTTTTTGAAATAAAGGGAAAAAACTGAAAAATATATTTCTGGATTTTACATTTTTGTTTCTTATTCACTTTTGATGAAATTTGGGGAGATTGTACCCCCAATGGAGGGCACTATGTGTACCAAAATTCAGAATGTTTACTTAAAGGGAACCGATTTCAGAAGCAATTGAATGTTGTGATTTTAAGAAAAGCTCCATACACATTCATGGCTACAACTTCTTTATCTTGCATCCAATGTTCATGAAACTTGTGCATATTACATCCCTCCATATGCTTAATATTTCTG
>QEPC01013206.1:648311-669653 GCA_003113815.1 Sphenodon punctatus
GCATCACAAACCGATCTTATACCACAGTGACATAAGAGAATCCCAGGCATAGGCCCCTTCTCTACATATGTTGTACAGGCATATAAAATTGGGACCCTTTATAAAATCTTTCTGATATTTGGCAGAGATTAAAGTGTAATATATAGCCCTGCCAAATTTCATGTACACTGGTTGGACTACAAAGATGTTATAGTCAGACATACATTTATATGTTAATCACTTATACCACCAAGACCCTTTTTCCAATCCTTCTGAAATTTGGCAAAGATACTAAATATGGAAAGGGGTATAAACTGGATAAGTTTCACCTAGATTAGATGTGAGGCAAAGAATTTACAGCTAAAAATGTATATGTAGAATATTGCAAAATATAATAATTCAACTGCTTCTAAAATTGGATTCCTTTATCCAATTGTTTTGAAATTTGGTACACGTAATGCTTTCTATTGCCGGTATAGGCACCCCAAAGTTCATTCAGATAGCTTAAAAAACAAAAACGTTACAGCCAATAATGTGTTTTCCATTGAAACCAATGGAAATTCAATTCCGAACTCACCGAACACATCCAAACCAAACGTTTGAATTCGACTTCGGTTCGCACGTTCAGTTCGGTCAACCAAACTATTCGAGTTCAGTCCAAACTCCGAACTTCTGAACCACATTCGCCCATCTGTATAATTTTTTTTTAAAACCTACCTTATAGTCCCACTAGGGATGGAACTCCAGGGGTATTATCAGATTTACTGGTATCGGATCTCCCTATATCAGATTTTTAACGTTACCAATTTTATCAATTTTTTAACATTGCGGCCATTGACTTCAATGGGCAATGTTAAAAATCCGATGAGACCAGCAATGTTAAAATTTAGATATTGATGATACCGACAATTATCAGATTAATCTGATACCGCCCATTATTGCCATTATCAGATTATTCCGATACCGATAGTCCCACCCCTAATTCCCACATATTAGGTATCACTGTTTTGTGTCATCTGCATACTTGATAAGTATTCCCTCTATTCTTTCATCCAAGTTGTTAATAAAGATTTTGAATAGCACAGGCCACCACTTGATTCTTCCCTCTGTTTTGATGATGAGCCATTGATGATCACTCTGAGTATAGTTCTTCAACCAGCTGGGAATCCACCTTGTTGTAGTGTCTCCCAGCATGCATTTTGTAAGCTTGTCAATGAGGATGTCATGCAAAACTTTTTCGGAATGCTTTGCTGAAGTCAAAATTCCAGAAGAGTAGCCATGTTAGTCTATAGCTCTAAAGACTGCAAAAAATAGTCTTGTGTGGCACCTTAAAGACTAACAAGAAAATGTCTTATTTTTGGTTAGGGCTTTCATCAGCAAGAGCTGACTTCCTCAGATGCATGAAGTGGTCTGGAAGTTGGCATCTATATAAGAGGTTGCAGGCAATGAAAGACAGAGAGAATAACACACATAATTAAATCATTAAATCAAGTACCAACCCAAGGTACAGACAAAGTGTTAATGCTCAATCAGTGGAAGTCCCATTCAGTTGGAGAAGAGTTGTCTAAGAGGACAGCCAGTGGGTGGACAGTACATGCCTGATAGTGTTCAATCTAAGCGAGGGGAAAACAAAGTCTGGGAAAATACAGGATCTGAAGGTTACAGAGGGTGAAAACAGATATGACGCTAACCACCCTTTAACCACCCTTGGTGGTCATTTATGCGTGTTTCAGGGCTGCATAGGGCACCAATACAGCCCTGCAACATGCATAAATAACCACCAAGGGTGGTTAAAGTGTGGTTAGCGTCATGTCTGTTTTCACCCAGAGTGTATACTGCTCTATATGGGGATGGGGAAATTATTTTATGTAATGTGACAAACAAACAACAACAAGGTCCCGATTCACGCCCATAGACAGTGTTAAATTTGGTGATGAATTCTAATTCAGAAGATTTGCATTGAAGCCGTCTTTTGAATGCAGTTTAAGTATGCAAACCCTCAGGTCAGAAATACTGTGACCTGGACGGTTCAAGTGTTTGACCATTGGTTTCTGAATTCCACAGCATTCCCCATATCCAGTAAATTAGTTACACTTATCAAAAAGGAGGAGACCAGATTAGTCTGTCATGACTCGTTCCTGACAAATCCATGCTGACTATGAGCAATCACTGCATTGCCATCAAGGTGCTTACACAGTGACGGTTATAAGCTATTCTACTATCTTCCCAGGTATTGGAGTCAGGCTGACTAGTCTATACATTCCTGAATTTTTCTTTTCTTTAAAGATCGGGTCAACATTTGCCCACCTCTAGCGTCCTGTCACCCACCTGTTTCCCCCAAGTTTTCAAAGATAATTCTCAGAGGTTCTGAGAGCACTTCAGACAGTTCTTTCAGTACCCTAAGGTGTAATTCATCCAGCCCTGAAGACTTGAGTTAATTCAAAGTAGTCAGGCATTCTCTAAACACCTCTTTCTCTAGTCTGGCCTGCAATCTTTCCCCCTCTTTGTTCATACACCTTTTGCCAGGCTGATCACAGTTTCCCTTTCCTGTGAAGACCAAGGTAAAATAGGAATTGAGAAGTTCTGCCTTCTCTTTGTCCCCTACTAACATTTCATCATCGTCACCGAGCAGTGTACCCATCCTTCCTTTATTCTTCTCATTTCCAATGTACTTAAGAAACCCCTTTTCTTTGTTGTTCAGACAAATGAATTCATAAGAACATAAGAAGTGCCATACTGGGTCAGACCAATGGTCCATCGAGCCCAGCATCCTGTCTCTGACAGTAGCCAGTCATGAGGGCCTAGGAGAAGCACCCAACAGGTCACCATGCTATCCATTCCCTGTGGGTCAACCCCAGGCTCCCAACAGTAAAGGGTTTTGTTCCCCAATCCTATCTGCAATTCAAGCTGCAACTAGTACAAAGGAGGTTTGCTAGGATGATCAGAGAAATGGAGAGGAAATACTACAAACACTTAATCCTTACTCATTCATATGAAATGAGGTGGTTACCCCGGGGGCAGGGAGGTTGTTACAACTCTAGAGGTAGCTTTTTCTTGTAAACATGGTTAATGCTGTCCTAGGGGATGATGTTACTGGTGATGAGAATAATTTGTTTTGGCTCACTCTATTAACCTGAGGATTCAGAGGCTTAAACACCACATTTTCTTACGCCAGCTCATTTTTCAATGTGTTATAATTGAGAAAAAAGACAGTACAAAAATAAACTGCACAAGTGAGACAACCCACCCCCCAAAGGGGGAGCTCAGCAATTGCTCTGCTTACAGGTGTGGAGCAGTACAAACGTGGAAGTCTGGGTAGGTCTAGGCCAGGAACCAAGTGAAGGATTGCTGAGAGTTAGGGAGAACTGTAAACAATGAACCATGACTAAATCCCAGCTACATCTGCCAGCACAACAAACCCTCACAGGCCGGTGCTTGCTGCTGGGGACAAGGCAGGATTCGGAGGTGCCGAGGTTCCTTTTCCAGACTCCCACACTGGGACTTACAGAAATCATCTCCTCTCAAAGGGGCTTTGAGGGGACAAGGATTGATTGGCAGGGGGCAATACATCCCTAATTTCACTTCTGTCCTCTGACACCCAAAACACTGGCCAGCCCCAGCACCCAAGTTTCCTTGCTTCCCATCTCCAAAGGAAGTACCAGACTGGGTCAGACCAATGGTCCATCTAGTGCGGCATCCTGTTTCTGACCGTGGCCACCTTTGGTTGCTTTACAGAAGCGCACAACAGGTTCTAATGAAGTGATGCATTTCCTGCTGCTCATTCCCAGTCTGGGGTTTGGAGGTTTCATTCCCTAACCAATTTGACTAATAGCCATTGATGGGTCTATTATTATTATTATTATTAGCAAGCATTTATATGGCACCAGCAATGTAGCTGGCACTTTACAAAGTAATTGAATAGACACGGTTCCTGCCCTAGGGCTTACAATCAGAGAGGGTGGGGGAAACAAAGGAAGGGGAACAGAGGGAGAGACAAGGAGTGGAACATTCTATCCGCTAAGAACTTATCAAATCCTTTTTTAAAAAAAAACTAGTCATGCTGCTGAAACCTAGTTATACTATTGGCCTCCACAATGTCAATACCAGATACCAGGCATTCAGTACCCCAGCACCCAGTCCCTTAACAGTGGGTTGCTTTGGGAAGCGAAGAAGTTACCAGCCAACAAAGACCCCACCCTGCAGGAAATAGCTGTAGCGAAGGGGGTAGGCGGAGGGGAGAAAGTCCAGCCCAGGAGCTAGGACTGGAGGACAGTGCAGGGGTGGGGAAAAATTTTTTCCCTCCCGAAGGCAACTTTGAAAATTAGGACAAGTCTCAGGGGTTGCACCGAAGTTGAGGACAGAAGTGTTTAAGGGGTGCACTCAGGAAAAGAATGGTCCAGATCATGGATTTGTGCCATGGGCCTCTCCCCCAGCCTTGCATGCAGGCCTTCATCTCTTTAAGCTGAGCTCAGTCTTTCAGTGCTGGGGGGAGTGGGGGAGGGGTAGGAACTGGATCCAAGCGGCAGATCCAGAACTGGAAAGGGGTCAAATGAAAAAAGTAAAATAAAAAAAAATTAAAAAAAAAAATCAACCAACGGCCCCATTTGGCCCCTGAGCACAAGGTTCCCCACATCTGCTGTAGAGTGATTGGAAACCAGGCCCTGATTTTATTCTCCAGCTCTCCGCACAAGGGGAATTGCATCTGGGACAAGAAAGGATGGCTGGAAATTAATCCACCAACCAATCAAATGGGCTAAATGGTGCCGTACAACCTAAAACGGATACAACTAACTGCAACCAGAAAAAAGTTTTTTAAAAATGCTTTTTAATAGGGGTAACAATCCCCTTTCAAAAAGGATGCAACCAACACAGGGAGAAAACATGTAGAAAACAAACAGTAACAAAGGAGAAGCCACTGAAAAAGTCTTTAAAAAAAATATCAAGAGGAAGAATCCTGCAGGCATTTTCATCCGACGTTTCGCTACAAGCGTAGCTTCCTCAGGGATCTCAACAAAGATGACAGGATATCACCTCTATGCCAAGACTCCGTCCGTAGTCTTCTCGAATACAAGATAATATCTCAATATCAGTAGCAGTCTCACAATATGCTTTCTAAAGAGAAAAGGCAAACAAAATAACAGTGCTCCAAAATATTACACAGTAGAACAAAAATGTTCCTTACAAAGAATAGAAGCCTCACTTTACAATTCAGGCAAAAAATAACCATAGATAATTAAATACAAGGTAACTTACCACAATAGAAAGCCACCATGTCAAACACTAGCAAACTCTCTTCTTAACAGGAAGAAACGGACTTCCTTACTAAGAGAGGAGGGAGAACGAAGTAAACACTGTGTTACAGACACATCTAGATAGCCCGCACGACTTGTTAATCCCAAAGTAAATAAAATACAAAGGAAATTTACTAACCTCTAGTGAGCCTAAAAAAAGGCTACTCTTTCAGGGGAAGATGTCTTACTGCTCAAAATTTTACAAGGAAAACAAACCCTGTTTCACTTTTCCTAGGTGGACAGACTATCTTGCTTCTCACTAGAAAGAGTGTAGTGGCAATATTTCAAGGAGGGGGGAGGTCTTATCACCTGGTTCCTTCTCTCAACGCAGCGGGTTCTCAATCTATGCTAAATGTACTAATAGTCAGATGGCTATTGCAAAGTCTCCTGACAAAATGTTTCAAGAAAAAAAGTCACAGGGAAAAAACCCACAGGAAAGGAATCCCCCTCTTTTATCTGTTACTTATTACCCAATAAAACCTTCAACTAGTACAAATGGAGTTTACTTAGAAAATAGAATCCAAAAAGTCATTTAGCCCTCACGGCTGAATAGTATCCAGAGTAATTATTCAAAAACTTTCCCTCTCTGCCAGTACTTTGGGGTTAGCTGGAGGACTTATCTTTTCAATACCCCAAAAGAAAAGGAATTAGTCTCCTTATGATAATAATTAAAGTGGTCAACCAAAGGGGCAGTCTGAGGATGATTTTTTAATTTGCTTCTATGTTCTGTTATTCTTGTTTTAAGGTGTCGATGTTTTTTCAATATATATCTTTTTGCAGGGGCGCTGGATGGCATAAATCACTCCCATTGTGTTACAGTTAATGAAATCCTTAATCAGGAATTTATGGAAATTCTATATATGTGATATATTATATATATCAATATACATAACGAGTAATGTTTCATTGTATACTTGAATATGTATTTTATCTTTGTATGTTTTTGTATGGGCTATGGTGAGAGCCAGTGCCGCAAATAAACTACTACTAATCAGGAATTTTTTCCCTTTAGAGTCTGCAAAAGTTTTTGGTTTTAGACTAAAAGGACAGTTGACGCATTGTTCACAGGAAAAATAACCTACTATACTTTTATTATCCAAGGTTTTCTGTGAAGTAATTGGCTTTGATAATCTCGCTTTTACTAAGAAGTTACCTAAGTTTTTCCTTCTTTTATATGCAAAGAGTGGAGGGGAATGACATCCCTTTATGTGATCTATGATATTCCAGTGCTTAAGAATCCCCTTCCTTATCAGAGTAGCACAATTATTGAAAGTGCTAACACAAGCCAGCTGTTCGCCAGCATGTCTTCTTTGTTTCAGGGTAGTCTTCAACACAGATTCCCTTGGTATTGGGGCAACCTTTTCCAAATTTTCCAGAATAACTTTCCTAGGGTAGTCCCTGGCAGCAAATTTATTACACATAATAGAAGCTTCTTTATAAAAATCAGATTCAAACGTGCAATTTCTCTTCAAGCGTCAGAATTGGCTGTTGGGGATATTTTGCAATATATGTTTTGGGTGATGACTGCTATAATAAAGATACATATTTTTATCTGTTGGTTTGGTAAAAGTGGAGGTAAAAATCCTACTACCATCCCACTGGACCCAAAGGTCCAAAAAACTTATCTTTACACAATCAAATTGTAAGGTGAACTTTATTGTGTCATGTATCCCATTCAGCCATTCCCTAAAGTTCAAAAGAGATTCCTCGCTGCCCGACCACACTATAAAAATATCGATAGAGCATCTCCATAAAAAAATGGATTCATAAAATGGGTTACTTTCAGTATTATATATAAATTTGTTCTCCCATTCATGCATAAATAAGATTGCTAATTCAGCCGACAATTTACTCCCCATGGGAACCCCTTTTGTCTGCAGAAAAAATTGATGGAATTCAAAATAATTTACTGTTAAGACGAACTCACTTAGGCATAACAAAAAATTAGTTGGTGGTTCTTTTTTTTCTCTAAGATCAAAATATTTTTTTTAAAGTGACCAAAGCTTCTTTATGGGGGCTATTGCTATACAAAGCTTTAACATCTACTGTGACCAGAATAAGATGGATACTTGAAAAATCTATATCCCTAATGATATTAATGAAATGCGTAGAGTCTTGAATGTACGAAGGGATCTTATCCACAAAGGCTTTCAAAAAATAAACTACATATTTAGAAATAGGATCCTGTAAGGACGCTATACCCAGGTTGGCAGGAGGCAGAAAGGCCCCTCAGATGAGGAACCAGGGCTTTCGCAGGAAGGAGGAGCTGACTGAGGCATCCCCTCCTCTGCCTGGGTTTTGCTAGAGTGGGCAGAAGATCAAGAGCCACATTAGGATGAGATGTTGCTAAATCCTGACCCCCCCAGAGCTAGGATGTTGGATCACTGGGAACCAAACAACAGAGATGAGTGAGAGAACTGACAAATAGAGATTAAGTTAGCTGGTCCTCAGCTGGGCATTTATAGGTCACGTTCAGTCATGGTAGAAGAGTTACCCTACAGTCATTTACCCCAGAATGGACACACAGGCTCCTGTAGTCTGGGATAGTCCTAGCCTCAGAATGAAGGAGGAAGTTAGTTACCCTAAAACATGGGTTGCTCACCCTTGTTTGGTCAGGATAACAAGAAAGTTGCTAGAAAATGGTATAAGTTCTGGTAATTATTTTGGTTGAAAGAGCAGCTGAAGCAGAACGGCAGCCTTCTTTGAACAAGGCCATGGTTGTTTTTTGTTTTTTTCTGATGTGGATTTTCAGATGACCAAAAACGCTGAGCTATCACTGCAGCTCCCCCCACCCCACAGTCCCAGGACCAACAGCGTTTTGCACCGGCGCGAACGTGTGTGTTATAACGGTTGAGTTGTCACAGAATGTTTTTCCTCAGTTAGAGCGGACAGTGACACCGCTCCTGTGTGGATTCTCTGATGTCTCATAAGGTGCGTGTTCCGATTGAAGCCCCTTCCACATTCAGGGCAGTTGAATGGTTTAACTCCCGTGTGAATTCTTCGATGGATAGTGAGGCTTGAGCTCTGACTGAAGCATTTCTCACATTCGGGGCACTTATAGGGCTTCTCTCCTGTGTGGATTCTCTGGTGCTTAAGAAGGTATGAGCTCATATTGAAGCTTTTCCCACAGTCAGTGCATTTATAAGGCTTCTCTCCAGTGTGGATTCTCTGATGCGTAGCAAGCTGTGAGCTCTCGCAGAAGCTTTTCCCACAGTGAGGACATTTATATGGTTTATCTCCTGAGTGAAGTCTCTGATGCCTAATCAGGTTTGAGCTCTGACTGAAGCTTTTCCCACATTCAAGGCACTTATAGGGTTTCTCTCGGGTGTGGATTCGCTCATGGATAATAAGGTCTGAACGGCGACCAAAGCTTTTCTCACATTCAGGGCACGTGTGTTGTTTCTTCCTCATCTGTATTTTCTTCTGGACTTTTTTTTCCTTGAAGTTTTTGAAAACACCCTTATGATTAGTAGATTCACCTACTTTCTTCCCTGGCTTGTTCCCTTGATGCTTCTCTGGCCTGGGCCGATTCTGCTCAGGTTTATGGGAAAGATTCCTTTCCAGGCCTCTCCACAATACCCCTTGTGGTTCCACTTGGTTAGAAGTTTCCTGCTTAGGATTCTGCTCCTCATTCTTTATCACCAGCCTGTCACCTGCTGGAGCAAAGAGAGAATCCAGGCATGAGTCACTTCCTGTGCCATGGCATCTCAGGAAGGGGAAAACAATCTAAGAGAGCTTCTGGGGAAAACTGAAAAAGAAATCACTAGCCAAATCCCCCCTCCAAAATTGAGGATGAAGGTGGGGTAAAGGAGGTTAGTGAGGTGGAAGCAACTGTAAGATGTTGGGATGGGTTGGAAGCCATTGGCACCATCCAGAGCTAAAGAAGCCTTTCTGGAAATTGCCACATTTTACTTTACCACCATGTGGTTTCTGTGCACATATCACCAAATCCTTACCTGTGCAAGTGCCTCTTGGGCTCTCCCTTTCCTCAGAGCCCTGGAGATCCAGGAGCCACGACTTTTCCAGGCTGGGCTTGGGAATTGGAAAACCTGTGAAATCCAGGGAGATTGGGCTGTTTGTAGAATATCGGTCACCACATGGTACATGGTTAAAGAGTTCCTTTGGCAGGGGGGTGGGGGTGGAACGTGCTCCGCCCCACTTGGGGTTTCCAGCATCTGTACACTCTATGGGACTTGCTGGCTCAGACACAACTTTGAGATTAAAGCCACTGGGCCAGAGCCTACCCAGGGATGTAGCTAGTTCTGGGTAGGGAGGGGAACAAAGATTCTTTGTGCAAGAGTGTGAATGCATACAGGTAAAATAAAGCACTAATGCCCCCTTGTCAACTCCAGGGCTGGGAAAATGAATTAACATCTCTGGCCCTTTTTACACAGGCAGCACCCACCCACGAACACCCAGAAATCTGGGTAATCATGGGTGGGTGCCGCCCGTGTGAATCCCACAGGGGTGGGTGGGCGCGCTCCCACGCACACACATCCCCACGCACAGAGGCACTGGAAAAAACAGAGGCGCCTCCCTGCGTGGGGATGTGTGGGGTGGGTGGGTGTGCACCCATCTACACCCTCCCCCCCCAGCGCACACAGACTGCAGCACACACAGCCCCCCTGCCCCGTGCTGTGGCCCATGCAAAAAGGGCCTCTGTTGTGTTTCCGACTTCCCTATCCCATGGGAGCAGGGCATGGAGAGGACTCCCTCTCACAGGCTATGGAGGCTGTGGAGCGGATTCCCCCTGAAATGTAAGGGAGCAGAGGAACCTGCCGCAGAATCCAAGCTGGGGACATCAGAGACTTCCCCAGCTTCTAATAACGGAGGGGAAAGGAATCCTCACCCAGCGAGGTCACAGCATCGTAATTCTTCCGCTTGACGTCTTTGCGCAGGGCTCTCTGAGCAGGGTCCTGAAGATCCTGCTCGCGTTCAGTGAAAAACACGGGTTCCTCCTTGAAGGTCTCTAGCCCCTAAAATGGCAAGAGTCCCGATCAGCACCCAGTAGCTGAATCAAAGGTGGCGGAGGGAGGACCCCTTCTCTCACCGAGAGCTATGAAATGTCCCTGGGAGAGATGGCTGCACAATTCAAGTTCTCATTGAGAGCCAGTGTGGTGTAATGGCTAAGCGTGCAGTGCTTGGACCAGGAGGGAGGGACGGACCCTGGTTCAAGTCTTGCCATAGCCAGAAACTCACTGGGTGGCCTTGGGCCAGTCACATTATTCTCTCAGCCTAACCTACCTCACAGGGTTGTGGGGAGGATTAAAACGTTGTTAATTAGTTCTTTGTGAAGTGCTCTGAGTGCCATGGCAGGGGGGCACTATATATAAAATAAATAAAGATTATTTAAGAAAAATCTATCTGAGCGAATCTGAAAAAAGGGGTTGAGGCTTCCATGCTGCCTTCCCGAGTCTGCAGTCAAACTGGTCTGGTGCTACCACAACTGCACAGAGCTTCACCAGGGGCTGCAAGGATCTAAGTAGCCCCCAAACTAGCCAGCCCCCTGGGGGAGCTCTGACCAGCAGCAACACTGGAGGTATTGACTGGGGAAGAGGGGAAAGACCACAAGAGAGGGATGGCTGGGGTGCTGGAGCCAGGGACCAGGCAATTGCTGGTACGGGACATTTTAGCGTAGGGACACTTCTCTCGCTGTCCAGGAGACTCTGGGATGGTGAGGGAGAGGAAGCACCTTCTCTCTCCCAGCAGACTCAAGCGGGCGGGCGGGGTGTGTGTGTCTTCCTATTGATCACACTCCTACTGGCCCAAGGCTGATGCAGAAAATGGCCCCAGAGCAGGGCTCAGCCACATCCCCTGGTAGGAACTCCAACCCCCTTCTCCATTCCCAGGAGCTGGACAGGAGGGGACAGGGTGGCTCGTCACACGGAGAGCCTTCTCATTTCCCAGCAGACTCCGGCCAATAGGGTCACGCTCCAGCCTAGCCAGTCCCTAGGTCGAGGGACTCTACTGCATCTCTTGTTCCGCAGATAGGGAGCAGTTCTCCCCTCACGGTGGGCCCACTCCTGTAAACCAGCCCCCAACAGATTTGTCACATCCCCATATCCCTCCCTCCCTCCTTGTGGGTGTTTATCTCTCCCACGCCAGCGCCCAGCCCAGCCGCCCCCCAACAAGCCCCTACCTGAGCCAGCTTCGACGCAGCGCTGTCCCTTTCCTGTACTCGAGGAGGCTGGGATGATCTGGTGTGAACCACGGCTGTTATTCTGCAGCCTTCCAGGGTAAAAAGGGCAATTGGGGAGATTTGAGAAGTTTTTTTTTAGTCCATTTCAAAACCCCAACCCCCTCCAGGATCGTTCCCTGGTGGCGGAATAGCCACTTTCTGCAATGCTGGGACAGCCCAGACAGAGCCTTCCTCCAGAGCTAACCCCACCCAGGCCCCTGGCCCCAAGAGACACCACAATAAATATCACCTGTATCTGGAGATCTACTGCCTCCACCTCCTACATTTGGGACCAATATGGCAACCACACCCTCCCCACGCACAAAATAACTAACAGACAGTTGTTCTTCTGAAAGAGAAGGGTGCAAGGAATACATTTTTTAAAGCCGGGATGGGGAATATTTTCCCCTCCCAGGGGCCACTTTGAAAATTAGTACAAATTCCGAGAGGTACGTAGAAGTTGGGGCAGGGGCGCTAACGGGGTGTTTTTTTAGGGTGGGTGAAGGAAGAGGGTCTAGATCATGGATCCATCACTTATTTTTTGTAAAGCACCAAGGTACATTGTTGGCACTATTTAAATGCTTATAATAAATAATAAGCATTTATTAGTCTGGGACTATTAAACTTATTAGTCAGTCTGTGTCTGGGAGTGGAAGAGTGAGGAATTACCTGAAGAGCGCTGGCTGTAGTCCTGAACCCTGTAGGAAGGGATAATCAAGGCTGGGAGCACTGCTGGATGCAGTGCTGACCTGACTGAAGAGACTAAGCAATGACCTTAGAGAGGGAGTGCTGCTCTGAGGGAAAGCCCCTTGGGGGTAGGGACCTGTCAGGAGCTGTTGGAGAGGGCGGAGTCGCCGGCGCGGAGGTGGCACGGGGCTACATTAGACCGCAGCCGCCGGAGGCCGTGTGTGGAGCTGAGAGGCATGGCTGGGCGGACTGACTGCGGACCCGGAACAAAAGCGCTAGGAGAGCCTGCCAACAGCTGAGAGGGCGGAGTCGCCGGCGCGGAAGTGGAACGGGGCTACATTGGACCACAGTCACCAGAGGCGGTGCCAGAGGTGTGCGCTGGGGCCACGCGCCTAAGGGCTGCGCATGCAAGGGCGTGCCATTGTGCGCGCGGCCTTAGGCGCCGGCAGGAGCCTAGGGGGCTAGGGCAGTGGTTTGCCCCTCTGTTGCTCTTGTAGTTGTTTTTTTTGCCCTTGCTCTTGAGTAGGATGACCCATGGTCATAGAGGTGATATGGGGGATCCGCCCCCCTCTGAAACAGAGGAAGTTGGGGAAAAAAGTTCACAGAGTGGACTTCCGGGCGACCCTGGCACAGGTCTGCTCCCATCGACCTGCTGATATATATCTCTCCAATGGGTTTGTGCCACTAACTATCGATACTCTTGAGGACTGGGAGGGGGGGCGAGGGCCAATTGTCGATGGCTGGGAAGAGCTCTCGCAAACGGCAGTTGTCTATAAGTGATGGGTCCAGTCCGCCAGCAAGTATTCCAGATAGTCCAGTTTCTATACCAATCCTGGGTATAGTCTCCCTGGGTGTAGGTCAGGAGGAGGTGAATAAGTCTACCTGGGCTCGTATTCTGGCCGAGCAGATGCTGCTAATAGGGAAAACCCTGCATCATATATTTGCACAGTTATGTATCCTTACTCGTATTGTGGAAGATAATAACAGGGGAATAAATGCGGGATTGATGCGGGCTGCGGAGGGAGGGCAGCACTGAGCATGAGCATAAGAGGAGTCTTAGATCCAATCGGCCTCTGGTGGGAGATGATGCCCATGACTGTCAGAATTCCCTGGGGGTTAGTAATATACATTGTGAGGAAGTAACAAACCCCCTGGTGGGAGAAGGGTGTGGTAACTTTAGTTACTGCAATTTATGCCTCAATGGTCCACCCCCTATATGGTGGCACGTCATGTGCAGTCTCTTCTTGGTATTCCATGTCATCTGAGAGAGACTGGGATCTTGAAAAGTGAAACTTTTATGTTTAAATCAGTAATCTCTTTCCGGAGAAGCCAGTTGGTAGAAAGATTTATTAGGGCTAGCCAGGTATTGGCAAATAAGGGGGTTCGGGTTGCAAAAATCTTTGTCCATAATAAGTTGCAGCAAATTTGTACTGATAAAGTGAAAGTGAAGGAGAATGTGGGGTCTTCCCAGTGTGCTTCTCAAGGAGTGGAAAAGGATGTTCTGGGTACTGCTCCAAAGACTTTGGGACCACAACAGAAGTCCCTCCTCCCAAGTCCCACTATTAAGGATATAGATGGGAGTAAGCTAGAGAGTGGGGGGAAATAATACTCTGCTGGAAATGGAAGTGGAGGTGGGGGCCCAAGCGGTTAAATTGGCACATAGTGCCTTAATCGAGGACAACTTTCAGTCACCAGAGGCCTTGAGTGTTGGAGGTAAGGAGGCATTAGGGGAAAAGGTAGCCTCCAGGGGGCTGGTGGAGAGGGCTGTGGAGAAAGAAAATAGTATTAGGAGTAGTGCCTTGAGCGTCCTTCCAAAGAATTACCCATTGGAAGTAGGAGTTAAAATCATACAACCCACGGGTAAAGTGCTGCCAACACAAGCCCCGAGAAGGGCAAGGCTAATCCTCATTTACATCTACCCACCATCAGGGGTCAAGAGCTGCCACCTCAAGCCCCGAGAAGGGCAAGGCTAGCTTTTTCCTGGACGCATACAGGGGTTAAGTGTCACCAGCATAAGCCCTGAGAAGGGTAAAGCAGCTATTCAAATAGATCTCCCCTAGAGGTTAGGCGTCGATCCCATAACCCCTGGGATCGGCAACCCTGTTTGGGAAACTTTCAAGTCACGAGAAGGGGATGACTTCCTTCTCCCCCTTGCCACATATAGGGATAAGGGTCGCCAACATAAACCCCGAAAAGGGTAAGGTAGATATATTTATATTAAAATAGATTACCCCCTAGGGGTTGAGTGTTAACCAGCACAACCCTTGAGAAGGGCAAGGCTGGTTGGGGAAGTAGGTCTAAATTGTAGGCCAGGTATAAACCCTAGGATGAGTCGTGACCAGGAAAGCTTCCCCTTCCATCCAGATTACAGTAGGTGTTAACCTACGTCTACAGTCCATAGGTACTGATATGTATATTTGTTTATAAGTGCTGTATGATATTTTGTTATGTATTGCTTTTTTTTTGCTTGTTTTATTTTGTATTTACAATTGTTATGACCTATGGTCAAACAATAAATTACTACTACTACAACCCACGGTGGAGCGCTCTGGGTTTTTAAGTGTGTTGATGGGGAACAGGAGCCTGATCAGGTTTATATAGCCAGCCCTGGTGCTAGCTGCCTAGAAAGGACTTCCAGTAATTGGAAGGATTATTGTGTTTTGGAGGAACAGGAATTGGACCTGGTCGAGCCTGTGGATGCCCCCCCAAATGCGGAGATCCCACCAGAAACTGCAATTGATTTTGGATGGCGAGCTACGGGGCTGTGGTGGGGGCAGGGTGGAGGCGCAGTCCGAGGGATTTGGTGCTGAGTTGGAATTAGTGCCTGACCCCGGGGAGGTTAAATCCCCCCACTGGGGCTCTAGTAGCAGAGGAGACTGGTGGTGCCTCAGGAATCATGGTGGGGGGCTCTGTGGCAGTTGGATTTAACACACACACACACACACACACACACACACACACACACACACACACACACACACACACACACCAGGGGTTAGATATTAGTAGTAATTTAGAGGGTGCGGTTAAGTCAAAGATGGACTGACGGCAGCCAAGAAATATGGGCATTTGAATATTCTTTCATGGAATGCAGCTGGCTGGAAGTCTAGGCTGCAGGATCCTGGCTGCTCTGCATTTTTGAGGGAGTTTGACATCTTGTTAATTCAGGAAACATGGCTATTGGAGGAGCCTATTTTGCAGGGTTATCAGGGAATATGGCAGGCGGCAATCAAGGCTGTTTCTATGGGTAGACCTAGCGGGGGATCGGTGTGGCCCTGAAGGCAGAGGTGGTCCCAATCCCACAGCCAACAACCCATGCTTGTGGGTGCCTTTTAAAGTTCTCTGAACTGTCATTGCTGCTGGTTGTAGTTTATATCCCCCCGTCTAATGCAGCCAGTTATCAGGATGATATTTGGATGGAGGTGACTACTTTCCTCGAGAAGTCCCAGAGGGTGCATCCTGATCTTAGTCTCCTTCTGTCTGGTGACTTCAATGCACGGATTGGAGCTCGGGTTCAGGATTTAGGCAAGCATGGGTTTACCTGGCAAGAGGATCCTTCACCGCTTCGTGTAAGATGCTCCAAGGATTTGAGTATAAGTGAGAATGGTGCTCTTTTTTCCAAATTGCTGTCCGAGTTAGTTTTATACGTTTTGAATGGGTAGGGGTGGAATGACTGTCCGGAAGAATTTACTTACATCTCAAAGAGGGGCAGTAGTGTTATTGATTATATATCTGTTTCTGCTAGTATTATTCCCCTAGTGCAGGATTTTTCGGTGGGTTCTTGAACAGCTAGTGACCACATTCCTTTGATCCTCACTCTAAATTTAGGGGGGGAGGTAAATCTCTCAAGGGATGTACCAGTGGACTTGAACTATGACTTAGTTAGGAGAAAAATGGGACGACGCATTGGGCCTTACTCTTGTAGCCGCCCTTCAGTCTGATGATGGGAAGCAGCTTAGAACTGACTTGCTTGGGGCCTCTTCTCCTGATGCCATACTTCATTCTTATCAGAAATTGGTGGAATGGCTCCGTCCCTTGCTTACCAGTAATGGCTCCGATAGGGTTCGGCACNCAATTATATCGGCGTTTTAGAGTCTTAAACTCAAACATTCTAAGGGAGGAATTGGTTAACAGAAAGGGGGCGGGGTGGTGGTGGTGGTTATAGAAATCTCCTTAAATTTAAGAGAGAGATGTATTATAGACAGGCCTGGAGGGAACTTGATGAAGCCTCCAAGGATCTTAATACCCAAAAGTTCTGGAAACTGGTGAGGGGAATTGGTAAGGACTGTAATTTTGGGCGTTCTCAGGTTTCAGCCAAAGTATGGGAAGGGCATTTTGCCTCATTATACACTCCCCCCGTCCGTTGTAGAGACTCGTCTGAATTTGTTGCCCATGTCCCAGGACCGGCAGCCGGTTACATTGGAGGATATCAGGGATCTGATCTCCTCTCTGAAACCGGGGAAGGCCCCTGGAGGGGATTTCCTTTCAGCTGAATTTATTAAGGACAATGTGGAGTGGTGGGCTCCGATGCTCACAGTCCTGTTTACTGGAATAAACACTTCTGGGAATCTACCAGAGGATTGGGGAGAGGCAATCGTAGTCCCTATCTTGAAGAGGGGGTGCTAGCGACAATCCTAGGAACTTCAGACCTATTAGTTTGCTTAGCATAATAGGTAAACTGTATGCAAAGTTACTTCTTTGTAAACTGAAAGGTTAGTTGAAGGCTCAGGCTATCATGGTGGATGAGCAAATTGGATTTAGAGAGGGGAGGTGTACTATGGATCATTGTTTTCTCCTCTCCTTTTTGATCCAGAAATACACTGGCTCAGGGAAGGCAGTTTGCCGCCTTTGTGGATCTTCACACTGCCTTGGACTTGGTCCCCAGGGAGCGACTATGACAAAAGCTCTTTTCCCTAAATGTTGACCGGAGATTGTTGCGCCCGATTATGGGGCTGTGCACTAACACTTGCATCAGAGTTAAGTTAAACCACTGTGGGGCCCTGTCTAATAAAATCAAGACAGGAAGGGTGGGTCAAGCAGGGGTGTATTCTGGCCCCCACCATGTTTAACCTATATCTGAACAATTTGACTAGGGAATTCCCAACCGATAAGTGTCACCCTCCCAAGGTTGGTGATTCCCATATTTCTTGCTTAATGTAAGCTGATGACACCGTGCTCTTGTCATGCACACAAATTGGTCTGAGACGCTCATCAGAGGCATTTGGGAAATAGTCGCAGAAACTCTGTTGAGATTAACTACTCTAAAACCAAAGTTGTGGTATTTTCCGGTAATAAAAGGGGCCACAAGTGGTTTATTGAGGGAGAGGAAATAGAGCAGGTCAGGGTTTATAAATATCTTGGGCTCCTTTTTCAAGCCTCAGGGGGATGGACTATGCAGTCTCTCTTTGCTATTGAATGGGCTAGGAAAGTAAATAAAGCTCTCCTAGCCTTTTTTCAGGCGAGGGGTGGGAGGTTGATATTGCCAGCAATTAAGGGTTTTTTTGCATAAAAGCATACCCCAATTGCTTTACGGGGCCCATCTTTGGGCACTGAAAAGATTTAAGAATTTGGAGCGCATACAGGCTGCTTTTCTGCACGCCTTACTCACCGCTCCACCGGGGCTGAATTCGTTGGCCCTTTACCTGGATGTTGGCCTAGTTCCACTTCAGGAGAGGATTTGGAGGGGTGCCCTGAATTATTGGTTGAAGTTGTTTTTCAGTCTGGCTGCTCCCCTCTCACAGATGGTGATTATAGATTCAGTCCCCAGCAGTTGGGTATCGTCAGTGGTTAAGAGGCTGCATCATTTAGGATTCTCTCCAGAGGCCATTGCACCTCTTGGATATAAAACCTCCAAGAAACTGGTGCTCCAGAGACTGTCTGATATTGCCTGCCAGGAGAGACGGGCACTTTGGGGCGATAGCAGGGTCTTAAGAGCTTATTCCCTCCTGTACAGTGATGAAGACTCTCCGCGGAAGTACTTGGACTATGCATTATCACCTTTAAAGAGGAGGTTGTTTTTTTTTCTTGCGAGGGTGAATTATTTCCCCTCAGCATTGACTGAGGGCAGATATCGAGGCATTCCGCTGGCTGAGCGTTTATGTAAATGTAGTGGGTCCCAGATAGAAACTTTAAACCATATTATTTTTTGAGTGCCCTCTGTACTTAGATCTACGGCGGAGATACATAACTCCTGTGACCAGCTCCTTCCCTGGAAGATCGTGGGAATATCACGTCAAATGGCTATTGGGTGACAGCCAGCCGGAGGTCACGTGAAAGTGACACAGTGTATGTTAGTAAGTTACCCTAGGGGCTGTCTGGAAAGTTGGTGGGTACACTAACTGTCCCTTCTAGAATAATTGGCTCTAGTTTTATTTTCTGTATTTGTTTGTTACAAAGTTGTTGTTGTGCCGTGTCTTTGCATATTATTGCTTTATATGTGGTTTTGTACTTGCAATGGTCACTTGGCCACGCAATAAAATTATTATTATTATAATCTCTCCTTGCGCGCAGGCCCCCATCTCTGCTCCCTTCCCTCCAAGCTCACGCTTTCCATGCTTGGGGGGAGCAGGGGTAGAAATTGGATCCAGGGGCCAGATCCAAGCACTGGAAAGGAGCCACATAAAAACGAACCATGGGCCACATTTGGCTACCAGGCCTGAGGCTCTTCACCCTCGATTTAGGAGGATAGGAGGCCTGCTTTAGGGCATTTTAAAGAACAGGGTGAGACACGGTACTGGCTTTGGAAGAAATTGGTTTCTGTAAGTCATCCTGCATCCAAGCAAGGGATTGGACTAGGTTAGTACAGACTAGACCAGCTCCCTTGCAGTCCCTTCCAACTCTGAGCTTCTAAGATTCATCATCAAGGCTGCGAGGCCCTTTTTCTTTTGACACAGTTTTGTCTATTTCCTTTCAAAACAGTCAAAAAATAAATCACCAACACTTTAAACGGGTTAACAAAAAAAAGGTTAGAAACCATGCAAAATTGCTTTCAATTTTGCAAATCGATTTCCAAAAAATAAGTATTGCAAAAAAGTAGGAAATATTTCCAAAAAACAAAAATGCTTTTAAAAATGCCCTCCACGCTTCAGCATTTCATTTAAAAAAAAAAAAAAAGTCACTAACCTCATGTCAGTTTCTCGTCTGTGATACTGTTACTGTCCCTGTCAGAGACACCCACGTACCTGTGTCGCTCTCCAGCTCCAGCTGCAGAGACTCTGGGGAAGGAAAGGGCAGGAGAGGTGAGAATTCAGACCCTCGCATTTGTGGCGATGTTCCTATTGGGCATTAACATCACCAGGCTGCTAATTATGAGGCAGTGAGACAGGCAGAGGCCAATAATGCAGCTGCTGTAGCCAGCCCTACAGGATGAGTCCCATAGGGAAGAGAGATGTCCCTACACCTGGGTTCCATTTCGCAACCACTAATTCAGGGACATCACTAGAGTCACTGACTCAATCCAATGGGAACAAGAACCCTCCCTAGAGGGGAAGCAACGAGACTCCCAGTCACCTTTGAATCCCAGCAGCACCTCCTGCAGGACGGCCCTTTTCTGAGAGAAATTGCAGAGTCTCTGCTCCAGCGCCACAAAACCAGGCTCTGGCTTTGGAAACACCCCATTCTCCCTGCTGGAAAAAGGAAGAGGGGTTAGAAATGGGCTTGATCCCAAACCCCAGTAGCCCCCAATTCAAGGCAGTTTCCAAGCCCAACACAGCGAGACAAGAGTCACAAGGCTGGAAGGGGTCTCAAGGGTCATCTAGTTCAGCCCCCGCAAGACCTGCCACACCCCCAACCAATACCCCAACCACACAGTCCCACCAATAGCTACCAGGAGAGACCGCGACCAACCAGAGCACACCAACGCCTGAAATAACAGGAAGTAATTTTAGCAAATGAAAGCTCCAGAGGTACCATGGTCGGGAGCCAGTCTGTGGTAACAGCTGGCGACTGCTTTCAAACATGACGGTGGCACCTGGATTAATCCATGCTAAACAGATTAATCCATGCCACTGTCACAACTGCAAGCACCCCGAGAACAGCCAGCAGCCACCACCCTCTAACACAAAAGAAGCCGCTGCAGCCAGCTATATTTCATGAATGTTTATAGGGATCCATTCCGATAACAGAGCCACGTGCTGAAATCAGCAGGCTCCGTGGTGCACAAGCCCATTCTCTCCTCTATTTACTGCCAGCCAAATGGACACATGAGTCACTCTTATAATAAAGCCCAGCTTTAAAGCCAAGCCCAGGACTCACCTGCTCCTGGTGCTTCCGACACCCTAGAGGGGAGAGAAAGGGGAGACGTCAGTGGGCGAATCCCGGGTGGGGGAGGCTCCTGCCCTGCAGGGGAGTCACCACTGGAGTCTCCCGTATTTGGGGAATCCCAGACACTCAGGGTCTTGTTTAGGGAGAAGCTGCCAGCCCCTCCAGCTGGGAGTTTTGTTTCAGCAGCCCCCGGAATCAGCCTCTGTGCACTTTTATGGGGAGGAATATTTGCTGCCGCCTGCACTGACAGTGGATGCAGGACACAAGACCCTCCCTCCCTCATTAAATCCACTGATGTGGGACCACAGACCTAGTCTGGGGCATGTTCTCCGGACTGAATTACATGCTCAAAAAGCAAGTGGACATTTACAGGGCAGGGGAGTGGTCTCAGAATGATGGCACCCAGGACTCCTTGGTTCGATTCGGAATTCATGCTGTGATCTTGGGCAAATCACGACCCTTTTCTGGGCCTTGGTTTCCTCCTGTGTAAAATGGAGATAATGCTCTTGACCCTTCCTTTGTAAAGTGCCTTGGGCTCCAGGGCAGAACAGCTGCTATAGAAACACTGAGTTCTCATGATACTAGCTCAGTCTCACCTGCAAGGAACGGCTCAGCCCCAGCTGCCTCTTCTCCCCTCCCCTCTGATTAAGCCGCTCATCCAGCAGGGAAATCTCTCTGGACAGTTTGGAGACGCTCCCGTCCCTTCTCTGGATGATCTCTCTCTCCAGCTTTTCCAGCCAGTTCAGCAGGAGCTGCTCCTGCTCCTCCAGGAACCCGCGCAGCTCCTTCCACTCCCAGACAATCTTCTGCCTCTCGGCTTCCGCCTGTGTCTGCAACCACAAAGGAGAATCATACATTTGACTCCCAGCAGGTGATGGAGGAATCTATTCACGGTCATGAGAAAATCCAGAATCCCTTGTGGGAAGTGGTCAGAGGTGTATTTAC
>QEPC01013206.1:689406-722013 GCA_003113815.1 Sphenodon punctatus
AGGGCAATTGGGTCACTTACCTCGTGAATTGCCCTTCTATTCCCTCGCGGGAGTTCAGTCGGCCCACCCGACCTTACCTGGGCGCCATCTTTACGAGTAATCCTCGGTTACCTTGCTCCCCCTTCCGGGAGGATAGAGTGGATAATTTTGTTTTCTGCTAAGTTATAGTTTCAGCTTCTTCGGCTGTTTACTCCTGGGGAATGTGAGGGAGATCCCCTGCGCATGCCCAGTCGAAGGTCGGTTTGCTGCCTCCTAGTGTCCATGGCAGGGATCATCCCAACGTCCGACTGAACTCCCGCGAGGGAATAGAAGGGCAATTCACGAGGCAAGTGACCCAATTGCCCTTTTTATATTCCACTGTAGGGAGGGAGGTTAGGCTGCTTGCCCACGTTACCTGGCCCGGCAAATCTCCCAGTACAGCATCTTCCCCACAGGGAATCTTCCGCTGAGCTCCGTGTGTGGGAAAAGCGTCGTCAGCAGGCTTTTTGTTTTTTTTACGAATGACAGGGCTGGATTTCGAGCCCCGTCATTCATAAGAAAAAAGTAGATGACACTTTGACCCACGTGCAAGAGCTCAGCGTAAGTTTCCCAGCTGGGAGATTCACCGGGCCAGGCAACGTGGGCAAGCAGCCTTAGTCCAGAGGCTGGATGGCTAGCTGGAGAACAGAGTTCATTCTGACATGCTCAGGGGTGGGGGTGGCTTCTGGGGAGGGCTTGGGCCCGGACGATTCATTTTTTATAAATTGAGCACTGGAGGAGTCGGTGACTCTAGCAATGTCCCTGCCCCTGGGTTCCATCTCGTCACCTCTAACTTAGGGGAGAGTTGCCCTTTCCCTGTGGGAGTTGCCCTGTCTGAAGCGGCTATCTCCCCATCTCTTTAATTGCCGGGTGGCGTTAATATCCAATAAGAACCTCTATATGTATATGAGGGCCCGAATTCTCCCCTCTCCTGCCTTTTTCTTCCCCAGATACTCTACTGCTGGAGCTGGAAAGCAACACAGGTACGTGTGTTTCTCTGATGGGGAGATTTCATAGCAGCAACCACGTTGCAGACAGGTGATTTTTTTCCCATGTGGGGCAGCAGAGTCTAAGGCCGGGGTGGGGAATCTTTTTCCTCCCAGGGGCCACTTTGAAAATTAGTACAAGCTCTGAGGGCTGCACAGAAGCTGGAGACAGGGACGCACAAGGAGTGCGCTTAGGAAGAGATGGGTCCCTTTTATCCTTGCGTGCATGTCCTCATCTCTGTTCCCTTACGCTGAGCTCAGTCTTTCAGTGCTTGGGGGTAGGAACTGGATCTAGGAACTGGAAAAGGGCCACATTCAAAACTAGGTGCAGGCTGCATTTGGCCCCTTGGCTTGAGGGTCTCCACCCCTGGTCTATGGAATGCAAATGAACAGTGTGTTCATGCACTGACAGGCTTTGACTTAGCACCAGCTCATGCAGTTACTTAGGGCCCAGAGGCAGTGAGAGGGCCCCTAGCATCATAGATCAGTTACTAGGGGTGTGTTGAGTCATACACAGTGGGATGTGTGTTCGAATCCTCCTGGCAAATGAACAAAAGGCCTATTTTTTTTTGTGACGCCAAATAGACCTGGACAGTATTATTGGTGGCAGCTCATCTGTTTGGCTGTTGACCTCGCAAGCGAGTGCCTTACTGAATCTCCCCAGATTGTGCTTCTCATCCTGACAGGCTGCAGAATAATGTCCGTGTTTCACTCCAGCTCATCCCCTTCTGCCACAGAACAGAGAGAGGAGATGGTTGAAGCGGAGCCAGCCCTGGTAAGGGATTCTTAGGGAAGTTCTGGGCTGCTTGCATTGGGGAGGAGGGGAGGCTGGGATGTTTGCATTGAGGGCGGGAGAGGCTGTTTCAAGACACAGGAGTGAAACAGGTGTTGGCAAGAAGTGGTAAAGCTGCTGGGACTCATTTAATCTTTAGAGGACCAGGCTCATTGGGAGAGGATGGAAGGGTCTCAAACTGTGAAATGGGTTTTATTATTTATTACTTAATAATTTCTATAGCGCTTCCAGGATTCAAAGTGCTTGACGATACTTACCTAGATCACCCTCACAACAACTCTGTGAGGTAGCCCATTATCATTCTCATTTTTACAGAAGGGGAACTGAGGCTGAGAGATGGTGACTTACCCAAGGCCGCCCAGTGAGTTCACAAGCAAAGGTGGGACTGAACCCTGGTCTCCCAGGTTGAAGTCCAGCATCTTAGTGACTAGAATACTGTCTTGAAGCAACATGCACTGAGTGGAGGAGGTCTCTTGTTGTTGCAGGGCCCAGTGACCTTGAAGGAGGTGGTTGTGCATGTCTCCGAGGAGCAGCAGACTCCTCCGGATACTGTTCAGTGTAAGGTGTACAGAGACAAGGAAGGTGAGCAACAGATTGATCTTTGCTTCCATACTTGGTCTCTTGGGTAGGGGCTGCATCAGCCACCCCTAAACCCACTCTCCTTTCTTAATGCATTTGTACATTAGATGGATTTACAGCTGCTTAAAGAACCGTAATCAAGGAGTGCTCATCAATGGTTCTTCATCAGTCTGGAGGGAGGTGTTGAACAGGGTACCTCAGGGCTCTGTCCTGGGCCCAGTACTGTTCAACATCTTGGATGAAGGAGTGGAGGGAATGCTTATTAAATTTGCAAAGGACACAAAACTGGGAGGGACAACTAACACCTTTAGAAAACAGATTTAAAATGATCTTGCCAGGCTGAAATACTGGGCTGAAACTACATTTATCTCTGTTCATCGTTATTTTGTTAAAGTTGTGCATTTGGGTAAGAAAAATCAAATGTACAGATGCAGGATGGGGGGATACCTAGCTTGGCAGCAGTGCTTGTGAAAAGGATCTGGGGACTGTAGTAGCAGATCACAAACTGAACATGAGTCAGCAGTGTGATGCAGCTGCAAAAAAGGCTAATGCAATTTTAGGCAGCATTAACAGAAGCATCATTTCCAAGTCACGAGAAGTAATAGTTCCACTCTATTCTGTCCTGGTCAGACCTCATTCCGAGTGCTGTGTCCAGCACTGGGCACCACACTTTAAGAAGGACATCGACAAATTGGAATGGGTTCAGAGGAGGGCGGCAAAGATGGTCAGGGGTCTGGAAACCAAGTCCTGTGAGGAAAGGTTGAAAGGAGTTGGGTATGTTTAACCTAGAGAAGAAAAGAGTAAGGGGAGACAGGATAGCTGTCTTCTATTACCTGACGGGCTGTCACAGACTTGGCAAGACTAGAAATAATGGGCTCAAATTACAAGAAAGCAGATTTCGGTTAAATATTAGGAAGAACTTCCTAATGGTAAGAGTTGTTCAACAGTGGAACAAATTCCCTAGGGTGGTGGTGGGCTCTCCTTCACTGGAAGTTTTCAAGCAGAGACTGGATGGCCATCGGTCAGGGATGCTGTAGCTGCAGATTTCCTGCACTAAATGGGGTTGGACTAGATGACCTCAGAGGTCCCTTCAGCTCTATGATTCTATGAACAGAGAACAATCCCCATGCACAAACCTTTGGCTAATGCAGGGTAAGGTTGCGCGCTCTCCCTGCCTCGCTAGTTCACACCAATTTCCTCAGATGCCCTTCCCATGGTTTACTTGGTCTTTTCTGAAATGATCCTGGAGCCAGAGTTAAAGCTGACTGGATTCTCACGTGGTAGGGGAAAGGGCCAGGAGACCGGTGCAAAGGAGGGAAGAAGTGGGAGTAAGCAAATAGGAAGCTGTTATTTACCCACTCACAAAATACCAGCACTAGGGGACGCCCAGTGACATTAACGAGCCATCTGTTGATGGGAGGGAGCAGGATATAAATCTTAACATAAATAAATGTCTGCATTTTTAAAACAAATTAAAATCCCATTTTAATTTGTTTCCCCATTCAACATCCGATTAACCTGTGGAACTCCATGCTGAATGCTGCTGCGAAAGCCAGTAGCCTAACTGGGCTCAAGGAAGTATTGGAGAAGTTGCATCACAAGGCTTGGGGTTGGGGGTTTTTTTTTTTTGGCTTTTGTTTGTTTGTACTTCTCTCTTCTATGGGCTGCCAGTGGTGCTTGTAGCTTGTTTAGAGCAGCACACCTGCTTACTGGGTTTAGGTAGCCGTGATCACATTACGCCCGCCCTGCATTCTCTGCACTGGCTGCCTGTAGTGTCTGATTTGAATTTAAGGTCGTGTCGCTGGTTTTTAGGGCCCCAGACGGTCGGGGCCCTTTCTATATTTGAGACCTGCTCCCGGAGCCTCGCGGTAATAGTTATCTGTGCTCAGAAACCACCCGCTGTTTGGGGATCCTGTCATCGTGTCTTAAGTCGGTGGGTGATCGGACTTTTGCTGGGGGCAGCGTCCATCTCGGTTTCGCCCTCCTCACCTTTAAAAAGCACCTGAAAATTTCTTTGCTCTCCAGGTGCCTTTAGGATCCGATGCTGGTTCCCCTAAATGTGTTTTCCCCCTGCTGCTTTTTACCTTCCCCCTTTTTAAACTTGTTTTAAATGGATTTCTATTTTAACCTGATTTTGTTGTTGTTTTTTATGTTGCAAAGCACTCCAAGTGCTGTTTGGCGGGGGTGAGGGTGCTATCGAAATATTATTATTATTATTATTAGAGGATTCATACATAAACCATTGCTCTATAAATGGCTACTTATCAAGTTGGTCATGAGATCAGACCCCTGATGGCTGAGAATGGAGCACTCCATTAGGACCTGTTGTGCTTACAACCTTAACTTGGATTAAGCCAAGGTTTGGCAAGTGAATCTATAACAAGAGGTGCCCATTGACACCACTTTAATTTGACCCAAAGCAAATGCCCATCTTTCATCAGACAAAGGTAACGCAGTCCCCAGGAAAGAGCTGTGCGTCCTGGATCTCCAAGCCACCAGGGAAAGAGAAATCTCAAGAAAAGTCCACCCAGGTAAGGAATCTGAAACTGGGAAGGGCGGGAGGCCAAGACCCCAAATCTCTTCTGGGACCGCCAGTCACTTCTGTCCTTGCATCCACCTTTCACATGCTTTCCTATCGGACGTACATTGGGAACCACTTCAGTCGAACTTGTATAACTCTAATTTTTAGCTAGGTTGAAAAATATTTTTTCCCTTGGGTCTAAACAAATGAATTTAATTGGAGAAGTCCCATTCTGCAACCTAGAATTTCAAATCTTTAAGCTGTATAGAGTAGACCCACCCAGCTAAAAAAGATCGGTACGTTTTGAGTGTATTAATGACTTCTTAGCAGCACGTGGTTAAAATACTGGAGTATATATTCTCCATGCTTGCAGTGCCCCCCTCCCCTGCCTGCATTGCAAGCCT
This sequence comes from Sphenodon punctatus, assembly GCA_003113815.1. Classification (NCBI taxonomy): domain Eukaryota; kingdom Metazoa; phylum Chordata; class Lepidosauria; order Sphenodontia; family Sphenodontidae; genus Sphenodon; species Sphenodon punctatus. Next base: position 694,708 of record QEPC01013206.1, read on the forward strand.
TCCTACTCAGGTGAGCGGCAGGAAACAGCAGCACTGTCTGTTGCATTGCAAGCTTGGAGCCTGGGGTGGGGCTTGTGCTGCATTCGGCTGTAGCACCTCTCTTCCCTGCTGCTCAAGTGAGCCCGGGTGTAGCTAGGATGCAATGTGTCCAGGGGCAAGACATGGACTTGGCCCCCCTGCCCACTCTAGTACAGCCCTCTCCCTGGCCTACCACTGCTCACACACCCCATCTTGCACTCAAGGATGGGAGGGGACAGATTCATGGCACAAATCCATGATGTGGACCCCCCCACACACACACACACACGTGCACCTCTTAATTGCCACTGTCCCCGACTTCTGTGTGGACCCTGGCATATACATTTAATTTTCAAAGTGCTCCCCAGGAGGGAAAAAGTTGCCCAATCTTGCTACACACAGTCACGCTCACTTTCATGGTGCTAGAACGCTTCATGAGTACAGACGAGAATTAAAACTGCAGGGTTTAATAGCTCTGAGAAATAAAGAGCCAGGCCAATATAGCATATCAAAGTTTACATACCCCACTCTAGAACAGCAGTTAAATGGTTAAAAACCCAGGGGCTGTTGACTGAGCTCAGGGTAAGGGAGCAGAGATGCGAAAAGGTGTGTGTACACAAGGATAGGGGACAGATCCATGATCTAGACCCTCCTATTTCTGAACAAACACCCCCATCCTCATCTTCTGTGCAGCCCTTTGAGCTTGTGCTAATTTTCACAGTGGTCCTTGTGAGGGAAAAGGTTTCCCCACTCCTGTAAATAGGGATAAGACACAGGCTGATGTACAATCTAAGAACAGACCAGAGCTGCCAGCACCAATGCCATTTGCTTGGAACCAAAGATAGAAAAACCAATACTGTATCGGTCACATTTAATGTCTTTGCTGCAAACCCTGCACATACAGGTATGTGTGTGTGTGTGTGTGTGTGTGTGTGTGTGTGTGTGTGTGTGTGTGTGTGTAATTCCAAATAGAGAGACAGAACCAGTCCAGTAGCATAGGAGCCTAATATTGTGATGGTTGTAAAAAAGAAACTTAAATATGAAAGGAATTGCACCTTTAGCCTGTTGAAAGCTGGGTTGGCAGAGTATTTACTGAGGACATTTTTAACTAGGTAAAGACTTTGTTTTAACTGTCCTGGGTAAAAGGTAGCTTTTCATATCCCAAGAAAATGAGTTAGTCCTAGTATGAGGTGTTAAAATGTTTTCTCTTATTAAAACTATTTAATACACTGTGGATTGCAATGGATAAAGCACAGGGTGAAAACAAAGGAGACGTTGGCCTGCTGCAGTCCGGGTTTGATCCGTGCAGCCTCCACCCACACGTTTTGTGTGGTCCATCCTAATAAACTGGCAGCCCCTGATGTGTCTTTCAGAGGCTTGTGGGCAGCGCCACTGAGAGCGAGAGCACCGGGGGGCGGCACGGGACGTGGTCGCTCCTCTGATGCTATAGATTTCTGCCCATGACACTCTATGGTGTGGGCAGACCTGTGTGCTGCCCACAAGCTAGCAGGATGCAGACACGCGGGTGCATATTCACCTGCACGGCAGGCTCCACGTTTTCCGAGACCCCACTGTGAGGGGGGGTGGGGGATGTGTGTCTGGTGGGTGATGGCCACCTGTCGAGTAGGGGCAAACGGCTAAACAATGGGCAGGTTTGCCCCCACCTAGTGTGGGTTATTGTCTCATTTATCCCCCCCCTCCCCAGTAATCACAATTTGGAAATATAACTAAAACTACAAGCCAAAAAACAAAACATTAGATTATATGCGAAATAATGCAAAGAATGCTAGGCTTGAAAAACAACACTGCAGAGTTCATGACCCAGCCAGGATCCATCTTGAGTCTCCCTCCTTTTTCCTTTCCCTAACTTGCCAGGGCCTCCATTAAGACCCCCTCCTCCTCTCCAGCTGGCCACGACACCCCCCACCCCCACCCCCCATGTCCTCTTCTTACTTAAGCAGATCAGCAGCTGCTGAGACCAGTGCTGGCCAGGGAGGCATCTCTAGCTGGAGATGACAGCAAGGCAGATGGAGAGGGCTAAGTGGCAGGTGTGTGGGTGGAGGGGATGGGGTAGGTAGGCAAGTAGGTGTCAAGGCGGGCGAGGGGTGCTGCACACAGACGCAGCAAGGGGGAAACGCAGGCATGGGGAGCAGGCTGGGGTGGGGCTTCATCCGTATGGGAACTCTGGGATTGGAGCCTAGACTGGCCCCGCCCTCTTTCTCCGCCGCCCTCTTTACTGTATTGAGTCCTGCGGGGAAGCCCAGCTAAAGTGGGGATGGGGCAGGCAGTTGCGGTGGTGCAGCAGGACAGGATGCAGGCACCACTGATGCAGCTGCCTTGCCTCTGGGCCCCTCAGGCTTCTGGGCCCAGGTGCAGCTGCCCCTGTGGTCCCTATTATAGGCACGCCCCTTTAGGCGAGGTGAAGGAACAGGAGTGCTGCCTTATTACGCCGCAAGCCTGGAGGGTAATATACTAGAGTATTTTTAACCACCCGCTGCCAGAGATCATTGATTCATTCCAAGGTCGTGGCATTTGTACCTCGGAGGGTAAAGTAGTGACTGAGTCAAACTTGCTCTGCCCTGCTTAACTGTCCCCATTGAATTTCCAGCATCACACTTTTACAGAGGCCCCGCAGAATTTGACTTGCAGGTCTCTGCTGTGTGGGCCAATTGCAAAAGCAAGGAAGAATTGGCATTAAAAACTGCCTTGGACTGAGCTGGTTTATTTATTTTATTTTTATTTATTTAAAATTTATATCCCCGGGGCGGCGAACAGCATTCAATAAAAACAATACCAAAACTTAAAAACAATTTAAAAATACAATATGTGGGGAAACACCCCCCACCCCTCGCCAAAAGCCTGACGGAACAGCCAGGTCTTCCATACATGCTGAAACAGCAGGAGAGTGGGAGCCAACTGAGCCTCCTCCGGGAGCGAATTCCACAGCACGGGGCGGCCACAGAAAAAGATCTAACATCGGTGGCCACCCGCCTCGCCCGGGGAACCTCCAAAAAGGTTCCTACGGATGATCTCAAGGGTCGCACGGGCACATGAGGAGTGAGGCAGTCCTGCAGATAAGCAGGGCCCAGGCTGTGGTTGGCTTGTTCCTCCTCCATGGTAGCTCATTCTCTGATGTCTTTAAGCTCCTCCTACCATAACATCATTTCCTGGGGGGTGGGGGGGGGACTGATCCATACACACACCCCATTCTTCTGTATAAAAGAGCTCAACTGGCCCTTTTATTATTATTTATTATTATAAGCATTTATATAGCACCAGCAATGTACGTGGCGCTTTACAAAGAATAAGATAGACACGGTCCCTGCCCAAGAGCTTACAATCTAAAGACAGGGAGAGGTGACAGGGAAGGGGGAACAGAGGGAGAGACAAGGGATGCGACATTCACGAGGATATAGGCTGCTTCGGCAGGCGATGCAGTTCTGTGCCACACACAAATATTTATTTTTCACATTTATACCCTGCCCTTCCCTGAAGGCTCGAGGTGGCTTCCCAAAGACCATGATACCATCAATGAGTGTGATTCCTCCCCCCTCTTCCCATGACAACCTCAGCAGCTGCCCCCAGCTCTCATCTTTCCTGGGTTAGGGTTGTGGCTAGAAGATGCTGATCCCTGTCTCTGCCTATGTTCCCCTCTCCCTTGTCTGTCTCCTAGATTATAAGCCCCTTGGGGCTGGGGCCTGTCTCTAACAGCTGATCAGCAGCCAGGAATGTGTAACTGGGGCTATATAAATAATAATTGTGCAGCAGCTCTCTTTCCCCCCTGAGCATCTGGGTGGGCTTTGGGAAATGAATCGGTCCATCTCCCCTCACTGCTGTTTGGGCTTATTTCCCCTCCTTTGCTTTGCTGTTCCCCTTTCCGAGACTGTTTTTATCAGGAAAGGAGGCAGTTCCACTGTGGCTTCTTTCTCCCCCCCCCACCCCCCACAGGTGAGAGGGAGTTGAGAGAGAATGAAAAGGAGAACTGGCAAGATCTTGAGCAAGTGGAACCATGTGAAGAGTTTTCAGGAAGCTCCCAAAGGGATGTTTCCCAGAGTCCTAAGCAGGAAGAAGTGTGTACAAGGCACCAGGGAAATCACTCGAGAAGGACGCAGGGGAAAGAACTCGGTGAAAACACAGTCCAGCAGGGAGTCAATACGAGAGAGAAATCCTGTGTGTGCCCTGACTGTGGGAAAAGCTTCAATCGGTTCTCGGTCCTTTTGATACACCAGAGAATCCACACAGGGGAGAAACCTTATGAATGCAACCAGTGTGGGAAAAGCTTCAATCAGAACTCCAACCTTTTTAGACACCAAAAAAGCCACACAGGAGAGAAACCCCATGCATGCCCTGAGTGTGGGAAATGTTTCAGTTATTTCTCACACCTTACGACACATCAGAGAACTCATATACTAGGGAAGCCTTATAAATGCCCCAAATGTAGGAAAGGCTTCCGTGACAGCTCAGCCCTGGCTAAACATCAGAGAATCCACATGGATACGAAACCAGAGGCACTCCAGAGCGAAGCAAAATGCCATCCATGTTCTGATTGTGGGAAAAGCTTCAGGTTTAAATCAGTCCTCATTAAACACAAGAAAAGGCACACAGGAGAGAGGCCTTATGAGTGCTACGAATGTCAGAAAAACTTCAGTACTGTCTCCAACCTCAAAAAACATATCATCATCCATACTGAACTGAGACCGCATAAGTGTCCCGACTGTGCGAAATGCTTCACTCAAAAGTCAACCCTTACCACACACCTGAGATGCCACACAGGAGAGAAGCCTTATAAGTGCTTGGACTGTGGGAAAGACTTCAGCCAGAGCTCAACCCTTATTAAACACCAGATCATCCACACGGGCGAGAAACCCTATCTGTGCCCCGACTGTGGAAAGAGCTACAATCGAAAGTCTGTCCTTTTATCCCACCAGAGAATCCACACTGGAGAAAAGCCCTACAAGTGCGTTGCCTGTGGGAAAAGCTTTGTTCAAAAGGCGCATCTGCATAGACATATGAGAGTCCATACTGGGGATAAAGGAACCCTGTAGCTGAGTCCCTTACTGGACTGGAAATGGGGTGGCTGCTGCTCCTCCCCCTACCACCCCCACAGATGCCAGAGCAAGACAAAGAGCTGAGTCTTGACCCATCCACCATCAGACAGTCCTGCACAATAAATACTTCTGCTGGGACTGGGGAGAACTGATCTCACTGTTCCTTACTCCCATTCTCTGATTCTCATTACTATGAATTGTTGCAAGTGGTCTGTTCTCTAAATCGCCCCTTGCTCTGGCTTCATCGCAGTGTTTGTTGTGAGGCAGTTTTCTGCCTTGGCTTCACTACCGGAGCAGGGGCAGCTGCGTCCTCATTCATTCAATCAATCCATGCTGTCTTAAAGCCTGGCTCTTGTAGAGTGGTTCTGGTTTGTGGAGAGATGCATTGAACAGCAGAGTAAAAACTGACCCTGTATGCCCATCTTAGTTTTTTCACCTTAAATATTCCCTTTTCCGTTTGTTTGGATTTGTATCCTGCCCTTTCCCAAAAGCTCAGGGTCCCTTGCAGCATAAAATGTGAAACAAATATATAAAAGCTAGTAAAAATAATAAAACTTTATAAAAATTCCAATTAAGACTTTCCCTACCCTCTGAATCCTACCTCTGCCTACTGAAAGACTGACCAAATAAGTAGGTTTTACATTAATTCAAAAAATGCTCAGGATTTGGTGAAGTTCCAGGGGAAGGGAGTTTCAATGCTGTGGAGGGACTACCAAGAATGCCTCTCTGTGCCCATGCCATACAGACTTGATGCACTGATGGAACTTGCAAGAGGATATCCTTGGCTGGCCTTGGGAAGTGCAATAGGGGAGAGGGCAAACCTAGCAGCAGAGCTGCAGTCCTTTGTTTTCCCAGCTTTCTCCAGAGGCTGTAAGACCCTGAGATTCTGTCTGCCTGGAAACTGGCCCTTTGGAACAAAAGCCTTACTCTGCTGCTGGTTGGATGGGTTCCGTATGTTAATTGTGCATGGAGTGAAAAATTACATTCTTTCTCTCTTTCCCCCCCCCCCCCCCCTCCCCCTCCCCTGCAAGTTACTTTCATCAAATTTCTCCCCATTCTAGCATTTTAAGGAGGCTAAACAGCAGCGCTCTCTGACTTGTTCCTCACCACGGAAAATCAATTCAGTGAAAAGAGTATGGGGAGTCCTCTTCCCCTAAGGGAAGACATGACAGCAGTCTTCAACTATCTGAAAAGCTGCCACACAAGAGGGCAAAAAGCTCTTCTTCGTTGCTACAGAGGGAAGCACTAGAAATAATGGGCTAAAGAAAGGTACATTTTAGTTAGATGTTACGAAACAATTCCCTAAAAATGAGGGTGGTTTGGCAATGGAGCAAGTTGCCTAGGGTGGCTGTAGGCTCTCGGTCACCGGGGGGGGAGGGGGTTCAAGCAGACTGGACAACTCTCTCTCAAGAGGCCATTGTAGCTGTCATCATCCTGCATCATTTCTAGATAGTCAAATAGGGAAGAGGTTGGGGGTAGTCCGAAGCCCCAAAGCCTTCTGTGCTCCTACCTGGGAGCCCCTGTGGTGGTGCAGCTATAAGGAAACTGCAAACAAGGGACAGAACAGGCTACAAGTGCAGAATTTGGCTTGCAGGCTGCTGCTGTGGTCAGGGGTTCCAGGATCCTATAAGTCCAGGGGTGGCAAAGTGCAGTAGATGAAGGGACAACTCCATGCCGGGGAGACCCTAGCAAACCAGCGTTTAAACAGTCCCAGCACACCCAACAGGACCAGAGAGAAGGGATGAGGAATCTCAGGCCCAGGGGCCAAATGCAGGCTACAGCTAGTTTTTAGGCGGCCCCTTTCCAGTTCCTGAATCTGGCCCCTGGGTTTAGTTCCTACCTTCAAGTGAGTTCATGGGAAGGGAGCACCATGCACACAAGGACGGGACAGATCCCTAGTACAGACCCTCACCTTCCTGAGTGCAGCCCTCCAGCACGCCCAACGTCTCTGCGGCCCTCGGAACTTGTTCTCATTTTCAAAGTGGCTCCTGGAATTTATTTACTTAACAGAATTTATACCCCGCTCTTCCCACCACAGGCAGCCCAGAGTGGCTAACAACACTAACAAAAATATAAATATAAAACAATTTTAAAACACTTTAAAACAGAATAATCATAATGGAGAAGACAAAAACCCACTCCACTCACCCCCATTGCCCCCTGACCTTACCCCTCTCCCTCGCCAAATGCCTGACGGAACAGCTAAGTCTTACAGTGCCTACGGGAGGTCTGGGGCCAGACAGGCCCCCATGGGGAGGTAATTACGAAGGCACAGCACGGCCACCGAGAACACCCTATTCTGTGTGGCCCCCAGGAAACATTCCTTGCCCCAGAGTAAGGCACTGGCTCTTGAACTTTTTTGAACCCCATCCTTCCCCTTCCACCTGTCTGTGGTGGCTGAAGCCCCACCGCACACAGGTACAGACTTTCTCCTGCCCCTCCTCCTCCCAGAATGCCTTCTGCACCCTTACCCCAATTTGAAAATCACTGGAGTAAGGCCACCTTCTGGCAAACAGATCCTTAGAAGTAATTGTGCCTTGCTTCACTTTTGCCACCTAAGTCTCTGTCATGTGAACACACATCAACGGTAATTGTATCCCTTCAAAATCACTCAGTTGTGCCATGACCATCTGGGGGGCAATAGCAGAGTAACTGCTTCAGTTTACAGCTGCAGTGCGAATACTACCAAAGTGGAGTAGTTACTTCAGTTGACAGTTTATCATTGTTGGTCGGAACGTGGTCCAACACCCTGTAATAATTTCTATAGTCCCACCATCAAATGGTGCTTGGAGCAGTTTGTAAAAATTGTATACCATAAAACAAAGGGAGGGTATAGGGGGAGGCCAGAATACATTAAGAGGAGCCAGCACTGGTTCCAGCAGAACAGAAAAGTCTTCAGGTATTTTTTAAAGGTGAGGAGGCAGAAACAGGTGAACAGCTGGAGTGGGCAAGTTCCATGCTGAGGGGCCTGCCCCAGCCAAAGGCCCAGTCGCCTGCCCATGGCAGGATCGCCAAACAGTGGGTGGTTTCTGAGTGCAGAAACCAGGAAAGCGAGGTTTCAGGAGCGGGTCTTGAACCAGGACCAGAGTTCACTGCACCAAAAAATCTTAAATTCTGCAACCAGTGAAGTCAAATTCTGCAAATTCACCATGAACATTAACATTTGTATAATTAACTTGATTTGCATGATTTGCAACAATTTATACATTCAAATTTGCTTACCAGCAGCTTTTTCAACAGGTTTGACAGAATCACAACTTTGTTATTCAAACACCACTCAAATTCTCTGGCATTTCAGCACCCCAGAACTCTCACCTCATGTTAAAGTCCCAGACCTCCCTCACCAAAACATAGGGCCCTAAGACCCTCCCAAGATTAATCTCCATGGGGCCTATTCACCCTCAAGGGTCGTGGTCACACCTCCCTGACAGGCAGAGGGCAGCTGCAGCAGCAGTTTCAGTTTGGGGTCAGGTGACAAGTTTATGCCTGAGCCAGAATTTAAAGATGCTGCAAACAGCTCCCACTGCCGTATCACTGCAATTTCAGCCTGTCATTGCGAGGATTGGCTGATTCTGCAAAAATCACTGCACATTGTAGCAACACGGTCCACATGGGTCCCTGGTCTTGAATATACCAGGAAGCTCAAAATGGGGTACTTTCCGCTCAGCCCCAGTGCTGATCCTTCAGCTTGGTGTTTTGGTTACAGAAACCAGAGTGCTCCCTGGGCCCTGTAAGGAGGGAGGTGCTGGGGAAATGGCAGCTGGTGTCTCTGGGGATGTCTCTGCTTCAGCTGCTGTTCCTGCAGCATTAGCGCAGTTGAGGAGCTGGCAGGTGCCAGGGCTACCTGTATCCAGGACAGAAGCCAGTAGGGATGTGCAAATGCGGTTTGGGGGGTTTGGCCCGAACTCGGGTTCGGACTGTTCGCGAACAGCCCAAATCCGAACCGCCCCCCGCCCGAACTGGCCAAACAAAGCCGGTTCAGGTGGGGGCCAGGGAGGAACCCGGTTTTCCTTACCCCCCTCCCGGCTGCACGGGTGGAAGGGGCTCCAAGGAGCACCACCCCACCCCCCCCGTCCAGCCTCGTAATTTTTTTTTTTAACCACCCCACACCAGGGATCGCCCTATCTGGTGCTGCTGGGGCTCTGGCCCTGGATCTGGCGGCGGCCCTGGGTCCGGCCTCTACTAGGCCTTCTGGGTCAAACCGGAAGGCCGAGTAGTGGCCTGAAGCGCTTCAGAGCGCTGCCTCCACTGGACCTGTGGCTGCCGCTGCCAAACCTGGAGCCCGACCTACCTGGTGGTGCTGGGGCTCCGGTCCTGGGTCTGGAAGTGGCGGTTCTGGTGGCGGCAGTGCTCCGGAGTGCTTCAGGCCGCTACTAGGCCTTCTGGGTCAAACCGGAAGGCCTAGTAGCAGCCTGAAGCACTCCAGAGCGCCGCCTCTGCCGGACCCACCGCCGCTGCCAGACCCAGAGTCCTACCTACCTGGTGGTGCTGGGGCTCCAGCTCCGGGTCCGCCGACAGCGCTCCAGAGTGTTTCAGACCGCTACTAGGCCTGGTTTGACCTGGAAAGCCTAATAGAGGCCTGAAGCGCACCGGACCCACCGGGGCCAGAGCCCCAGCACCACCAGGTAGGGCGATCCCTGGGGTAGGGTGGGGGTTAAACATTTTTTTTACAAGACTGGGCAGGGAGGGGGGAGGTGCTAGCCCCAGCACCCCTTCCACCTGCGCAGCCTGGAGGGGGGAGGGAAAACTCCCCCCTGCCCGAACAGGCCGAACTGAACGGTTTCAGGTTCGCCCAAACCCCGAACGGGCCGAACACACACACACACACACACCCCGGTGTTTGCACATCCTTAGAAGCCCGTCAGGATGGAGGGATTCACAATGCAGGGATCACTGCACCAATGGGGGGGTAGGGGGAGAATAAGGGGAAGGGGCAAAGTGAAGGGGAGTGAGAAAGGGATTGCGGGGAGGTGGAGGGAGCAGCCCAACTGTCACCTGAGGGGAGGCCACCAAGGAGGATGAGAGGAAAGGGAAAACACCAGAGTTGGGGTTGGGGAGGTGGTTTGACCAGAGGGTCTCTGCATTAATGTGGGTGGGTGGGGGCAGCAGCTGCATCCCCATCCTCACAGGTCTCCCAGCCCCACATCCCCAGCTGTGAGTAATGGGGAGCTGGGGTCAGGTTGAGGGTGACCTCCGCTCCTATGTCCCCTCCCTCCCTCTCCCTTGTCTCCCCTGCTCCCCTAACTGCCTTCGCCCCTTCTCCCTCGCTGCCCCCCATGCCTGGAACTCCCTCCCTGCCCACATCCACCTTGCACCCTCCCTCTGCACCTTCAAATCCCTCCTCAAAACCCACCGCTTCCTCGCCGCCTTTCCCGACACTGGTTAGAACTTCCCTTTCAATTTTTACTGTCTGCCCTCCCCGCAGACTCCTGCCTAACTGCAACCTAGCCATGCACGTGCACCTGAGACCTCGCATCCGCGTGAATGTTATTTATCCCTTGTCTCTCCCTACGTCCCCTCTCCTTGTCTCCCCCCTCCGTGTCTATTAGATTGTAAGCCGTAGGCAGGGACCGTGTCATTCTTATTGTTCTGTAAAGCGCCAGGTGCACAGCTGGCACTACACGAATTTTTATAATAATAATAATTAATAATAATTTCATGAGGGGGGAGACACTGGGACCCCTGCAGGATCAAAGCAAATCAAGGGACTAAGACAGTAGTGACCCCGTTTCCACCACCTCATGCTGAGGTGATACCTGCTACCCCGAAGCTGGATGACAGCACCAGGTTGAGAACCAGTTTGAAGTTTCACCTACTCCTTATCGGGGCTCTTTACAAATGCTGCATTGGGGTTGAGGTTTTTTTTCCGTGCACATTTGCAGCATAGCTGCTTGTGTTATCATAGGGTTGCACTACAGTGAGCACAGGGGTTGCCTGCATGCTGGGCTGTTATTGGGGGGGGAGGGTTCTGCCCTTTTAGTATATTTTTGTATTTTAATGAATTTTTAAACTGTATATTATGTGTTTTATTAATTATTATTAATATATATGTTTTGTCAGCCGCCCTGAGCATCTCTGTGAGCAGGAGGGCGCGGGGTAGAAAAAACCCCGGACTCAATAAATTATTGTAGGGTCTCCCAAGGGGAGTGGAGTTCAATGCATGTTCATTTACCGTAATGACTCTTGGGGCTCTGCACCTGTGGCTGTGTTAGTGCATAACAGCATGCGAAGGCTGGAGCTGTGTGTGTGTTTATTGTAGGGGGGCTGATGAGGCTTGGCACTGCACAAAGACAGGTTTGTTGTTGCCTGTGAGCTGTGGGGCTGCTCTCCTTCCCCTATGTTACTGTAAGGTTTCCCGTGAGGGATGAAACTGCAAAGATCAGGGTTTCCTTGATGCTGCCGCTGCCATGACACTTGCCTGTTATTGTAGGGTCACTTGGGAGCCCTGGGATTCCGTGCTGGCTGATGCACTAGCATTTCTGTCGCTAGTTTAGAGTTGCTCACAGCTTACACAGATATGAAGTTCAGGATTCGCTAGTGGATAATGAGGTGGTAGCTCACACTGAAGCTTATCTCCACAGTCAAGGCAATTGCCTCGTTTCTCTCCTAGGTGGACAGTTGGTGTCTAATAGCTCAGAAAAATTTCTGAATCTAAGAATTTACAAGTTAGCGTAAGCCGCAGCCCTGTTCTCCTTCTGGCCGCAGGGAAGCATTGGCTGGGGGAAATGTACTGCTCCTACAAACGCATAAACAAGGGCCTGCACTCCGATGGCCCAGGCAGCATGGATACCGGGAGGGAGGCACAAGGAAGAGCAGTTGCATTCCCCTGACCCCGCCCCTTCCCAGAGTCATGACCTCATAATGCTTGGGAAAAGGGCATGGCCATGCAAGAAAGAGGTGGGAACCCCCTTCCCCCTGCCCTTTTCCAAGCATCAGGATTTCATGTCAGATTTCATGGTCATGACAGGAAAGGGCGGGGGGGTTGAAGCATCTCTTCTGTTCCCCCCCCCCCCCCCAACGTAATTCTGCCAGAGCTTTTACCAGGCAGCCTTAATTCTGCCCCAGAAAGATGACCCACCCCACCTCCCCAAAATTTCAGTGTGCAAGGGGGCTATAAGCTCATCTGGACCCTGCGTTCACATAACAAGGGTTAGCCATGAAGCCATCCCTGCTTGCTTGATAAACCTATTATCCCTGTGCACTCAGGAGGTGTCTAGCTCCTGCTTTAGGGATGAGTGGACACCTTTCCCTGTGTTCTGCTGAGAGGGGCTGTCAGATTAAAACATCCCCCAGTCCCTGCTGCCTTGTAGGTAGAGGGCACAGCCTCACCCCCAGATGGTTTAGGATTTGGGGACTTTATTCCCACTGGTGCCTCATAAAGACCAGCCTGGTCCCTTGGCAGTTTAGGAGCAGAATTCAGGCTTCGGTCTCTATGCTGCATCCTAACAAATTTATCCCAGGGCACTTTCTCACGTTGCATGGGGGAGGGGGGGGGACTTGTGCGATTGGCATCGCGGCTCTGTTATCACGGGAATTAGCACACGTAACAATGGGCTGTTTCGTTTTTATGCTACGAGAACACCTGTCCTTGTAAGAGTTACATTTGGGGACCCAGTCATGCGCGAGTGTTCTCACGGCATAAAAGTGGAACAGCCCATTTTCATATGTGCTAATTCCCATGATAACAGAGCCGCCATTGCAATCGTGCAAGTTTCCCCTTTCCCATGTAACGTGAGAAAGTGCCCCATGTTGTCCATGTGGCCCCTTTTCATCACGGTCCCCTCGCTATTTGCCATTCATTCCCTTAGCTCAGAAGACCCATTCTCCAATACCTTTCAGAACCAGCCACTGAACTCTGCCTGCAAAGAACCGGAGAGAACTTGCGCTTGTTTGTCAGTGTCTGTGGGTCGCAATCTATTATACACAACTCACACTGATCTTCCCAAGAAGATTTTATTCTCCCAAACAGATCAGGGTAAAAGCCAAATCTCTGGTAAGTCTCGAGTCTGCAGCAAATGAGACTATTAGCCCCAGCTGGAGAGCAGAGAGGTGGAGGGAGGGGCGTGAATGCCCAAGGCCCCTGCAATGACAGGAACTGGCTGTGAGAGAGACCTAGATGCCACTGGCAGATGAACACTGCTCAATGCTCAGAAGGCGACAATAAAACTCCAGGGTCTCAGCCAATCTGCCCTGGAAGAAAACATTTTCCTGACTCCAGACCTGGCAATTGGTTTTGCCCTGTGCTTGAGAACATGAGTCACAGCATCTCTCTCCATGTGCATTCTCTGTTCATGCAACAAGGACTGGGCAAGCCCTGAAGCTTCCCTCATACCCTGTGCAAACAGGGTCTCTCTCCTGAGGGAGTCTCTGGTGTCTAGTCAGGTGGGAGCTGCTGCCAACTCCTCTTTCTTGAGCTCTGGAAAGGCTGGTTTCTCTCTCCTGGGTGGAGTCTCTGACAGTCAGTAATCTCTGAGCTCAGGCTGAAGCTTTCCCCATGTTCTTCACATACACTGGAGCCTGGGTGGATCAGGGAGCCTTGTTTCCCTGAAGCCTCTTTCTTGGTGAGTGGGATGGACCCAGGGACATGTGTTCACTGCGGGTCCCTGCATGAGGCTGTATCTCCCCAGGTGGTCTCTGCACAGTTGCATTGCATTAACTCTCCTGCACGCACCCTTGGGTGTCAGTGGCTGAAACAAGGTGTTTTCCTACGTTCACTCCTGCCCTGTTAAATATTTAATTATTCCCAGAGTCATATGAGAATAATTGAAGAGGAAACACTCTATCCCCATCACCTAATTTCCACAAACTGGAATCCTATACAAGAAGTGATGGCAGCAGAGTGCAGAGGAGAGCAATGGAACTTGATCCGGGCAGAGGCAGCTTCTAGGGAAGTTTCTCTTGTTCTCTTTTCCACCAGAGTGGCAGGAGGTAGTTTGCCAATCAGTCTGAAACAGTCTGAATTTGGCTGCTGCTGCATCCTGTCATCAGACATGGGCAGCCAAAGAACATTGTTGTAAGTAGCAATTAGCAAATGTATTTAAATTAATCAGCTCCAATCAGAGCGTTTATAGAGTTTCCTTCCTTATGGATTCTCCGATGTGTATTAAGATATGATCTCTGACTGAAGTTTTTCCCACAGTCAGGGCAATTATACGGCTTGTCTACTGTGTGGATTCTTTGATGTGTAATGAAGTTTGAGCTGTCACTAAATGTTTTCCCACAGTCGGGGCATTTGTAAGGTTTCTCTCCTGTGTGGATTCGCTGATGTGTATTAAGGTATGACCGCTGGCCAAAGCTTTTCCCACAGTCAGGACAATGATATGGTTTCTCTCCTGTGTGTATTCTTTGATGTGAAATAAAGTTTGAGTTGTCACTGAAGCTTTTCCCACAGGCGGGGCATTTGTAGGGTTTTTCGCCTGTGTGGATTCTCCAATGTTTATGAAAGGTTGAGTTGCGACTGAAGCTTTTTCCACAGTCAGGGCAATTATACGGTTTCTCTCCTGTGTGGATTCTCTGATGGGTAATGAGGTATGCTCTCTGACTGAAGCTTTTCCCACAGTCAAGACAGTTATAGGGTTTCTCTCCTGTGTGGATTCTCTGATGTGTAATCAAATTGGAATGGTCACTGAAGCTTTTCTCACAGTCAGGGCACTTGTAGGGTTTTTCTCCTGTGTGGATTTTCTGATGTTTACTAAAAAGTGCCTTGTGACTGAAGCTTTTCCCACACTCAAGGCACGGGTAAGGCTTCTCTCCTGTGTGGATTCTGTAATGCTTAGTAAGCTGTGAGCCCTGACCATAGCATATTCCACAATCAGGGCACTTGTAGGGTTTTTCTCCTGTGTGGGTTCTCTTGTGTCTGTTAAGGGCTGAGCGGTGCTTGTAGATTTTCCCACACTCAGTGCATGTATTACGTATCTGCCTCATCAGGATTTTTGTCTGGGATTTGGTTTCTTTTCGGGCCTCGCAGTCTCCTCCACTATGAACAGATTCTCCCAATTTATTCTGTTGCCTCTCTGGCCTGCACGTACTCTCCTTGGTGCCTCCCTGCTCACAATTCTGGGATACAGTCCCCTTGATTTGTTCTGATGAGGTTCTGTGCAGTTTCATTTGCTTAGATCTTTCCTGATGAGGATTCTTCTCATTCTCTCTCACCAGCCTTCTAGCTCCTGGAAGAAAGGGAGAATCCAGACATCAGTCACTGACTCTTCAAGGGAGATAGAGGAATGGCAAAGAGTTAAACCAAGCAACTGCTAGGGACACTGAAAACTTAGATGTAAATGGCAGGGGGAGGGAGCATGAATGATCTCAGGCTTGGGAGGATCTAGAAGGGCAAGAAGAGAGAAGAGGCAGGGAAGAGGAGGGAGGGGAGAGGCAGGGAAATGGAGGAACAAAGAGGAGAGAGACAAGTATGAGAGGGGTGGGGTAGGAGAATCTGGGCCAGGGGTGCCATGAGAGGGATCAATGGAGTGGAGAGGGAGCCAAGACCTGAAGGGGCCATGAGGAGTTGGCAGGTAGGAGGGACCCTCCGTCGAGAAGCCAGGAGAAGATGCAGGTGAATAGGGAGCATGGAATTGAAGAAGTACTACTGCTAATCATTTCTATAGTGCTACTAGGCATAACACAGCGCTTTATAGTCACAGATTTTGGAGACATTCTACATTCTACTATTATTGGTGCTAAATCAATAATGCTCACTCACTCCTACAGTGCTACTAGGCGTATGCAGCACTTTACAGTCACAGAAGACAGGTTGCTGCCCAGTGGGCTTACAATCTAAGATGGACAAGGATGAGGGGAACACAGGGAGACACACACACACACACACTCCCATTTATACAGATGGGGAACTGAGGCTGGGAGTTTGTGGCTTGCCCAAGGCCACCCACTGAGATCATGACTAGGGCAGGATTTGAACCCTGGTTTCCTAGGACCACGTCCAGCACCTCATCCACTACACCACACTGGCTCTGATGGCTCTTGGTGGCTCAAAAACTGGCTCTTGGTGGCTCAAAAAGGTGTAGAAAACGATTGCCATCTCTGATTGGCCTAGATGAGCGTGTTGTCCTGATTCCGTTATACACCTTGACCTCATGCTGCAGCCCAAGTAGTTGAACTGGGTTTATTACGTGGAAGGAGGCTTTGTGATGCTTAATTGAAAGGGTGCTGCTGTGTGCTGGCTTTAGAAGCAGTTTGGGGTTGTCTCTAGAATTTCAGCTGTTCTGTTCTGACAGTGGCTGTCAGCGCAGGCAATGGCTGGTGTGTTCAGAAGGGTGCCCGTGTGAAGGATGGACGCAGTGTGGAATGCTGCAAAACTCAGCTGTTGAAGTTTGCTGCTTCCTGGACGGGCTGTGAAAGAGACTTTAAGGCCCATGAAAGCCTTTGCAATTGGCAAGTGGAGG
The DNA here is from genome assembly GCA_003113815.1 of Sphenodon punctatus. Classification (NCBI taxonomy): domain Eukaryota; kingdom Metazoa; phylum Chordata; class Lepidosauria; order Sphenodontia; family Sphenodontidae; genus Sphenodon; species Sphenodon punctatus. Next base: position 711,173 of record QEPC01013206.1, read on the forward strand.
CAAATTCTGGTTCCACGGCATGGAGACATGAAAAGGCAAAAATGAAGATGGCACAGCAAGTGGGGCATTAAAATGCCTGGGGAAGTGTACACGGGTGCAGGAATGGTTTTAGGTATGGGAGTTATAAGGAGCTGCCTAACTGAGTCAGACCAGTGTTCCATCTTAGCCCAGTATTGTCACAACCTGACAAAGCAGCAAGGTTTCAAATCCGGCAGAGGCCTCACCCAGGTGTGCTACCTGAGATCCACCAGGATCTCTGGCAGAGGCCTCACATAGGGGTTCTATTAGATATCCTGAATCAGAGGTGCTGGGGATTGAATTTGAGATCTTACATGTGTGAAGCATGTGCTCTACCACCTGAGCTACAGCCCATCCTTTAGTCAAAGTAAGAGGTGTGGAAGAAGTGGTTGTGTTAATGGGGAGGTGCAAGCAGCTCCTGGTTGGTGGGTTTGTTTTTAAAAAAATATTTTTATTCATTATTTAACATTCAACATTAACATATACATTTATAAATCCACGAATTACTACACATATTAACATACATTAACATACTGTCAAGCTGTTATATTGTCCTTTTTATATATTGTAATCCACTAGGCATGATCTTGTTTCTTCTTCCACGGTGCGTCCTTGTATATTCTCTATGCACGAGAACCATCTAGTGGTCAACTTTTTTGATTTATTTTCCTGCGATGCTGCTATCTTTTCCATGGAATATATGTACCAAANTTTCCATGGAGTACATGTACCAAAGTCGTTTTACCCATTCAGTTTCTGTTACGTTTTTTGCTGTTTTCCAATTTCTTGCAACGATGTTCAGTCCTGCTAGTGTACAAGTTTCTTGATGGTGTTTCATCAGCGGTATTTCTGGGTATATTCCCAGCAGGGCCATTTCTGGATGAAATGGTATTATGAGGCCTGTAACTTTTGTCATATTGGACCAAATTATATGCCAAAGTTGTTGTACTTTGGGGCATGACCACCAACAATGTATGTAAGTACCCCGCTCTCCACAGTTCCTCCAGCATTGGTCGAGGCCAGATCCCTTCATTTTTCCAAAATGGACTGGGGTTAAATAGTATTTTAAGATTACTTTAATTTGGGTTTCTTTGATTTCTAGAGAACATGCACAATTGTGCATATGGTGTCCTATTGTGTCTATTTGTTTTTTATCAATTTTTTCCCCCAAATCTTGCTCCCACTTTTCTATGCATGCAATTGGTTTATTGGAATCGGCCTCAACCAGCGCTCCGTATATTCTAGCTATTAACCCTTTATTTGTGGCGTGGCTTTAGTAGTATTTTTTCTATTGTAGTGGGTGTTCTTGAGTAATATTGTATCTTGTCTCTATCAGTGAATATGTTTTTTAATTGTAAATATTGTAGAGTATCTATTTTTGATTTGGTTATTTGTTGTAATTCTTGTAAAGTTACAAAGTGATTATCTTTAAACAGTTGCTCTGCCCTATGTAAATTACATTTGTTTAATGTTTTTCTCAACTCTTTTGCTATATTATCTCTATCTGATGTCTGTGTATTTATGGGTGTATAGGGTGATGCTTCTAGCGATATGTTTAATTTTTTTTAATATGGTGCCAGTGTTGTATAGCTGCATATGCGAAAGGATGATCTATTATTTTCTTCGTTTTTGTTTTCTCCTGATTAGTTATCATTTCTCGAAGATTTGCATTTCCTAATACCTCTTTTTCTATTTCCACCCAGGAGTTGTTTCTGGTAGGATGATACCAGTATCTCAATGTTCTAAGTGCTGTTGCTTCAAGGTAAGTTCGTATGTCTGGCATATTAACGCCTCCCTTCTCTTTTCTTCTAATCAGTGTTTGTTTGTTGAGTCTATGCCTTTTGCCTTTCCATACTGCTTCAAGCATGGCTTGTTCACACTGTTTTATGAATTTGGGCGGGAGTTGTATCGGTCAGGCCATTGCCTTATAAAGAATTTTGGGTAATGCTATCATTTTAAACGGGTTTATGTTTCCCAGCCAAGAGGTCTTGAGTCTTTGCCATGTAGAGATTTCATTGCGAATTTGGTTTAATATGGCGGGGGGGGGGGGATTTCCTTTGTAGAGCTTTGTGTGGTCTTTTTTTATGTTTACCCCTAGGTATTTAAGTTGCGATTCAGCAATTGCAAATGGAGTGTGGCCTGCAATGTCTTGGGCCACCCGTTTATTGTTCGTGAGTATTAGTGCCTGTGATTTATGTGGGTTCATTTTATAACCTGAAATTTCACTGAATTTACTTATGAGCTTAAGGACTTTAGGTACAGTGTTGTGTGGATTTGTAATGTACAGTAGCATATCATCTGCAAACAAGGATAGTTTATGTTGCATTTGTTTTATCTGTATACCTGAGATCTCTTGTTCCTGTCTTATGGCGCATGCTAGAAGTTCTAGGGTGATGTTAAATAGCAGGGGCCATAATGGGCATCCTTGTCTAGTTCCTCTTGCCAAGAGGAATGTGTCTGATAATTTCCCATTTATTAACAGTCGGGATTTTGGATTTTCATTGATAGCTTTAATCGCACTCATAAAATTGCCTTTGATTCCCATTTGCTCCATTACCCTATAAAGACATTCTGGTTCCGCCCTGTCAAAGGCCTTCTCCACATCTGCAGACAAAACTAAAGTTGGTATTTCGTTTTTTGGGGGCTATGTATATCAGGTTAACTGTCTTTCTTATGTTCTCAGTTCCCAATCTGTTTGGTATAAATCCTGTTTGATCAGTATGGATTACCTCCCCGATTATTGCTGCTAGTCTGTTGGCCAGTGTCTTTGTGAATATTTTGTAGTCTATGTTTAATAATGATATTGGCCTGTAGTTGCTAAATTCTTCTATATTTCTGCCCGGCTTGGGGATTAGAGTGATGACTGCTTCATAAAATGTGGCTGGCATTTTTTGGGTGAGGATGATGTCATACATGTGTTTGTTAGGTGTGGGATGATGATTTTGCTGAATGCTTTATAAAATTGTGCAGGCAGCCCATCTGGTCCACCTGCTTTGTGTCTTTTGAGCTCTTTAATTGTTGGTTTAATTTCTTTGTTATTGGGGAATTAAGAAATTTCGATTGGTCTGAATTGAATTTTGGGATATTATATTTACTAATAAATTCTTTTATCTTTTCAGGATCTGGATTCAAGAAAGTATAGAGACTCTGATAAAATTCTACAAATACTTTTTGTATTTCCTGCTGCTTGTTTGTTTTGCTTCCGTCCTGAAGTTTTATTATTGGGATCGCTGGTTTTTTCCTTTTCCTTTTTGTCATTTGTGCTAAAACTTTTCCTGGTTTGTTACCATTTTGAAAATAAAAACTTTTGATTTTTCTTAGTTGTGTGATTTTTTGCGTTTCTATTGTGTCTATTTCACTGCAAATTTTTTGTATCTCTAATTGATTACTTTTGGTGGGGTATTTACTGTTTTCTATTTGAAGGTAATTTAGTTGTGTGAGCACCTTCATTCCTTCTTCTTCTCTGTTTATTTATGTTTGCCTTTATGGCTATAAATTTGCCCCTTATCACTGCTTTCATCGCTTCCCATAGTGTTTTGGGGGGATTGTACTGATCCTGTGTTCATGTCAAAATATTCCTTAAGGTCTTCTTCAATTTGGTTCTTTATCCCTTCATTTTTTAGTATTCCGCTATCTAACTGCCAGCTGTGGCCTTCAGATTGTGCAGAAATGTTCCAATTAAAGGATGTGATTAATGCGGTGATCTGAAAAAGTGATGGGCAATATCTCACTTTTTGAACATCTATGTAGTGTGTCTTTTTCTAGTATGAGGTGATCTATTTTTTGTACATGTTATATCTGTTTGAGTGAAATGTATAGCTCCTCGTTGTAGGATTTAAGCATCTCCAGGCATCTATAAGATCATGTTGGGCTGATGTTGCTGTTATTTGTTTCTGGGCGTGTTTGAGTTGCATTCTTGTGGAATGATCTAATACTGTTAGAGGGGAGTTAAAATCTCCTTGAATGATCAACATTCCTTCTGCTTGTTGGGAATGTATTTTTTGAAAAATTGATGTGTGTTCTCGTTTGGGGCATATAGGTTAACTAATGTTACTGGACGGGTCTTAATTGTGCCTTTTAGTAGTAAAAATCTACCCTCTTTATCTCTTTTTTTGTTCCATTAGTTTAAAGTCTGTTGAGGCTGCAAAGCCTATTAGGACTCCTGCTTTCTTTTTTCTCCCACATGAGGCATACGTATCTCTCATCCCTCTGAATGTAAACCTACCCAAGTCCTTTTGTACCAGGTGGGTTTCTTGTAGGAAGAAAACTCCTATTTCTTGATCTATAATAAGTTCTGCTACCTTCTTTCTTTTTATAGGGTGGTTTAGGCCCTTAACATTTAGTGAAAGAACTTTTATTGATTGGGTTTTCCTTATGGTTGCTGCCGTTGAAAGGCTGTGCTTCATTTTGTTTTGATTTTTCCCTTCTAGGGGTTACTCTGTGTTGTTCTCTATTAAGTGTGTAAGTGTGGATTACCTGGTGCTTAAACATATCTATTATTTTTGGTCTTGACAGATTTACAAATAACATAAACAACATTAACAACTTATACATTAACCATCTTAACATTTTGAACATTGGCATCTTATGCCTGCTGGAAATCTTATTTTCCATTTTTTCCCCAATGAACTGGGAGGCCTTTGGGGGTTCCTTGTTCATTTTGTTTACCTTTTGTTCCCCTCCTGCTCCCTGGCTATTTTCTCTGTATTTATTTTTCTTTTTTTGTTATGTTAATCGTGCTTTTAGAGTAGAATGATATAAGCATTTACACCATTATTTATTACATTAACTTAAAACTTTTTCTCATACCCATAAACCTTTCGTATTCTGAATCTTTACATCTTTGAATCTTTCACCCTTTTTACTCTGTGAGTATATTCTGTTCATCCTGGCCTCTGGTGATACCTCATCTGGCTCCTTCTTGGTTCTGCTGGACTGGCTTGTGAGCTTGCATGAAGATTTCTAAGTCTGCGTTATGCTCAAACACTTTTCTTCTGCCATTCACTAGAATTGCTAGTTTAGCCGGGTGCCACACTCGTGGTCTGAGCCCTCTGTCATTCAGTTCAGTGTAGTATTTTGACCAGGCCCTGCATCGTGTCATGGTGTCAGGTGCAGAATCTGCCTGGAGTCTGATTTTGTTGCCTTGATATTCTAACGGCTGTTTTTTTTTTCCCCTGGCTGCAGCAAGTAGGGCTTCTTTATATTTTAGAAATTTCACTGTGATGGCTCTGGGAGGGTCTGAGTCTTTTGGCCTGGGTCTCAGTGTCCTGTGCGCCCTTTCTGTTTCCACATTGTGCAGCAGGGGTTGGTCTGGAAGGTTCTCTTGAAAAATTTGCATGAGCATCTCCTGCATTCCCCCTGCTTCACTGTTCTCTTTAATGCCCATTATGCGTAGATTACTACGTCTGGACCTATTCTCTAGGTGCTCGCATTTATGTTTGAGCACGTTCACAGATTCTTTTATTTTTGCCAGGTCACTGTCTGTAAGCAGTGCCTGGTCTTCTAGGTTAGAGACTCTTTCTTCCACCTGGTCCACTCTCTTGTTCATGTTCTCCATTTTGCTGTTCCCCTCCGCTATTGCTTTGCTTACTTTATTGATTTTTTCCAGCACCTCTTTTTAAAATCTTTTTGTGCTTCCACCCTTGAGGCTTTTATTTCATTTAAAATCATATTCATTGTGGCCTGTTCATCTGCCTCTGGGTCTTCCTGGGTGCTGTGAGGGGCTGCGGCTGCCATTTTAACACTCACCCCTGCTTCTTGTGCAGACTCAGCTGCCTGCTTTTGTTGCCACAGTCGGGTGAGTGGCCCTTTATCCACGTTTTTTTAGGAGGACTCGCCCCAAGCGCTCCCCTCGCTGATGCTTGTCTTTATTTTCGATGAGTTTGGGTTTTTTTATTGGTTTTTTCTTTGCGCGGCAGCAGGTTTGCCGGAGGAGCTCAGGTTCGGCGCGTCCAACTAGTCGCGCATGCGCATTGCGCCCCTGATTGGTGGTTTAATGAAAAAGGGCAGAGCTAAGGTGATGTAGATAGGATGATTTCTACTTTGGCTCTTTATTCCCTGGCTTTATGAAGTTGAAATTGTGGTGTAGCTGATGTTCTGGAAGCAGAGGAATGGATACTGGGGCACCATCACTGTATGGTTAAAATAAGGGGATTGGTTAGTGAATTTGTCTTACCTGCCCCAGTGTCTCTCAGGCCCTTCCTTTCCCAAGAATCATGAAGATTTGGCGCTTTTCTTTGTTTCACCTTGGAGGTCATGTCAGGAATGGAAAATCCTGCTGTGGGGTGAGATCAGGAGAGATGTTGGAGTGGACAACAGCAGGGAGCAGGTAAACTAGTGCTGGGCTATGTAATAGCTCTCCAGTTCTGCAGAGAATCTAATAGGAACAATGAAATAAAATACCTTCCTAGTTGTTGCAGATTAGGAGGATGAAGTTTCTTTTTGAAAGCCACATTTACATATTGTGGGAGCATTGGGGCCAATCCTATCCCCCACACACGCAGCTGCACACACACACACACATGCATGCACAACTGGGCAGTAGACCCCATACCGGGGGAATGTGCAGGGTTTACGCATGCATCCATGCTCATGTGCTGCATGTCCTCCGCGTGATGCTCCATGGGGCATGGAATTGGCCCCGCTGTCTCCCAGGTTTGCTCATGTTACAACTTGGCAGGTGTCCAGATCAGGCCAAAGGCAGATGGATCAGACCAGGGCGCTTGACTCAAATAATTAGCTGGGCCACAATAAATTGGTTGGCCCAACACTGGACTGCACGTCCATTTACCCATCCAGTCCTCGCTCCAGGAATCCCAGTCTGCTGACCCACATTTTATCTGAATTTCCTGCCCAAATGCCAGAGGAGCCCACCGGAAGGGAGGGGGGGCGGAAATCTCCCTTTCAGCCACAGCAGCAGCCGCCGCTCTCCAGGGCTCTGGGGGCAGCTCCACAAGCTGCAAACAATGGTCTGCGGGACACGGGGGATGGCCTCGTGGGTGGGGGCCCATCTGTTCACTGCATTCTCTTCATTGGGGGCAATGGGGAAAACACAGTAAACATGGGTCCCTGCTCATGGGCCGCACGTGGCCTTTGGGTTTATAGGGCTGAAACGAGAATCAAAATGATTCTCGTGAGAATCTCGCGAGAATCAAGAACCGGCAGCGAGATCTTGAGAAGCTCTCACTAATGGTTTGAGACCTCACACGATTCTAATATATATATATATATTAAATGTCCTGCACATGGTGCAAAATGACTGCTGTGTCCATGCTGCACATCCGCGCCCCTTTCCACAATGGTGCAGGCCGTGTCGGCGCCATTACCTGGTCTGCGCATGCGCAGAACCAGCCGCTCTTTTCCAAAATGGTGCTGACGTGGCCCGTGCCATCTTGGGAAAAGGCCGTTCACGTGCAGGATGGCTGCGGTGCCCATTTTGCACATACGGAGTGATTTTTAAATGGTTGGCAACCTCACTCACCGCATCCCCGTGTGGGGAGAGAGAGCGAGAGACCAGCCGCTGGAGTCGTCCCAGTGCATACATGGTGTACAAGACCTTTTGCAAACCTAGCCGGGGTTTGCAAAAGGCCCTTCCTGGGTCTTTTGTGGAGAAGGGCTGTTTGCAAGATGCTAGTTTTTCTTGGTGAGAATCCAGGAAACTCTCTGGCTTGTTCTCATTTGCAAGAATGAGCCAAGAACCCTGGTTTTCGTCGATGAAAGAGAGAATTGTGAAGCTGAGTTTCAGCCCCAATGCTGAGCACCTCTGGATTAGGCCAAAGGCCCATGCCTGATAAAGCTGTAATCACAGCACTCAGTCGCTCTTGTGTTACGCGAATAAATAAAAGGAAGACGGGAAAATCCTTAAAAAACCACGAGGGCTTGAAATTGGTGCCACACTGGATGGAATATAACAGAAAAGCATAATTGTCTTTAAAGTCATTGCTAAATCATTTGTCTCTGCCAGCACTCGAATCTGGGATAGATTTACCCCATCCCTGCAGAATTCAAAGGGCTCTAGAGCTGGTCTTGGGAGGATCAGAGGTAGGAAAGGAGAGAGGTTTTTAAAGGAAGAATCAATCCCACACACCTCGCTTCCCTTCTCCCCATTCTGCACCGAGATGCTGAAATCTCTGCCTTTTGCCAGGTCTTTCCCCACCTCCTCTTCATTTTCACCCCTTCCTGAGAAAGCAGAAACTACTCAGGGGCCTGATCATGGGCCCCTAAATCCACCCCCCACCCCCCATCTCCCCTAATTTGTCCCTAGATCAGGTCCTGGCAGGAGCTGACGGCAGTTGTTTCATGGCTGTTGCCCCAGCTCCCTGCAGACACATGGACATTGTTTGTCTCTCCCTGGCCCCCTTTCCCTGAGTCTTTGTCAGTTACCTGCAGGCTCTGGTGCAGGAGTTATGGACTGCAGAGTCTGTGGCTTGTCTCCACCTGGGCTGGGCACTGGGAGCAGGGTCTCTCCCCCACACAGGCCCCACTGGGGGAGTAGCAACAGCTCATTCCAGAGTCCCAGATCCCAACGGAGGGCAGCGCCGGCAGCTCCTCGTTTGATTGCTAATCCAATCCCTGGGGCAGCCGTGCAGCCCCGGATTCTCTATTGTTTATTCTCTCCCACTTCCTCCATCTCAGCCAGCCCCTTCCTGTGTCCCTTCCTGATACAAAGCCGGGATGCAACTCTCTCTGACACCAAGAAGACTGGCTCAGGCAGGGGAAAGATAGACCCTGGGCACCCTGACCCCCAGCCCCTGACTCCCTGGCCCTGACCACCCCTCTCCCCCTTGCTATCCATTATCTCTTGTCTCCCATCCAGGCTGAGGAGGGCTTTTCCCTGACAGCTGGATCTCTCCAGTGGCTGCACCTTTCTGGGAGGGACAGGATCCAAAGGCACCTCCACTCCACTCTCTTACCTTCATTTCCCTGCAATTTTTTTCTGGCCTCCTCCTCCCCCTGCAGTATTAACCGTGGTGAGTGCCAGCACCATGGGGGTTATGGTGTGTTGGGGCCAGGAGAGTGCCGGCAGCTTGGGGTGGAGGCAGAGGATTGTGGACTGGGGGTTGGGAAGGGGTTTGGAGGTGGGTTTATAGGAGAGTTAATGGGAGTGGCTTGGGGTTGGGTTGCTTTCCCCATCCCCTGCATTCCCAGTTGTCCCTGTTTTTCTGGGTGTCAAATCTGCTTTCACTGTTGTTGGGTCTGATAATGCAGCTGTTGGAAATATTCCAGAGCTGAATCCTGCCTGGGGATCTGTGCCAGTGATTCCCAGAGACACTGGGTGAAAACAGACATGCACGTAACTCCACTTTAACTTTTCATACGCATGTTGCAGGGCTGTACTGGCGGCCGATGCAGCCCTGCAACACGCATCAGAAATGTTAAGGCAAAGTTAAGGTGCATGTCTGTTTTCACCCACTGTCCAGGTAGGAGTAGGATTTGGCCCTTCAATCTAGCATCTGTCAGGCCATTTGTAAAAAGAACCCACCTTTTCTGTTTGTTCCAGGAGGGGCCATGAAAACATCTCGTTGGTCTGGGAAAAGAGAGAGAAGGAGAATGTGCAACCTTTGACAGATGAGTTTGAAAGCTGGAAAATGCACAGCACTAATTTTTCCTGAGCAAGGGGTTTTGTGACCCTCTGGGTATCTAGACAAAATCCAGGGGACCAGAAGGTTCCATGGCAGTTGGGAAGGGGCAGCAGCGGGGTATAGGGAGGTGGCAGTTTGGAGAAACCCTCCTGGCTACATCACCCCTTAGGTTCCTCCCTGACCCAAGGCAAGGGACTCTGCCAGACCATATAAGGATATGTGCTCACCCTTGAACTTGATCAATTTTTCTACCGCTGTCCCCAAGAGATAAAACATCTGGTTAAGGACAGGATGCCCCAGGCTGCAGACATAGCCGATCAATTCTTGATAAACCGGGAGGGGCAAATTGGAAAGGCTACCCGCCCCGGGAAAGAGCAAAGGAGTCCTCAGAAAGGGGGAGCCAAGGGGGAGGTGAATCAGAGACGGGAGGTGGGACCGCAGGCTGCAGAGCGCAAGGTAACTGCGGTCCCCAACCCGGCCACTTCCCCTACCCCAGCCAGAAGGGGCTGTTTGCACTGCCAGAAAGTGGGACACATCTGGGCTGAGTGGCCGAAACTAGCAACCCCTAAAATTGAGCCGGTCCGCAGAGTAATGGCAGAAGGGGAGAATGAGAGTCCTAGCTAGGAGTTTATGCGGAGGGTAACTGTGGGGGGGTGGGGAGGAAAACCCAAGGAACCTCACAGCTTTTCAAATTACCAATGCTGAGGAACTAACAGGCTGCTGTAACGACCTAGCGAAAGTAAAAGGAAGAACTAGACCCTGGGGCAAGAAGGAGAATTATTAGTGCGGATCTAGTCTCACCCTGCGACATTATCCCTGGGAAGAAGGCATGGGCCAAGGGCTGGGGAAAGACAGGGAAGCCAGAGGGTCTCCCTGTAGCCCGCCTGCCCATAGAGTGGCAGGGGGTGGAGGTGCTTGCAGAAGTTGGGGTGCAAGAGGACCCCAAAATCCCCCTTCTGGTAGGACGAGATGTTCTGGGGGACTGTGACCTCACTAGGAGAACACCCGGTTAGGCCACCAGTGCAGACCAGAGAAATGGCCTCCCAGACTTCAGAAGGTTCTGAGGGGGGAGTTGAGTCCCAGAGACACCCAGAGGGGGTGGAATCTGCTGAGGGAGAGGCCAGCCTGATCCAGCCTGGGGAGGCTCCAGAAGAGCTGACAGGGCTGGAGGTGGTAACAGAACCCAAAGTGGTAGTAGGTTCCCTGGGAGGGAGCCTAGAGAGCACCTTGGGGGGGGGGGGG
>QEPC01013206.1:726447-739898 GCA_003113815.1 Sphenodon punctatus
GTTCGGTCGACTGAACTGGTCAAGTTCAGTCTGAACTCCAAACTTCCGAACCGCATTCGCCCATCCCTAGGGCTTTTAATGTTTCTTGTGTGTCACTGTGTTATCCTGTGACCCATCCAGCTATCCCACAGCACCAGGATGACATCCTTTCCCACCTTGGTCCTCACCACCCTGGGCCATTTCCCATCCAACAGCCTTTCCCTGTTTTTACCCTATTGGTATTTGCAGAGTAGTTGGCTGCAGGCCCGACCCTCTGGGTTTCCTATTGACATCTGAAGACTAACTGGATCTGGAAATGGCAAACGGTAGCACAGAGGCACAGGCATGTAGCTGGTTATTACACCCAGTCTTTTCCTGTGCCTTTCCTATGGTAGTTCCCTTTGCACCCAATGAGCTTTTCCCCATTGTGTTACTAAGCCCCACCTCAACTGCAAGTGCATGGCCAGTAGCCTCTTCACCCCCATTTTCAGTACATCCACACACCCTTCCCTTCCCTTCAAACCCCCAACCCTGAAAGCAGTGTATTGCTATGCTACACCATCATTCTCCACAGCCCAGCCCCTTCTCCAAACTTCCCTCCTTTCCCAGAAGCATGGAAAGCATGGATTATACAAAATAAAAGAACTTAATTAATTAATTTATTATTATTATTATTAAAAACTATTTCTTCCATGCAGAATCTGTGCAGTTCCCCTGCTCCTTTCGAGGGCAGCTGGGTGCCCTCACTTTGATGACAGGATGGGGAGGGGAACATTTTTCCAATCCTCCTCCTATGTATATGGCTGTGTCACAGTGGCCACAATCCCAAACCCCTCCACATGGAATCCATGTTGGATCCGTATGGGTTCTGCATGGATTCCACATGGTACAATGCATTCCCAATGGACATGCATGTGCATGGGTTGCGCACTGAATCCATGGGGCATGGGATCGGCCCCATCATTTGCAGGAGGTATGCAAGAATGATTTGGGGGGAGAAGGTATGTTTGTCCCAGGCAGTGATTTTGTTTGCCTGCCACATGGTCTCCCCAAGCAGCTCCCTTGCCAAATCCTCCCTGTGCCACCAGTTTCAGACCCGCAGGTTCTAGTTCTGCTGGGCACTTGTGGCATGGGATTCTGTCCATACCACTTGCAGTGGCAGGCCTGTAGCTAAGTAATGAGGAAAGACATTAGTTCAGACTGCCCCACCCACCCAAAAGGAAGCAGGAACAACTTACCTGGCCTATGCAGCTGCTGGAGCAGTTGCTGTGGTGGGATCGCAGCACCATAGAGTTCCTCTTCTGAAATCACTCTACAGGAGTGAAGAACCTACAGAAATCAATCACCACCACTCACACTGTTCCATCTCTCTGGTTTTCGTCCCCACCACCATCTTGGCTTCAACCTCCCTCTGTTCCCCCTTCCCTGTCTCCCCGCCCCCTGTTTTTAGATTGTAAGCTCTCGGGCAGGGACCGTGTCTATCTTGTTTTTTGTAAAGCACCAGGTATATCGCTGTCACGATATACATGCTAATAATAATAATAATAATAATAATAATAATAATAAAAATAATAACCTCCACACCAGCCTGCAATCCCCTGTCTTTAGATTGTAAGCTCTCGGGCAGGGACCATGTCTATCTCATTCTCTGTAAAGCACCAGGTACATCACTGGCGCTATATAAAACCTTATAATAATAATTAAAGGTGCTATAGGGTGCTCCCAAGAGCACGGGAAGCAAGAGGACCCTGGCAAGGAAGGGGAGAGCCTTCTCTTTTCCATGTGCCTTTCCCAGCCTTTCAGGATTTGTGCCCTGGAACCTTTTATCCCTCTGTGGGACACTTTTTTAAAATTAGTAGTAAGTAATTAATTTATTCACGGCATTGGCTCTCGCCATAGCCCATACAAACATAAAGACATAGACATACAAAATAAAATAAGTATACAATTATACAACAACATTTCTCATAAATTGGAGGTATATTGTGTATCTCCTATACATTCCAAAAATCTCCCCTAACCTAAGTTGAATCATTATCAACAGGCCAAATATTCAAGGGTAAATACTTTATACAATTGATATAGCTACTCATGGTTACCCCTTATTTTACCCCAACTCTTTAGAATCTAACTGAGAGCACCTAGTCGAAGCTGCCTTGCTCTTTTGCGGGGGGGGGGGGTGTACCTCGGCAAAGCTTGTCCCCTGAAAGAGCCTAACTCCATCATTGCTAGTAGGTCATACTCATCCAATCCTAGCCCTGGTTTATCTAATCGATAGTTATATGCCTCCCATCCCGTGCAGCCAGTAATAGTAAGATATTATTAGAAGAATAATCATTAACAGGTAAATTGATTACAACATTAAAGATCACTTAATCTTTGGTACGGTAATAATAATTCTATACCACAGAGAATAACCAAAAATGAGTTACCCTTATTTATGTCCTAATCAATTTATCTTTTAATAAAGCTCTTTTCTTAGAGGCCAATACCACATAGGTAGCCAAAGTTGTAATAGCCTCCTTCTCTGAAAGTTTAAGAAAGTAGGTATAACAACCTTCGGAGTTGAAAGTTTTCCCTGGAGACAGATATGGAGCTAGCCATACCATCCTTAGGGAAGAATACCAAGAGCATTCCAAAAGAAAATGTTGGGTGGTCTCCACTGCATTCTCATAGCAGCTACATAATCTTTGGGAGAGTGGAATTCGTTTGCATCTGCCCTGAACCACTGCGGACTCAACAAGTTGCAAACGTAAAAGAGTATATGCCCTACGTAATTTTGGGTTTGTCAACATGTCCAGACATCTTTCTTGATTTGTAAGGATCTTGAAGTCACCCAAATAGGGAGCCACCTTCCAAGCTCGTACACTTGCTAGATCATCTTGGTCCGCCATATCTTTAAGTCTCTGGAAGATTTCCTCCCTGATCCCAATAAGGGATTTCCCAGAAAAATATTCAAAGGAAAATCCCATTTCTTTGATCAGCTTGGCTAGATATTGAAGCCACGGATAAAACCGAATCCCTTTATGCAACAATTCCTCCCTTAAGCAGTGTTGGATGACTGCTTCTTCATCCTGGCTAAGCAATCTCAGCCAATATCTTATATATGCTCTCTTAGCAAGCATGGAAATAGGTGGAATTCCTGTTTTGGCCCTCAAAATTGCCCCCGGTACACTTGGCCCCACTTTGAGCAATTTCCTCAAAAAGAAATTCTGCACTCTTTCCAAGATGATTATATCTGGAAAGGGAATCAGTTCTATTCCAAAGAGCAACATGGGAGGAATCTTAGCCTTATAAACTTTCAGCATATCTGAAACAGAAATCCCTTTGGAAATGTTCAAGGCCCTTAAACGCCTGCGGGCCAAATATGGGCTCACTTAAAATTAGTAAATGCCTGTGGGCCAAATATGGGCTCACTTAAGGTGGTGGAAAGGATGTAGGGACTGAAGGACTGTGCCCAGGGGGAACCTTTGCACCTTTCTCTGCCACCACTTACCCCTGTCGAAGTCTTCTGCTCCTTGAGCTACTGTTGCCCCTTCTCCGGGACCCACATGCTCATTGCCTTTTCCCTCCCATTAGGAAAAAGGCAGTGAACATGGGCCCCTGCCTATGCTGCACCCTATACTTAAATCTCCCCCCATAAACACACACATTCTGTCCTCCTTCCCAACAATCAGAGTGCTCCTAAAAACCTACCTCTTCCTTCAGGCTTTCCTTCACCCCCCGAGATTGTTCATTTATGCTTCTCCTTATACGGTCTCACCCTTCAGGATCCCTCTCCTCCCCTTGCAAACTAAGCTAAGCAGGTGCACCCGAACCTTCTCAGCTTCACAAATGTATCCCCACCTCTATCTGCCCCTCCCCCTGCTATCCTTCTTGTACGCCCCTCAGGGCAGGATCCTGTCTCTAATCCTGACTCTTGTCCCAGTCGCACTGCCACGCTATATAAAGGAATAGAACAGAACAGGCACTTGAGTGCTCTGTAGGGTGGTTTCTGCAAAGGGGGAAGCCGCCCGAGTAAAGGGGGAAAGCTATGATGCAAAAACGTTGCAAGGTCAAAAGATCTGATCGACGTCCACAAAACCCTTGAGATCAGAAGAGACAGTTTAGGGACTCTGCTCCTGAGCCAAACATTTAGATGGCCTCAGCAGCGTATACCCAACATGGACATTTGAAGGCTTTTCCCACCTCAGATGAGCTGGCACCAGGGGTCAGAAACCGCTGTTGTGTCCTATCCATGGGTGAAAACAACCATGCAACTGGCGCACTGGCTAGATACACACCCCCAGGAGGACTGGTCCTGGCAGGGTCAGGCTGGTGCACACAGCACATGCACGCCTGACAGGGCCAGCTGGCAAGCCCTCCCCACTGGCTGGGTGACCCCACCCCTGGTGCACCCCTCCCCTGCCATGAGGGGCAGCAATGGCAGCTCCCGATCCCTGGGCGGGGGGAATGGGGCCGCAAACAGACTTTGGGCCCACTATGACCTGCCTGGGCAGTCCTTGACCCGGGCTGTGGGCCTGGAATCATTTGGGGGACCACATCTGGGCCAGCTGCCTACCCGCGCCGGGGCCCCAGCAGGCCCACATCTGGCCCACAGAGGCACCGGCGAGTTACCCTCGTCGTGTCTATTTCCCCCCAGTGTTTTGCTCGTGCTCTCTTGCTTTCCAGAATCGGACTTCGTTTTCCTTATAAAGGTAATTCATTTGCTGCCACGCTCGTGGGGGGGGGGGATCTCAGCACTACAACCTGAAGGCGACCAATGCAGAGCTCTGCAGGAGGCTGGAAGAGTAGCTCCGAGAGGAGCCCATTGCCCCGATTCCTATGACCAAGGATTGACTCTGATGCCCAAAGATGAGACTATAGATGTCAATGTTGACTCTAATGGTCTCGTTCCTCATGTCCAAGAGAGGGAGGGTCACAGATCTGCCCAGTTCTCTCTTTGGCGGAATCTCACTGATACCCCACCTGCCTGGAATTTGGGAGAGAGCCCTTATTTTCCCCTAACGAAGCACCCTCCCCGCCACAAGGGCCTGGCAGAGCCTAGGGCACACACTGCATTCCATAGGCTCTGCCCCTAAGCCCCCAAATTTCACAACCAGGAAAACCAAATCCTTTAACTGGAACAAAAGGTGAAAATAAAACTAATTACGCAAATGTGCTTAAATAACAATTTATTCTGGTTGCAGAATGTGTAGCACCTTGGGTTCTTTGGCACCGAAAACTGGGGGACTGAGGTGGTGGGGCAGGACAACAAAGCCCCAGTGCTGCCACCAGGACCCCAAGCGGCTTCATAGCGAACCTCTCCCGCTCTGCTGCCTCCAGGTAGTAAAGGCCGGTGCCAAATGCACGGGGTCTATTCCCCTGGCCCTTTCTAATGCAGGCCCACCTGTCACGGACTGCCACGATGTCATTGTGTTCCCTGGGGTAGGGGAGGGTTTCGGGCTGGGAATGCACTTGATTTGACCCTGGCAGGACCTGTTGAGTCCTGTCAGGATTGAGCTGGAGGCCTTTAAGATTCTCTACGATTGCTCCTGTCAGGTGGTGGTGGGGCAGGGTGTGGATGTCCAGTTCCTGCCTCTGAAGCCTTCCCTCTAATCTGCTGGAGGGGAGAATGCATGCAAAGGTCTTAACTTTGGGGAGGAGAGTGCCAAACTGGCTCCACTGCTCACCACAGGCCATGGCTCAGGGATGGGGAACCTCCCCCCACTACCCTTCATGGGCCAGATCCTCCTGTTGGGAGGGGAGGGGTGGCTGCACTGGGAGGGCTTCAGGCTAGGAGCCTGCAGCCCTCTGCAAAGCACTCTGAGAATGCTCTGCAGGAGGAGGGTTCCAGAGCGCTTTGTGCAGGTACAGCCCTACCCCAGCATGCCACCCCGCCCCCAGCACCCAAAGACTTTCCCCTTCCATGCATTCTGCCTGGGGGGCCACTGGGAAATGGACAGCGGGCTGCAAGCAATGTCAGTTTGGAGGAGCCACCAGAGACTGCACGGGCCCTGTGGAACAGAAGGAAACTGCAGACTGGAGGTCCCTCCCCTGCCCCTAACCTTTGGTTCCATGAATGCTGGGCAAATCTCCCCATGCCAAATTCTGTGGTTGCCAAATTGCAGAAACTACAGGTCCCTGGGCATTTCTAAGATGCACTAAAGGAGGAAGCAAGCTCCAGCGTGGATCAGAGAGAGCTGCACGCTCCTAGTTTTACTACCTGCGACCAAACAACATCAGGAGTTAACAAAGTAACTGGGGGAAGTTAACAAGCATAACTTTTGGGGGAGGGGTGTGTGTGGAAATTAGCCAGCCTTAATCGGGGCATTTATAGGATTTGTCTCCTGAGTGGATTCTCCAGTGTCGATAAAAGTTTGAGCTATAACTGAAGCTTTTCCCACAGTCAGAGCACTTATAAGGTTTCTCGCCCGTGTGGATTCTCTGATGCGTCACCAGGTCTGAGCTCTGGCTGAAGCTTTTCCCACAGTCAGGGCAGTTATAGGGCCTCTCCCCTGTGTGGATTCTCTGGTGTGTAATAAGGTTGGAGCTCTGAGTGAACATCTTCCCACAGTCAGTGCATTTATAAGGTTTCTCCCCTGTGTGGGCCCGCTTATGATTAATAAGGTGTGAGCTCACCCGGAAACTTTTCCCACAGTCGGGGCACTGATAAGGCTTATCCCCCGTGTGGACTCGGATGTGTTTAATAAGGTCTGAGTTCTGACCAAAGCTTTTCCCACACTCTGTGCATATGAGCAATTTCTCTACCTTAGGAGTTCTTTGATGGACAGTGGTTTCCCTCCTCTCTTGGAACCCTCCCCAGCTATAAATGGATTTGCCCACTTGTAACCTTGGATAGTTTCCCTGCTGCCTCTCTGGCCTGCACTGGCTCTCATGGGGGTCTCTCTGCTCATAACTTTGGGAAACATTCCCTTTGATTTGTTTTGATGAGGTCCCATGTGGGTCCACTTGCTCGGGACCTTCCTGCTGAGGATTTTCTTCCTGGTTCTCTGTCACCAGCCCCTCGCTTGCTGTGATAAGGAGAGAATGCAGACGCCGGTCACTGTCTGCACTGGGGAGAAAGGGGATGGCAAAGTGGGGTGGGTGGGAATAAACCAAAGTAACTGGCTGGAGACACAGGAAATTCAAAAGCTGCAGCACTAACCCCAAGCTTTCCAACTTGGGAGCATGTGCTCCTGTATAGAGCACACCTACCCCGAGCCTCCCCACCCACCCAAAGTGCACATTTCTTCCCAGGAGTCTACCCATCCCAAGCATCCCAACCCCCAGAGCACAAGATCATACCCACCCTAAGCCCTCTACAACACCGGAGAGGCAGGGACCAGTTCTCCATCCATCTCAACACTCAAGGGGACAGCGGGAAGAAATTACTGCCATGCGTCAGTAGAGGAAGTCATGGGTGGTCTGTTCAAGAAAGGTCCAACCCTTTTTTGGCTACAGTCTTGCTGTGGGCAAGAGGAGGCTGCGACGCGGATATGGGATGCCCCCTTCTTGTAGAATCAAAGAGTTGGAAGTGACCCAAGAGGTCATCTAGTCCATCCCCCTACTCAAGGCAGGAAATCCGCAGCTACAGCATCCCTGACAGATGGGCGTCCAGCCTCTGTTTGAAAACCTCCAGCAAAGGAGAGCACACACCCACCCTAGGCCGTCTGTTCTGCTGACAAACAACTCTTACTGTTGGAACTCCCTCCCTGAACACAGTTACTCAGCTCCCTCCCTCCCAACCCCTCTGAAAACCTGCCTCTTCTAACAGGCTTTCCCTAGTCCCTCATCACTGCAGACCGCTCACCGGATGCTTCCTCTACTGTCTTTTCAATCAGGGTCCCCTCCTTGCCCATAACGGAGTTAAGCACGTGCACCTGCAATGCGTCAACTTCATGAATCTAACTCTGTCTCTCCCTAGGTGTGATATCAATATTAATGTGGCAGAACTGAGGAAGCTCCAGACCAGAGGGCGATTTGGGAATCTCGGCCCTTTCCTTCATTAGTGACTGGACGCATCTCAGTTCAGTCGATCCCTCACCTGCGCCGGCATCTCTCGGGCTCTCCTTGCCCCAAGAATGCTGGAGAGCTGGGATCCACAGCTCCTGCCCTCGTTCCAGCTGGGAGATCATTTCAGGGGTAGGAAATCCTGCACCCAGGGGGAAATCGGGAGAAAGTGGGCTGAATGAGGTCCTTGGAGGTTTTATGGCAAAGATCATTTCCCAATTTTAATTCAGCCGCTTGCTCTGCTGGGGGGAGGGTAAGTCTTCCGGGGTGGGGGGGGCAGGTGGCTTGATGACCTCTTCTCCACCCCTCTTGTCCCATCACAATGCTGATTACCCAGAAAAGCCACTTCTGGTTTTCCAGTTTTCACCAAAATCAACAAGTTACTTTCTGCGGATGACTGAACATCCCTAGTCTCCTTCTTTATTTTGTTTATTATTTGATTATTGGTCTCCCCTGATTGTATTTAAATGTTTGAAATGCTAATGCCTTTTTCTCCTAAACAGCTTCTCTTTCATACACACACGTTTTTATATATAATGCGCATGTATTATATAAATCTGTCATACCATCAGTCAGTCTGACATTTTCATGCATGAGGAAGGGCCCTGTGTGGCCCAAAAGCTTGCACACACTCTCCATCGAAAGTTGGTTGAATAAAAGAGATCATCCGAACTACTTTGTTTTTATCTCCTACATCTGGACACGGCAACTACCCACTCTCTAAACTGCCCTTGAAATTTTGGAAATGACTGTGCGCTATATTCAAGTGACTGTATTACTGACAAAGAGAGGAATGCCACTGAGCTGATTCTAAGATTGGTTGTGCTTAGCCAATAGCTGAAAAGAAAGAGTTCCTCACCCAATGAGATCACAGTTTCACGGTTCTCCGGCATGACATCCATGGCTCTCTGACTGGGATCCTGAAGAGCCCACTCCCTCTTGACGAAATCCACAGGCCTCTTCTTGAAAGTGGCAGACTCCTGAAAACGCAAGAGAACTCTCTTCAGCACCAGCTGACCCAGCCGCAATCCCACGGTTCATAGCATACGGGGTGGGGGGAGGAGGAGGAGGATAAACCAACAGAAGCTCTGGACAGGACCCAGCAGTAGGATGCAACCCAGACCCACCTTGGAGCAGCTAGGAGGCTTCTGAGTTTGGGGAGGAAAATTAGATGGGAGAAAAATGGAAAAGCAAACAAAAATGAAGCACTTCTTCACCTTCTGCACAATTAATCTGCAGGACTCATTGCCTTGGGATTCTACCGATAACCAATAGGTTCAAAAAAGAATTGGGAAAGTTCACATAGAGGAGATTTATCAATGGCTATTAGGGCCAAGTCAAAATAAGGGAAGCAATTTCCAACTGCCAGGAGCGAGTGATAGAGGAGAAGTCACTCCATGCCCGATTTGATTTTGTTGGCTTCCTCGGAAACAGGGCTGTCCATTTCAATGCTCCCTGCCCCCGCCTGCTCAGGTGGCAGAGAACAAGGGATCATCTTGGCGACCTAGGAAGCGGTAAGGATTTCACACAACGTTCAGAATGGGGATCTATGCCTCTCTAAAGAAGTATTGTAAATGAGCCTCGAAGTGTCATTTTGCCAGGAAAACACAACATGGCCTGGAATATTTGTCACACCCTGCGGCCACTTGCTTGACCACTTGATTACAAACCGGTGAACCTGATGTCAGTGCCCAGCAAACTGGTGGAAATGGTTAAGAACAGAATTATTGGGCATAATGATAAGCATGACAGAAGAGTCAACATGGTTTTAGTAAAGGGAAGTCATGCCTCACTAATCTATTGGAATTTTTTGAGAGTGTAAAACATGTGGATAAGGGTGAGCCGGTCGATATAGTGCATCTGGATTTTCAGAAAGTCTCTTCTTCACAAGAGACTCTTGAAGAAATTAAATAGTCATGGGATAGGAAGCAGTTTGCCATTGTGGATCAGTAACTTGTTAAAGGATAGGAAACAAAGGGCAGGACTAAATGGTCAGTTTTCGCAATGGAGAGAAGTATATAGTGAAGTGCCCCAGGGATCTGTGCTGTGGCTGGTGTTGTTTAACGTATTTATAAACGATCTGGGAAAGGGAGTAAAGAGTGAGGTGATCAAATTTGCAGACGATACCAAGTTATTCAAGGTAGTTAAAACCCGAGCGGACTTTGTGGAATTGCAGGAGGATCCTGCAAGACTGGGTGACTAAGCAACTAAATGGCCGATGAATTTTAATGTTGGCAAGTGCAAAGTGATGCACATATGGAAAAATAATCCAAACTATATGCACACAATGCTGGGTTCTAAATTAGGGGTTACCTCTCAGGAAAAGGACCTCAAAGTCAGTGTGGACAATACATTAAAATCCGTAGCTCAATGTGCGGCAGCGTTCAAAAAGGCAAATAGAACATTAGGAATTATTTGGAGGGGGACAGAGAATGATAAAGAAAAAATCATAATGCCTCTCTCTAAATCTATGGTGCAACTGCATCGTGAGTAGAGTGTGCAGTTCTGGTCGTTCCATCGCAAAAACAATAGAGCAGAAATAGAAAAGGTACAGAGAAGGGCGGCAAAAACGAAAAGAAGGATTGGCTCTTGGAGGGTAGGTCTATGAACAGATGCTGGGTTGGATGGACCATTGGTCTGACCCAGTATGACACTTCTTACGTTCTTAGGACTCTCTTTTTGTGTTTCCAGCCCTGAATTTGAAAAAAACCCAACAACCCCTCTTCTCCCCAGCAGTCCCCCTGAACGTCTCTTACCCGAGCTGGCTCGGCTGCCGTTGCTTTCTTTCCCTGTCTCCTGGGAGGGCGGGATGAGCTGGAGTGAAACACGGATGTTACCCCGCAGCCTGTTCGGGAAAGAATGACGATTGGGAGATTTAGAAAGAGCTTGTATTTGGTATTCGTTCCTACGCCAGGTCATTCTGCGGGGCAGTCCATCAGCACCTCCCAATAATGCATTTAACCACCTGACGGACGTCGGTCCCTTGCTTCATTCTCTCTCAGGCCATCTCCCCAGGAGGAGGGTGTCGGACTGATCTTTGAGGTACTCTACAGGGACAGGGGGAAAACTACCCCCCTGGAGCAGGATTCTTCCTCCCCCTGGAACTTGTGCACTGGGGCAAAGTGGCCGGAAAACATGATCAAGTTCAAAATAGCTCCGGATCCAGATCCAAGAAGTTGAAAGAGGCCAAATCAAAATAAGCCAAAGGCCATATTTGGTCTCTGGGTCTGAGGTTCCCCATCCCCTGCTCTATGGTTTGCACTGGGGCAGCTACACTGATACTACAAAACCTGAACCTCAGAGCACGGCAGGAGGCCAAGACATACGTCCCAGTCATGGCTACAGTCAAGCCCACCTGGAGCCAGTTTGGGGTTCCTCGAGTTTCACCCCATCTCTCAGGACTCAAGCCCCTCCTCAGCCCTCACAAGTCACCCCCCATGGCTTCAAATCCTTTCTGGATCTACAGACCACTTCTGTAGGAAGGTCACTGGCGGGGCTTGTTAGTGGGGTGACTAAGACGTTAGTTGCACTCTGGACAGAAAGCCAGCGTCGGCTTCTCTCGCTGGGTGATCCCCGTCTGTGCTACTGTTACCGATATGAAATCTCTCCATCAGAGACACACACATGTACCTGCGTCGCTCTCGAGCTCCAGCCGTAGAGTCTCTGGGGAAGGAAAAGGGGAGAGAGGTGAGAATCCAGGATGTTCCTATTGGCAATTGAAGTCACTGCTCTTTTACGTTAAGAAGCCAACAGCGCAGCTGCTGCAGCCAGGGCCAGTTTCACAGGGCGACTCTCACAGGGAGGGGGTGACTCCCCTGAATTAGGGGCTGCCAGATGGATCCCAGGGACAGGGACATCACTCGAGTCACTGACTCCTCCCTGCCAGGGGACAGGAACTCTCACTAGAGGGGGATGTAGTGAGACTCCCATTCACCTTTGAATCCCTGCAGCACCTCCTGCAGGATGGTCCTTCTCCTAGAGAAACTGCTGAATCTCTGCTCCAGCTCCACAAAACCAGGCTCTGACTTCAGAAATGTCCCATCCTCCCTGCTGGAGAAAGGAGGAGGGGTTAGAAATGGACCCGATCTCAAACCCCAGAAGCCCCCAATTCTGTGCAGTTTCCAAGCCCAGCACAGCATGAGGGGCAGCAAGACAGAGCCCAGGACTCACCTGCTCCTGGTGCTTCCGACACCCTAGAGGAGAGAGAATGAACAGGCATCAGTGGGCAAGTCCCAGTCTGGAGAGGCTCCTGACCTGCAGAGAAGCCAGCACTGGGGTCTCCTGTATTTGCGGAACTGAAGACATTCAGGGTACAATCCTCCATTTATTGAAATCAATGACCTAACTCCCTTTGACTTTAATGAGGGAGGATTGTTCTATCAGGTTCCTGCTTAGAGAGGAGCCACCAGTCCCTTCAACTGGGAAATTTGCTGTCATCAGCCCCAGGAATCCTTGCTGGAATATCACCATCAAGGAAGTTCCTCCCCGCCTCAGTTCCCACTACATAAAATGGGGATGATAATCCTGACTGCCCTGTTCTCGCTCATGTCTTAAGAAGGGTCAGGCATTTATATAATTTGTCCCGACTGCTGCAGGGGTCAAGTGTTGCCAGTACAAGCCCCGAGAAAGGCAAGGCTTTTGTGCTCCTGAATATTGCATTTCCCAGGAATTTCTTAAGATTGGATTTTAGACCTAGTGATTAAATGTTTTATTGATATGCTTTGCCTGTGTTTGCACTGTGTTCTCATGATGCTAGCGCGGTCTCACCTGTAGGGATCGGCTCAGCCCCTGCTGCCCCTTCTCTCCTGCCCTCTCACCGAGCCGCTCATCCAGCAGGGAAATCTCCCAGGACAGTTTGGAGACGCTCTCGTCCCTTCTCTGGATGATCTCTCTGTCCAGCTCTTCCAGCTGGTTCAGCAGGAGCTGCTCCTGCTCCTCCAGGAACCCGCGCAGCTCCTTCCACTCCCAGACAATCTTCTGCCTCTCGGCTTCCGTCTGTCTCTGCAGTCACAGGGAGAGGGAGGCTCGGTAACAGGTCGGGTGGCCACCTCTTGTGTTTTGACCGCGAGTCTCCCATAGGCTATTTGTACTCAGGGTCAAACCGTGAGAAGCGGCAACCCTAGTAACAGGGTGGAAAGACCAACGTGAAGCATTACGCAAAGGAAAATTAAATGCACGTGCGCACACACACAAATGGCTAAGCAGGCAGGCAGTAGCACCACTGAGATGGGGCTGGGAGTTACACCAAATCACCAAATAAACACAAGCCAAGAGCGTGATGCTTTTTGCAAGGAACACAAAGGCCATTTTATTTATTTATTTTTATTATTTATTTATTTAATAAATTTCTACCCCGCCCCTCCTGCAACGCAGCTCGGGGCGGCTTCCAACATTAAAACCATAAAATACAATAAAATACAAAATGCTTAAAACCTTAAATATTAAATATAAATATAACTCAACAGGGCTAGAACAAAAAC
>QEPC01013206.1:740607-766960 GCA_003113815.1 Sphenodon punctatus
GTCCGTATGTCTCTGGCCCGGACCTGGCCTCCCTCATCCATGCCTTTGTCACCTTGAGGCTCGACTACTGCAACGCGCTCTACGTGGGGCTTCCCTTGTTCTTGGCTCGGAGGCTGCAGCTGAGGTTGCATTAAGGGAAGCATTTTAGGTTGCATTAAGGGAAGCATCGCATCCAAGAAATGGGAAATAATCATTCCAGTCTGCCCAACGCTGGTCAAGACTCAGCTTGAGTCAGCCCATGTTCCACCTAAGGAAAAACATCAACCAACTGGAGGGGGGTAGGGTCAGAGGATTGCAATGAAGATGAGAAAGGGTTTGGATGGGAGGTCTGGCTGAGAGCCAGTGTGGTATAGTGGATAAGATGTTAGACTTGGACCGGGGAAGCCCAGGTTCAAATCCCACCCTAGTCATGACTGTGTTGGGTGGCCTTGGGCAAGTCACAATCTCTCAGCCTTAGTTCCCCATTTGTAAAATGGAAATGTGTGTCTGTGTTCCCCTCACCCATGTCTAGGGATGGGCGAACAGAATGCGGTTAGGTCATTTGGTTTGAAACCTGAGTTCAGGTTTGATGGTTCAGTTCAGCCAAGTTCGGTTTGGCCAAGCATTCAAAAATAGCAAAACCGAAACCTAGTTTTCAACCCTGGAAAGATGTTTTTCCTGCCTCCAAACTCATCCGAACACGACCGAACTGTTCGGTGGTTCGGACATTCGGTTCGGACGTCCGAAACGACCAAGTTTGATCCGAACATCCGAACTGCGTTCGCCCATCCCTAACTGTGTCCATCTTAGATCGTAAACCCACTGGGCAGGGACCGGTCTCCAAAAATATCTGAGACTGTAAAGCGCTGTGTACGCCTTGTAGTGGTATTAGAATGAGGAGATGGAGGAAGACCTAGGAGGAGCGGTGAAAGGGATGGCCATGTTTAGTCTAGAGAACAGCACAATTAAAGTTCTTAAAGATATAAAGCAGGGCTGGAGAACCTCAGGCCCAGGGATCAAATGCAGCCGGTGGCCCCTTCCTGGATCCCAGTTCCTACCTTTAAGCACTGAAAGAGTGAACTCGGGGGGGCAGGAGCAGAGATGAGGGCATAAACACAAGGCGAGGGCACAGATCCATGATTGGGAGCCTCCTCTTTCTGGGTGCACCCCTTAAGCACCTCTGCCCCCAACTTCTATGCAGCCCTCAGAGCTTGTACTGGCTTTCAGAGTGACAGTAGTATTGTTGGGAATGGCATGCTGTAAAACAAAGGCTGCGCTTGGAGACAAAGGGTCAAGAGTGGTGTGGTCGTTTGGGGGTGGATCCTGAAAAGGCTTAGGATGAGGGGGCCCGTTGCCATTTATAGGAACCCATGGTTCTCTATGGCTGTTGTGGGTAGGGAAAGAGGGATGGACCAGGCTTAAGCTGAAGCAGAAAAGGTTTAGGCCAGGGGTGGGGAACCCGCAGAGTGATTTTCTTCGGCCCGGCACCCTGACCCAATGATGTGCGGCCCGGTGCCTGGGTCCTTCCCTCACACTCACCAGTGGCGCAGCAATTGCAAATGTCCTGCTGTGTGCCCCTCCGGGCGCATGCATACATCGGGACCAGCCATTTCCTGAATCTACGATGCTGGAAAACGTAGTCCCGAAAGAAACAAATTGACTGCTTCAAAAGATCAAAAGTTCAACAATTTTTATACACAATCAACAAACATGCCAACATTAAAGACAGAGGGTGAAAACCAAGTATCAGAAATATATTAACAAAAACCCAACGTTTCGCCAAAGTCTGGCTTCTTCAGGCGTTAGGAAGCCAGACTTTGGCGAAACGTTGGGTTTTTGTTAATATAGTTCTGATATTTGGTTTTCACCCTCTGTCTTTAATGTTGGCATGTTTGTTGATTGTGTATAAAAATTGTTGAACTTTTGATCTTTTGAAGCAGTCAATTTGTTTCTTTCATTTGGAGTTTACTGCTTCGTTATACCTCCTCTCGTTTGTGTGGGAAAACGTAGTCCCAGCATACCAGATTCAGGGAACGGCTGGTCCCAGCATGCACACGCACCCAGAGAGGCACACACGGAGCAGGACTTCCAAACAGCCTGAGGCTGGGTGGCGGCAGTAGTAGCAGCAGGCGCGCGGTCAGGGGGATCCAGATCATGGATCTGTGCTTTATCCTTGTGTGCATGCTCTCATCTCTGATCCCTTGCTCTGGGCTTGGTTTTCCAGTGCTTGGAGGTAGGAACTGAATCCAGGGACCAGATCCTCCAGGAACTTGAAAGGGACCATATAAAAAAATTGCCATAGGCTGCGTTTGGCCCCTGCACCTCTCATTCCCCATTCCTGCTCTAGTTCATGAAAACCTAGGATCCCTTAGGGCAAGCTTTAGGGTAGGTTATAGGGTTTGAGGAAGATGTGGGGCTCAGGGCAGGGAGGAGATGCACAACAGCAACAGATGGGATTCTTGTGTGTCCCACCCCCCCGCCCCCCATCTTGTCAGCTTGTTCCGAGATAAATTCTGCTCCCACTTAATCTGTATTTTTCCATCTTCTCTCCTCCCCCCTCATCTCTCCTGAGTGTCCTAGAGAAAACCCATCACTGCAATAGCTGACCAACCCCTGGGAGGGTCTGTCTGGGCACCTACCAGCAGCTCCTCACTCCTCCTCTCCTCCTCAGCTTTGGCTCCTTCTCTTTCTTTTCTCAGACAGACCAGACGCTCTCGTGGCTTCTCCTGAAAGAAGCAGCGGGAAGTTAGACGCACGGTCTCACAGCACCCAGGGCTAAATCTTATCCTGCAGATACCCAGACAGTGGGTGTTTTCACACTCGGCCACAACCATGGTCTGCCCAGGTCTGGAGTTGGGCCGCCACCGTGGCCCCAAACTGACAGGGCGGAGAAACAGGGAGACACATGGATGTGCATCTGCCCATCCCCTCCCTTGCGCTGCATCCAGCGGCCCACTCCCTGGGCAGTCATGGTGGCCTGGGCAGCCCCCTCTGATCTGGCCGGGAAAAGTGGGCTTTCAAACAGAATAGCCTGCTTTACACTCCGATCCCAGCTGCGTTGGCAGCCAGCGTAGGCTGTGACTTGGAGACTTTTCAGAGCCACGGCCCACGCTAGTCACCAACACCTCCAGGATCTATCACGGGCAAACATCTGGCACTTGGGAACTAACATGACAGTAGCCCACGGGTTAAAGCAGGGTAAAGTGGAGTAAAGCGAGCCACTGTCATGTCTGAAAACACACAGTGTCCCACACAGTCCCTGGCGCAGATCCCCTCCCCCCCATCGCTCCTGAGCAGGATCTGACCCTTAGACCAGAGGTTCCCAATTGTGAGCTGGGACGCCAAAGCGAGGTCACGTCCTCTGTGGCTGGGGTCATGTTTTCTTATATACGTTTAAGTCTCTAAATGCCATTATTTATGCAGGCAAAATAAAATAAAATGAAGCCGCACCATGGGCATAATGATAATGGGGGACATATCCCCTACAAATTTCCTCCCTTTGCAGTTCCAGGGTCATGGCTGTAGAGTGAGAGAGTGTGTGTGTGTGTGAGAGAGAAGGCGACTGCCCCAGGTCCCACCGTTTTCTCTACTCCTGGGGGCCCCCCACAGTGGCCCCTGCTTTCACCAGGCCCCTCCAGCCCTCACTCCTTCCTAGCAGGGCCCCAAAACACAACCACCTAAGGACCCCGAGGGTCCGAGCGGGGTGGTGGAGCTGCAGGGGCACTAGGGGGGCTGCATGTTTCTTTGCCCTGCGTCCTGCAAATTCTAAGCCCAACCCTGGTCCGGGGGGATCCACTCCAGCACCCACCCACCCACCCCTACAATTTTTAGTCTAGATTTATGCCAAGCAACATCGCTTTGGATATTTCCAAAAGCTGCCCTATGCCTCACTGATGGGGGGGTGGGATGGGGGGGGGGGGTCAGTTGGATTTCCCAATCTGAAACACAGGGACAACTGGGAATGGAAGGGGGGAGCAGCCCAAATCCCCAGTCCGCCCCTTCCCTCACCAATACTAACACCCCCAACAAACCCAGCTCCAAAACCCTTCCGGTCATCTGACACCCCACCCCACCCCAACATACTCCCTCCTGACCCCATCTGCTACCTCTATTTCCCCCACTTACCCTGAACCCCCCGGCTGGGGCTCCAGCCATGGTTGGCTGCCGTCACGCCGTGGGCTTAAAATCGGGGGAAGGATTGGGGAAAGGGGGGCTCCTTCTTCGACTCCTGGCCTGGGCCCCCCTTACAGGAAGGCGCAGCCACTAAGCAAATCCGGGTTAGACGGGAGGGGGAAAACCCTCCTCAGCCTGGATGGGACGGGAGTCAAGACACACCAAGCCCAGGCACGAGGGGGATCGGAGGGCGCCCCCCAGCAGAATCTGGGGCTCACGACGCCTGGGTTCTATCTTTCCCCCCCAGCTCAGGGAAAACGAGTCCTACAGCCTGGTCCAGCCCCCTCGTTGCAGTAGCAGGGAGAGCTGGAGTCCGGCTTGCAATCGGGGAGGGACACAGGAAGGGGCGGGCGATGGTGCTAGCAGGTGGGAGAATAAACAACAGGAGCGGATCAGAGACTCTCCCCACCCCCGGGGATGGATTGCTTTGGAGCAAAGCAAAGAACCGCGGCCTCCATTGGGAGCTCGGACTGAGCAGCAGCTCTTGCTGCTGCTCCCCGGGTCAGTAGGCTTGTGCTGGGCAAAGACCTTGATTCCAGCTCCTTGTGGGTTGACTCAGGTTGGATCTGCTTAAGCAGGACTCGGAGCTTGTAGGTAATTGAGAGACTCAGGGCAGTGACTGCACAAACAGGGTCCCCAGTCGATGTGTCTGAATGGGGCCACACGCATAGTCTCATTTTACAGATGATGAATTCAGGCTGAGGCTTGCTCAAGGCCACCTAGTGAGTTCATGGCTAGGGTGGGATTCAAACCCTTCCCAAGGCCAAGGCCAAGGCCAAGCCCAGCGCTGCATCCACTACACGTCTAGGCTGACAGATTGCGATTTGTCCAAAGCCAGTAAGTAAGCTCATAGGGCAGGATTTGAATCCGTGCTTCACAGGTTCAAGTCTACCAGCGCCTTATCCACTGCACCACACTGCCACATTGCCTGCTGTCAAGGTTTGAGCCAGGGGAGGCTGAGGGAAAGGGAAATTGCCCATGTCATGTATAGGGCAGTGGTCTCAGGGATTAAAAGGGGGGGGGGCTTGCCAAGACTCAGCCCCAGCAATTAAGTTCAAAGGGGTATTCCCCGTAGAAGCGTGCCCTCCCCCAAATGTGACGGATCAGAAAAGGCTGATATTGGCCATTTTAGAATTGGAAATGAAACCAGGAAATTAAACCACTCATCAAAGACTCTGTACGGGAGAGAAACCATATACATGCTCTGACTGTGGGGGAAAAAATCAGTATGAGGTCACACCTTATTGCACATCAGAGACTCCATATAGGAAAGAAACCATATAAATGCCTTGAATGTGGGATATGTTTCAGACAGAGCGCAAATCTTATTATACATCAGGGATCCCATAAAGCAGAAAAACCCTATAAATGCCTCATCAGTGGGAAAAGCTGCAGGGTGAGCTCAGCTCTTATTACACATCAAAGAATCTACACAGGGGAGAAGCCTTATAAATTATGTGACTGTGGGAAAAGCTTCAGTGACAACTTGACCTGTAATAGACATCAGAAAATCCACAAAAGAGAGAAACTTGATAAAGGGCCCAACTAGGTATTACTAAAGTAAAAATGATTAGTGTTGTTTAATACATGTGTCAGGACAGTTTGAGTCCCAAGCATCCAGCTGCCCATCAGGATCCAACAACACCCGATGAGAACATAAGAGGCGGGCTGCCATACTATGTCATACCAATGGTCCATCTAGCCCAGCATCCTGCCTTTGACAATGACCAACTACGGTCACTTGAGAGAAGTGTACAAATAATAATAATTTTTATATAGCAACCCCCTGTCATGGCACTGGGAGCGTTTTACATAGAACAATTTAACACAACTTTTAATCCTCACAACAACCCTGTCAGGTAGGTTAGGCTGAGAGAATATTGTGACAGGCCCAAGGTCACTCAGTGAATTTTGGATCATAATGGAGTGATCCATTCTCTCCCAACAGTCAAGAGGTCTCATGCCCTGAACAACTTGACTAATAGCTATTTATGTACCTATTTCTTAAGATCTCCTCCAATCCCTTTTGAACCCAGTTATGCTACTGGCCTTCACAGCATCCCCTGGCAATGAGTTCCACAGGTTAATTGTGTACTATGGGTGTTTTCAGACGTGACGGGGCCAATTGGCCCCGTCACGAAATCAATGAATTGATCCCCTGCCGGGATGACCCATCACGCCCTAACAGACGTGCCGGGGGATCCCGGCGGGGAATCGGGGAGGGGGCGGGACCGCGCGGCGCAACGTGCGGCTGCACGGCTCTGCCCCTCCACGCTCCCTGCCACCCGCCCTCTGGGGAGACGGGCGGCCGCCGCGGCCAATGCCGCCACAGCGCTCGCCCGCTATGGCCACGGGCCGGAATCCCTGCGGGGATTCTGGGCCATGGGCGCCGTCCAGACGTGACGGCGGGGGTCACCACGGCGGGGAATCACCTTCACCACGCGACGGCCTCCGGCCCCACCGCTGCGGCCGCTCGTGTGGTGAATGTGATTCCCCGCCGTGGTAACATCTGGAGGGGAACATCCGTTCCCCCCAACAGACGTTACGTGGTCCAAGCCACCACAGGGAATTGACTGTGGTTGACATTGACCACGTAACGTCTGAAAATACCCTCAGTATAGCACTTCTTATATTCTCATCTCCCCAAGCAGGGCAGTCAATTCAAGTACAGGAACAAGCAAAGGTTACACATAGGGTTGCCCCCTTTGGTCATTTTTTTACCTGACACTTCCATTTTGGCCTATGGGAGTGCCAGGTAAAAAAACACCCCCAGGGGGTAACCATAGTTACACAGCAAAACAACACAAAACCCTCAAACAGCATAGCTAGGCTACCTCTCATTTCAACAGGGGCCTTGCTCTGCTACAAGCCCCCAACTTCCTTGTGCACCGAGAAAGCGCCTTTTGTACTAGAGGCTCTGCTTTCATTGGTCCTTGCTCGTAAATCACCTGACAGCAAAGGCAATTCAAGCCTCGATCTCTTTGCTATCAGGTGTCAGTACTTTAGTCTCCAGCCCAGGCAGGGGAGAAGAAAGACGAGGAGGGAAAAGCAAATGGTAACAAACATAAAACATGTGCACGTTAAACATACAGGGGCCACAGCACAGACACGTGCAGACGAACAAACCAAGCCAGTGTCCACTCTCCATTCATATCCCATTCACTCGCGCCCACTCTCTAGAAGAAAGAAAACAGGGAAAGGGGTTGCTACACCCTGTCACAAGGGGAATGGCAAACTGCAAGATGAGAGACAAAGGGAGCTGAAGGCTGGGTCTGTTGAATGGTTGGAGATTCTGCGAACAGACACGCACACCACCCCCGTATTGCCAATGTATTAAAAAAAAAACCACACCACTGAAAGCAACTGATTTCCATTGGTGTGAGGCCTAGACAAACATAAGACAGTGCTCCGGAGTTTGCACTGGTTGCCAATAGCTTTCCAGGTGCAATTCAAGGTGCTGGTTTTGACATTTAATCCCTAAATGGCCTGGAGCCCCCCGCCCACAATATCTGAAAGACTGTCTTTCCCCTCATGTCCCACAGTTGGCTCTGAGGTCAGCTGGGAGCGCCCTCATGCTCATACAACAAGGGCATGCAGAGAGGTGTTCTTGGTGGCAGCTCCACACTTACGGAACTCCCTTCCCTTGGAGATTTGTCTAAGCCAGAGCCTGTTTGTCTTTTTTGTTTGTCTTTGTGGAGTTGTGGGCTAGGGGATTTTACTTGGTTATTTGGTTTTATTTTATGTATTATTGAATATGTCTTTATGTGTTGCAACCCGCCCTGAGCTTTAAGAGAAGGGGAGGATAAAAATGCAAATTGAATAAATAAAGCCTCAGAATTTTACCTCATTCCTGGCAGCATCAGCCTGTGATGGTTAGAAATAGCTGGGCAGTGGATCCATGGGAGTTGGTTTCCTGTGTGAAATAGTGATGTGTGGAATTGAACAATTTAATAATAAAATATTAATAATAATATTTCTATAGCACCCCGCTGCCATGGCACTCAGAGCGCTTTACATGTAACACAACTTTTAATCCTCCCAACAACCCTGTGAGGGAGGTTAGGCTGAGAGAATATTGTGACTGGCCCAAGCTCACCCAGTGAGTCTCTAGCTAAGGTGAGACTTGAAGCAGGGCCTCCCCCAGTTCCAAGTATTGCGCACTTATCCAGTACGCCATGTCCTAATACCCATGACCTAACACACTTTACTTTTGCGATGGTGCCACTCCTTCCCTGACAGCCCATCATAAGACCTTGGCGTTATTGCACAGAGCTGTCGTATCCCACCCAACCAGGTACATGCTCCCACCTGACTGATCCTAGGTGGGGAAAGGAAAAAGTTACTGTGCAATTTTATTTAGGATGATTCAGTTAAACAGAGCATCCTTTCCAGGGGCTAAGCCTCCTTGCACTGCAGACCCCATGGGTCCCATACGTTATGTATGTGTTTGTTATTTCTAGTGTATTGATGGGTTCGGGGCATTGCACACACGGTCCACCCCCCCCCCCCCCAAATCGCTGCAGATACAGCTGAAACAAGTACCTGCAAAATAACCCAGGTAAACTCGGTGAATTTCCGGTACCTGACCTGCAATCTTCAGGTACTAATCGGGACTCAATTAATGCCTAATGGATTACCCGATGGCATGATTTTCTTACAGGGTCTTTACAAAAAGAAGCAACCATTCTGTGTTGTTCTATGGGGCGACTGTTCTATACTGTACACCATTTTGGTCACTAGGGTAACAGTACTGATTCTAAACGGATTTAGAATTCTAACCTCCCAACATTCCTGTAATACAGTATTACAGGGATCTAACTTTAGGAAATAAACACCAGGGAAAGGGTTGCTTCTTTTTGTAAAGACCCTGTACTTCCACACCTGGAATACTGTTTTTCAGTCCCAATTACCCAAGTTTCCAGCCCCGATTTTCACTGTTTTCCTGTACCAATTTACTGGTTGACAATCGGTAAATGGATACTGATAATTTCTTATTTTTCAGGTAATCGGATACCTGATCGGCATTCATCTACCCCGCCAGGTACTCCAAATTGCAGGTACTACTGGCAGATAATAAACCAGGTACCAATTTCAGCTCTAGCTGTGGACCTTCAACAGGCTGGGACTCCATGCACTTTAGGCTCTGCAAGCCGGTATTTTATTCCCTCCAGTCCTTCCCATGTCTCCTGTTGCTATTTCATGTTTATTTTGTACAAAAGCAAAAATGTATTTATTTATTATTTCCATTTCTACCCTGTCCTTCTCCAAGGAGTCAGGGTGGCTTACAGGAGAAGAAATATAAAATCCAATTCAATCAATTTAAAACCCTTAAACCCAACAACATCCCAATCACCCCACCCCCACCATTTATCCCCACCTACCACCCACCAATCCTCCTTCCCAAACCCACCCAGCCATATCCCTGCCTGCCAAATGCCCGGCCAAACAAAAAGGTCTAACATCTTCTCTAGATTTTATTTATATTTATATATTTATTTGTTTGTTATATTTATTAGCCGCCCCCTTACGGCATCCTGGGGCGGCTTACAACACTAAAAACACAACAATAAATTATCAAAATGTAAACATTTCTAAAAACATCTCCCTCCCCTCCCTCCTCCCCATCCCTTTTGCAGGCTTTGCAGAATGCCAGCAGACCCGGGGCCAGGTGAGCTTCCTCCAGGAGGGAATTCCAGAGTCGCGGCCCGGGCACCGAGAATGCCCCTTACATTGTGGCCCCCCGCCTAACATGGGAGACCTCCAGGAAGGTGCCCCCGGTAGACCACAGGGATCGCTCTGAGACACGGAGGGCGAGGCGGTCCCCGAGGTATGAGGGGCCAAGACTGCGTAGGGCTTTATAGATCAAAACTAACACCTTGAATCTGGCCCGGTATTCTATAGATGAACAGGTTTGGGCTTAGGCGCACCTCCAAGGGGAGGGAGTTCCATAATTGTGGGGCAACCACCAAGAACACCCCCTGCCCACCTTACCAACAGGGAAATGGGAAAAAGTGGCACGCTTGTATGTGGAGCAGGGTGTGGTGTGAACGATTTCTTAGTATCGCAGATCAAAAGTTTCCGTTTTTCCCTAGCAAGTACCATTTGTTTGGCTAGACCGAACCAACAAAATGCAAACAGTAACGATTAGGGAAAGAATACGGAAAAGGAAAGCCAAGCATTTCCTATTGTGTGTTTCCCCTTTGAAAAATTATTTTAAAATAATATAAAGTGAAGAGAATTTCTCTTTTTTAAAAAAATTCACAATTTATTATTTGCACCCTTTGACATAAAATTATCAAATTGTTTTTAAGGATTTTCAAAGGGGGTGTGTGTCATGGGGATAAATGCATGGGCAGCAGGAAAAGGACATCAGAAACGCTGCTTTGGGGCATTCAGTCGCAGTACCTCTTATCTTGATTACAATTGACATGTTGCTGATTAAAGTATTTCCTCATTTGTTTATTTGATGAAAAACCAAGCCAGGAGCATCTTCTCATTTAGGAGATGGGACCTTCTAGCTGCTCCTGGGGCCATTGGCCAGAATCCAGTGGTGGTTTTGCCCCAAACAGGGCACTCTGTAGGATATGAGGTGTGCCCCATCCCTTGAAGCAAGCGGTTCAGGGTCTGACTGGGACTTTGCCCCTCCTCCAGGCCAGCTCACACTGGCCTAGATGTTGTGTCCCTTAGCACAAGCCTGTATTCACTCCTCCCCATCCCTAGAACCACATTCTGTCTCCCCCTCCCCCGGGGGGGGGGGGGCTGGTGTCCCAAAGGCCCCTCTTTCCTAGGGAAAGGGTGGGGCTGGGAGTCCAGGGCAGAGTTTGGCTAAACTAAGCTAGGGTGGAAAGGATGGCCTGTTCCCAGGAGTTGAGAGCTTTCCCATGCTAGGTCATGCCCCATTGTCCCACCAGGGATTTTGGGGTGTGTCAGGGGATCCCCCAGAGAGAGTCAGGATGCAGCAAACTGGCCTGCTTTGTGTCACTAGTTGCTAGGTAGAGTTCTCATAAGGCAGGGAGAGAGAAAAGGGGCGGGAAACAAGGGAAGACAGTGCCAGACGACTCCAAGCATAATTGTCACTTGAGAGGAGCCACTGTCGCTACTGCTGGAGCCTTCTGGGGGCCATGGGAGCAGGGGCAGTGTGCCCCGAGCTGCTGCTGCCCAACCCAGCTGGTCAGAGCTTTGCCACGAGGGGGAGGGTAGAGGAAAGTCCCGTCCCCAGGATTGGGGGAACCAGATCACTGAGCAGGTGATCGATTTAAAGTGTCTTGTGGCTTTCTGTAGCATGACAGCATTGGCACGCAGCCCTTGGACTTAGGAATTTTGCCTGCCCCAGCCAAGATAATTTTTCCACCCAGCTCCATGTTCCTGCTGGTGGAGCCTAAGGAGCAGCAGCCCAGTCCCACAAGCAGAGGGGGCGAGTTGGACTATTGCCAGAAGGCCTCAGCCCCACTCTAGGCCAGGGATCGAGGGACAAGGGTGGTTGTGTATAGCCAATTGGTGCCCAGGAATCCTGGGGATGCCAGTTTGAGGCCCAAGGTTCCTTATTCCTGTGTTTGTGCAAACACAGGCATGGTTAGCTGATAAACCTGGATCTGCAGCAGCTCCAGAAAACCATGGAGCCTCAGACCCAAATTTGGGTCCACATGTAGTCAATTGTACATGTGGGCTTGGGTGCTACCTGTGGGGTGGGGACTGGCCTGCTCCCTGCTTGGGGCACCCCACTCACTCACCATCATTCAAGGTAGGGCAGGGCTGGAGGAACCTTTTCCCTCCATGGGTCACTTAAAACATTAGCATAAGCTCCGAGGGTGGCAAAGGCACCGGGGGCAAGGGGGCACTCGGGAAAAGGTCCAGATCATGGATCTATGTCAGGGGTGGGGAACCGCAGGTCCTGGAGCCAAATGTGGCCCCCGGCAAGTTTTTACATAGCCCCTTTCCACTTCCTGCATCTGGTTCCTGGATCCAGTTCTTATCTCTAAGCACAGAAAAACTGAGCTAAGGGTATTTTGAACAGAGATGAGGGCATGCACACAAGGATATTTGCCTGAGTGCACCCCTGCCCGTAACTTCTCCATGTGGCCTTTGGAGCTTTGTTTTAAACCCCCTGAAATCCTTTGGAGCTTTTACTAATGTT
This sequence comes from Sphenodon punctatus, assembly GCA_003113815.1. Taxonomy (NCBI): domain Eukaryota; kingdom Metazoa; phylum Chordata; class Lepidosauria; order Sphenodontia; family Sphenodontidae; genus Sphenodon; species Sphenodon punctatus. The sequence continues at coordinate 752,894 of QEPC01013206.1, forward strand.
CAAAATGGCCCTTGTGAGGGAAAGGGTTCTCCAAAGAGATCTACGCCATAGGGCACTTTTTAAATGAGACACACCCACTCACGCCCACACAGTGGACATGGGTGGTTGGGCCCCGTTTGAAAGTGGTGGCGGCAGGTGCATGTGTGTGCGTGTGCGCGCTCCCACAAAACATGCACCTCCACTCCGTCCATTGCCCCCACATGGAGCAACTGGTAAAAATGCAGGTTGCTCTGTGAGGAGGCATGGGCGGGGAATGGGTGTGCACCCATCTGTACCCGGGCCCCTGCACTGCCCCTGCAGCAGCACAACCATGGACCACCACGGATGGGGGTGTCCGTTTAAAAAATGCCATAGATCTGTCCCCTATTCTTGTGTTCATGCCCTCATCTCCACTCCTTTCCCCGTGTTTGATCTTTCAGTAGGAGCTGGATCCAGGAACTGGAAAAGGGACAAATAAAAACTAGCCCCAGGCTGCATTTGGGCCCGTGGTTCCCCACAGGGGTTTTCTGTGTTCTCTGCTTATTAGCTGTTTAAGTTGTGGCCTGGGGTCCTTGTTCTCTGCATAACAGCTGACCAGGGCAGAACAGGGAATCCCCTTGCTCAGCCATTCAGTGCAAAGGTGCAGCCCACTTTCCATCTCACAAGTGTTGCCCCAGCGGGCCTGCTTGGGGTGCTACGATAGACCAGGAGGGCTCTGTGATCCAGGACTGTTAGCAGAGCTGTGGGCGTTCACATGCTTTTGGCAACACATGTGGACTCCGTTAGATTGCCCAGCCCCAGCTGTTACATCTGAACTGATGTAGTAAGCCACAGGCAGGGACCGCATTTATTGTGTTTCTGTACAGCACCAAGCACATGACTGGCGCTATATAAATGTTTATAATAATAATAATATCCCTCTGTTCTTTTATTAAAGCAGTGATGCCCACAGCTCCGATGCTTATGTAAGCAGCAGGAAATGGGCTACTTGCCTGGCATTTTGACAATTACTACTGTAAAATTTCCTCATTTTAGACATTCCCTCACCCCCTTAACTGAAGGAGTTGAAAGGATCACAGGCTGAACGAAACTCCCTCAGTTATCGGCTTCCCCCTTAGAGAGGGGAAATCACAAACTGGAGAGGAAGAAGGAAAGTTAAAATATGAGCAGACTGAAGAATTGCAGGGGGATCTTGTGAGACTGGGTGACTGGACATGTAAACAGCAGATGAAATTTAATGTGGACAAGTGCAAAGTGACGCACATAGGGAAAAATAACCCAAACTATACGTATACAATTCTGGGTTCTAAATTAGGAGTTACCACTCAGGAAAAGGATCTTGGAGTCATTGTTGAAAATGCATTGAAATCCTCAGCTTGCTGTGTGGCAGCAGTGGTCAAAAAAGCAAACAGAATGTTAGGGCTTATTAGTAAAGGGACAGAGAATGAAACTGAAAATATCATAATGCCTCTATATAAATCTATGGTGCGGCCACACCTTGAATATTGTGTGCAGTTCTGGTTGCCCCATCTCAAAAAAAGGTATAGTAGAAATTGAAAAGGTACAGAGAAGGGTAAAAAAAATTATAAACATTTGTGAAATAACGAGTGGTGCGGAACGAGTAACTAGGGAATGGTACCCTCTCAAATAGTACTAGAACTCGGGGACACCCCATGAAACTAACAAGTAGCAGATTTTTTAAAAATATTCTTTCACTCAACACACAATTCAGCTGTGGAATTTGTTGCCAGATGTGATCAAGGCCAGCTGTGTTTAAAAAATAATTGGACAAGGTACAGCTGTACACAGATCAAGGTACAGCTGTGTTTAAAAAATAATTGGACAAGTTTCTGGAGGATAGGTTCATTAACAGCTATTAGCTGGGTAGGCTTTGGGGAATGTATTTTCGGGAGCTGGGAGTGGACAACAGAAAACAGATCGCCCCATTGTGACCTGTTGGGTACTTCTCTGAAGTGACTAAGAATGGCCACTGTTGGAGACAGGATGCTGGGCTTGATGGACCATTGGTCTGACCCAGTATGGCACTCATGTTCTTAGAAATCTGCTCACATCAATCCAGCCCTCACAGGAATCAGAGAGACTGAAAAGACACATTTGAATGGCTAGGCTATATTCAGCACCTGCTCCTGGAGCTTTGTACTGATGGTTATCTGTGCTCAGAAACCATCCACTGTTTAGGGATTCCACCGTCGTTTCTTAAGTCGGCAGGCAATCAGGCCTTTGCTGAGGCAGGCCGTTCTGTGTGCAATTCGTTCCCTCTGGCTACTCAGTCTCAGTTCCTCTCTTCAACTTTGAAAAGCAGCCTGAAGCTGTATTCATTCTCCAGGTGCTTTTAGGATCCATGGCTGGTTCCCCTTAATGAGCTCCCCCCCCTCCCTTTTCTTTCCTTTTAAATAGTTTTTTTTTACACAAATTTATATTTTAAACTGATTTTAAATAATTTGATAGTATTTTTATGCTGTGAAGCACTCTGAACTCCACTGGAGACAGGGAAGGGACTGGGGCTATAAAAATAAAATTTATTATTAAAAAAACCAAGCAATGGTAACAAAAATATGCTTTCAGTGACGCTGAAGGTAAAAAAAACCTGAATGCTCTCCAGCACAAACCAGAGTGATAAGAGAATAACTGGGAATGAGACGATCCATCCTCAAAAGGGGAATTCAGAGACTCTAGCATGTTGCTTAACAGCAGCTGGAACAGTGTTAACGTGATGGTCAGGGTGTGCATCTTGATCAGGAACAGAAACGGAAGTTCTGATTACGCTGGGGGGTGGGAAGGTGTTAGAAAACTCTGTCCAAATCCCAAATGCTTTGCCTAGACAAACGCTCAGAGGTTAATATTCTTTTTGTTCCCCTTGCCACCCCCCCCGCCATCACTTTTCCCAACAGCTTTCCTCTTAACAGCAGGGGTGGAGAACCGTAAGAAACTGTTGTTTTCCACAGCTACTTTTTACGTGCCCCCCTTTCCAGTGCCTGGATCTGGCCCCTGGATTCAGTCCCTACCCCCAAGCACTGAAAAACTGAGCTCAGGAGAAGAGAGCAGAGATGAGAGCATGTAAACAAGGGTAGGGGACCGATCCAGGGCACAGATCCATGATCGGGATCCTCCTCTTCCTGAGGGCACCCCTTAAGCCACTCTACCCCCAACTGCTAATGTGGCCCTTGGGGCTTTTATTAATTTTCAAAGCGACCCTGGAAGGGAAAAGGTTCCTGCCCCTGATATAGAGGTTCCCAAACGGTGGGTCAGGGCATCAAGGGGGGGTTGGGCCATTTGCAGATGGGGTTGTAATCTCATTGATGTTTTATGTACTTTGCATGTCTGTGTTGCTGGTGGGGTCACATCATTATATCTGTCTCACAATGGGGACATGTAGACAACATTTTAGGAGCTTTTGTCTAAAGATGAGATTTTTCTGCCCCCCTTCTCACTTTGGGAGATTTAGAGAGGAGTTACCAGTCCTCAGAGACATCCACCCTCCAGGAAACAGCTCCTGAACAGTGGGAGAGTTCAGTCCAGGTGGTGTTGGTAGACGACAGAGGATAGGGCAATTTTCTAGAATGAATGGGGAATCTCCATGAAAGGGGATCACCTATGGAAAGGGAAGAGTGTGGAATTTTATATAGGCAGTGGCAGCTTCTGCAGGAATTGTTCCTCAGCTGGTTGGTAGGAGGATGAGAGGTCCCTCAGCTCAGCAGATGGGGCCGCTGCAATGGAGGAGCTACTTAGGGCCTTTCCTCTACTGTGTATGGGTTGTACAAAAGACAAAAGTCACCAAAAATTGACTACTGCTGTATCCTCACCCCAGAGATAACTGGCCAAATTACATGTGTATCAGAATTAACAAATGTATATCAGGCCATCTATACGCTCTTTTCCATGTGAAATCTCTAATGCCTAATGAGAGCTGAGTTATGCTCCAAGCTTTTCTTAAACACCTAAAAATAAGTCTTTCCTTCATGGATGCTCTGATGTTTGATGAGGCTTGAGCACCCACTGAAATGTTTTCCATGTTCACAGTATTTATTCTCTCTATAGTAGAGAATCTCTACTATCCAGATGCTCCAATGTGCAATAAAGGAATGAACTCTGACTAAAAAATCTTTTTTCTTACACAGAGAACATGTAGGATTGCTCTCCTGTGTGGATTCTCTTATGTTTATTAAGTGTTGAACTATCTTTAAAGCTCTTCCCACAGTTGGGGCATTGATAAGGTTTCTCTCCTGTGTGGATTCTATGATGTATAACAAGGCCCTGTCTTGCACTGAAGTTTTTCCCACAGTCAGGGCATGTATAAGGTTTCTCTCCTGTGTGGATTCTCTGATGTACAACAAGGACATGCCTTGCGCTGAAGTTTTTCCCACAGTCAGGGCACTTATAGGGGTTCTCTCCTGTGTGGACTCTCTGATGCGTAACAAGGCTTGAGCTCTGACTGAAACTTTTCCCACAGTCAGAACATTTATATGGTTTCTCCCCTGTGTGAGTTCTCTGATGTGTAACAAGGCTGGAATTTACAGTGAAGCTTTTCCCACAGTCAGGGCATGTATACGGTTTTTCTCCCGTGTGGATTCTTCGATGTACAATAAGCTGAGAACTTTGGCTAAAGGTTTTCCCACAGTCCAGGCACTCATAAGGTTTCTCTCCTGTGTGGATTCTTCGATGTACAATAAGGTGTGAACTTAGATTGAAGCTTTTCTCACACTCAGAGCATTTGTAGTGTTTCTCCACTGTATGAAACTTCTCTCCTCTGTGAATTCTCTTATTGTGAGAAATTAGGGATGACATCTGTGTGAAGCTTTTCCCACACTCGAGGCATCTATAAGATTTGACTCCTGTGTGAATCTGCTGATGTACAATCAGATTTGAACTTAAGCTGAAACTTTTTCCACAGTCAAGACACTGATAATGTTTCTCTCCCGTATGGATTATCTTATGTCTAATAAGGGATGACATATGCTTAAACGTTTTCCCGCACTCAGTGCATTTATAAGATTTGTCTCCTGTGTGGATTTTCTGATGTGACATAAGGTTCGAGCTCTCGCTAAAGCTTTTCTCACAAATTGAGCATTTATAGGGTTTTTCCCCTGTGTGGATTCTCTGGTGTCTAATGAGCTTTGAGCTCTGATGGAAGCTTTTCCCACAGTCGCCACAGGTATGATGTCTCTCTTGCATGTTGATTTTTTGCGGAACTGTGCTTTCCTGGATTTCCTGGCACCCTTCCTCACAATGTACAGATTTATCGAGTTTCATCTCTGGGTGGCTTCCTGGCTGCCCTTCCGGACTGCACCAACTCTCATGGGCTTCTTCCAGCTCATGACTCTGGGTTGCAGTCTCTTTGGACTGTCCTAATAAAACTCCATGTGGTTGCACTTGCTCAAAAACGTCCGGCAAAGTTGTCTCCTCCTCACTCACCATCCCATCGCCTAATGGAACAAGGAAAGAAACCAGACAGAAGTCATTCCCTTTTACAAAGAGAAAGGAATCCTTAGAAAGCAGCATTTGAAAGGGGACTACAATGCCATTACAAAAAACAAACCAACACCAGGGAGATGGATGTCCCATTACTTCTGAATTAGGGGAAAATGTAGTCCCTTTTTCCACACCATTCAAAAGTTTATTAACATGCATTTTGCCCTCTTTCTTCCATCTCTTCTCTAAACTGAAGAGCACTAAACAATTGGGCGTCTCCTAATATGGAAGCCATTCCATACCCATGATCATCTTTGTTGCCTCTCTATAACTTTCCCATTTCTACTATGTCCTTTTTGAGACTGGGTGACCAGAACTGCGAATGTTATTCAAAGAGGCACCATGGCTTTATATAGTGGAATTATATTTTATGGGGACGTTTTTAAACAAGACACTCCCACGCAGGTCCACCCATACATCCAGATGCCCGTCTGAAGGTGGCATGGGAGGGGGGCACTCCTGTGACCTAGGCACTGTCCACTTATGTCCACGTACGAAGCATTGGGGGCAAATGTGGGATGCTCCGTGTGGGGGCAGACCAAACCGTGCATGGGTAGGAACGCACAGCCATCCCTGGCCCGTTTGATTCCCGCCCCCTCACCGGACATGTGTGGGTGCTGCACGCAGTGCACACGGATCCGCACCTCAGCTATGCCCATTTAAAAATGGCCTGAATTCCGCCCCTGCCCACGCTTTCATAGAGCCACGGAGTCTCAGAGCTACAACGGTCACCTACTCCAGTCCTCTGCACCACCACAGGATTTATGCCCCACCCCCACCCCACTATCTGCACAGAAAAACTCATCCAACAAAAACACAGCCTATTAAATATCTATCTGCCAGAAGTAGAGACCAGGGCCAACCAAAGCACTCTCATATTAGAAATAAGAGGGAACAATTTTAGAAGAAAAAAAAAAAAGAAGATCCAGATGTCCCAAACAGCTGAACCACACTCACGCTGCAGGGGAAGGCAAAAAAACCTCCGACTGCCAATCTGCCTCGAGGGAAAATTCCTTCCTGACTCCAAACATGGTGATCAGTTAGACCCCGAGCATGCGCACTGACCCCACCCACCCCATCCCAGAATATTTCCAATATTCTGTTTGCCTTTTTGACTGCTGCTCTGCAATGAGGTGATGTTTCCAGCAAACTCTGCCCCAAAAGATCTTTTCCCCCCCTAAATGGTATCTGTTAATTCAGAGCCCAATGCCACCTGAACAGATAGGATTATACGCTGCCCCCCCCCCGCAAGCATTACTTTGCATTTATCAACACTGAATTTCATCTGCCCAATCACCCAGTTTTTCTGGGATCCTTTTGTAATTCCGTAGACTGCTGTAATTCCGTAGCTATTTTAAATAATTTTGCATTGTCTGCAAACTTTGCAATCTTACTGGTTCAACCCCCTTTCCAGATTATCTATGAATGACCAGTATAACATGGATTTTTAGGACACCTGCTGTTTGATTCTGGCTGTTTTTACATGAGATGCTCCCCCGCATGGTTACCCAGTGGACACATGGGGGAGCGCCCATGTAAAAGTGGCAGTGGATGACTGCGCGCTCCCGCGACACACCCACCTCCATGCATGGAGCAACCGGCGAAAAGCCAGGTTGTTCCGTGGGTGGAGATGGGCATGAACCCATCTGACGCCTTCCCCCACCCATGGCCCCCGCAGCGGCGTGCACATGGACTGCTCCTCCCCACCCACCCCCACACTGTGGTCCCTGTAAAAACGGCCCCTCTTCATTGCAAGAACTGACCATATATTCCTACCCATTTCCCCCACATCTTTTAATCATACACAACTGATCCATGAATTAACCTTCCCTCTTATCCCAGTGTTACTGGGTATGAAATTTCCTCATCAGAGACCTGCACGTACCTGTGTCGCTCTCCAGCTCCAGCCGCAGAGTCACTGAGGAAGGAAAAGGTGGGAGAGGTGAGAATCCGGGCCCTCGCATTCATGAGGATGTTCTGTTGGGTATTAATGTCACTTGCTTGCAATTACAAGTTGGCAAGATAAACAGAACCCAATAATTCAGTCACTGCAGAGAGAGCTAATTTCACAGGGCGACTCCCTCGAGTTAGGGGATGCAAGATGGATCCCAGAGATAGGGACGTCACTAGAATCACTCACTCCACCCCCCAGAGGGCTGGGAACTCTCCCTAGAGGGGATGCAGCGAGACTCCCATCCACCTTTGAATCCCAGCAGCACCTCCTGCAGGACGGCCTTTTTCTGAGAGAAATTGCTGAGTCTCTGCTCCAGCTCCATAAAACCAGGCTCCAGTTTAGGAAACTCCCCATTCTCCCTGCTGGAGAAAAGAGGAGGGGTTAGAAATAGGCACAATTCCAAATACCAGAAGCCTCCAATTCAGTGACGTTTCCGCGGAGCGTATGGGGCAACGAGAAAGAGCCCAAGACTCACCTGCTCCGGATGTGTCCAATACTCTAGAGAAGAGAGAGAGAAGAAGTGTCAATGAGCATGTCCCAGGATGGGGAAACTCCAGTCCCACAGGAAAGCTGACACCATTGTTCCCACTAAGGGGCATGGCCGCATTAGTGCACACACACTCGGGGAGACCTGCACAGAGCTTTTGGCTGCCTTACGCATGTAGGCATTTTTACACGGGAGACATCTCTCTTGCAGCTTAAAAATCCAGCTTGGGGAAGCCCCCGTGTGCGGGATCTAGATGATCCTTGCTGGACCAGAAGTCACCGTTGGAAACAGCGATGTCAGGTGACCCAGAGAAGTTTTGAGATGTGGATTAGGTAAATGCCCGATAGCTGAGGTCTTACCAAGCCGAGTCTCAAAACTTCCAGGAGTTGCCTGGGGCCACTGTTTCCAACAGCACCCAGGTGACTTTCGGACCAGTGAGGAGCATCTAAATCCCCCCACACACACCCCACGGGGTTTTCCCCAACCCGGATTTTAAAGCTGTGGGAGAAATGTCTGCTGTGTAAAAACGCCCAACTGGTTAATACAGCCCAGAACTCTCAGCATGGTTCCTCAAATCTCAGCCCCGCTGCTAGCACACCTACAGGATCCTAGCAAACAGCTATTGAATCGCTTGGCCGTGACCACCAGCCACTGGTGGTGGCTGTACTTCCTATTGCAAACAAGGCTGCTTCACACGCAGCATAAAATTACACCGCGTGTAAAAATGGACACAACATTTCGCGTGTTTAAGCCAGTTGCGTGTTCTTTTAAAACCGCGAATTAAATACCTCGATGCTGAGATGACCACATCTCAAAAGAACGTGCAACCAGCTTTAACGCGCAAAACGTCATGTCTAAACCCCACACGTGGGATTTTTACACGCAGCATGATTTTATGCCGCGTGTGTGCCGCGCACGCCTAAAAGTGGTCTAAAAAGCAACCAGCAGTTGCTTTGCTAGCTCAGGTAGCAGAGGTTTTGAGGAGAAACCTGAAGGTGAGGGGTTCACCTCCAGCTTATGTGCAGGGTTGACCTGTGCATGGGATCTGTTTCTAAAGCAAATTTAAAAAAATGAAATCTAAGTGTTTATTTTTTCTTTTCAGTTGCCTGATGGACTAATTTTAGTGGAGGATATTTTGAGCCACACCCCCATGTAGGTTTCAAAGATGTACAAAATCAATGCGCAGCTTGGGAGAAAAAACACTGGGCACACTGGCCGCCATTAGTGTGTCTGATATTTGGGGAATACCAAATGCTCAGTGGCACACTTAGAGAGAAGTTGCTGTCCCCCTGCCTCTGGGAGATTTGCTCTCAGTAGCCCCAGGAATGAATCCCCTTTCAGAGGTCCCATTGGGGAAAGTTCCTCCCCATGCACTTCCCAGGTACGAGATTTCTGTTGCACTGACAGTGAGATTTCCTCCCCTCCCCCCGCTGAGAGTGTGCACAAGCCCCTCCCTACACTAAACCCAAGTGTCACGGGAGGAACTGCACTCTCAAAAAGCCAATGCTGAGGCATTTCTAGGGGAAGGAGATTACCAGCTCAATCTCACCTTCAGGGACTGGCTCAGGGCCTGCTGCTCCTTCTCTCCTGCCCTCTCACCGAGCCGCTCATCCAGCAAGGAAATCTCCCTGGACAGTTTGGAGACGCTCTCGTCCCTTCTCTGGATGATGTCTCTGTCCAGCTCTGCCAGCCGGTTCAGCAGGAGCTGCTCCTGCTCCTCCAGAAACTCGTACAGCTCCTTCCACTCCCAGACAATCTTCTGCCTCTCGGCTTCTGTCTGCTTCTGCAATCGCAGGGAGAGTCCTAAATCTGTCTCCAGCCAACGGGTGAGCCATACTGACACCGGTCAAGGGGATATGGTGATTCCCTTCAGCGTTGTGCTCCATACTCTGTCTGTTTTCTAAATTCAGGTTTCAGCCTTTATGGCTGGGAAGAAAGCCTTCTATGGCCGTTTTTACATGGACGGGGGTGGGTGGGGGGATGGGAGTACTCGCGTGGTGAGTGGGGTGTCCTTTTGCATGGACACCCAGCCACCTCCACCCATGGAGCCTCCTCCAGTTTTCAGGATGACCCCATGGGTGGAGATGGGTGTGTGCTAGGAGCATGCACACACAAACACCCACCGCCCACATGATCTTTACACGGGTGGACAGCCAGTGCACACCTATCCCCTCACCCAACGCTGGCCCGTTTACATGGACGCCCCCCCCAAAAAACCACACCCACCGGAACACCCAGCGGTGGGTGGGACCATCCGTGTAAAAACAGCCTGTATGCGGGATCAACGTAGAGGACAGAGGGATGTCTGCCTGGGTCTGCAGACGGCCTGAATCAAAAGCTCAGAAAGGTCAAGACTTCCCTCTTGTAGGGTATTCCTACCAAACCCTAAAGACTACACGTTTGCCAAAGTTAACTAGGTCCCCAAACATCACAGAACAAAGCAGAGGGGGAGACGAAGAGGGCACTGCAAACATCCACACTATGTACTGCGAGGAAGGTGGCCAGACATGCAAATTTTAAGAGGACCCTTATGAGAAATACCGGTTACAGGGCCACACTGGCTCCAATGCAGCCCTGCAACCTGTATTTCTCATAAGTGTCCTCTAAAGTGTGCCTATCTGGCCACCCTAACTCACAGCAGAAAGCACGAACCTTTGCAAGGACCATCTTCATCCCCTCTGCCATGTATTGCGATGCAAAGTGAAATAGTTAACTTTGGTGACAACGAGCGTGTCACTGTCAGGCCGCGGTAGGAATATCCCACAGCAGGGACGTCTGGGCCTTTGGGAGCTTTCGATTCCGGCCGTCTGCAAACCTGGGCAGACGTCCCTCTGCCCCTCACACTGATTTGAGAATTGTGGCTTAGGCAGCTGAGAGGGCCAGTTCCTTGTCCGCATGAGGGAGGAGGGGAAGAGAAACACGAGGACTCTGGATTGCTGATTTAGGAGCAGGTTGGGGGTGAAGAGCTGAGAGCCAGAATGTTATTTGCCTTGAGTAATCCTGCATTTAGATTCAGCCCTGGTGAAAGGGAAGGGGGGTAGCCAGGTGGAGACGGGATTTGCAGGGTATGGAGGGGAAGCATAATTCAGGGTGGAAGGGGATTGTTCCCCCCACCCCCCAAAAAAAGTAGTCATAGATTTTCAGTATAAAAAGGGCATCATGTTCCCCAGCCCATGCCCAACCATGTCCTCCTCCGAGCGAGGCTGTGTATGCAGGGTCACTTGGGAGGTGGGTTGCCACCTATGCACATTTTTAAGGAACACTTATGAAAAATACAGGTTGCAGGGCCCTAGGCACCAATGCATGTATTTTTCATAAGTGTGCCTTAAAAAATTGCATACGTGGCAACAACCCTTCTTGGGAGTTGCAACCCCAGCAACCCTGCGGAGGGGGCTCTGGGCACCTACCAGCATCTCCTCGCTTCTCTTCTCCTCATCGGCTTTAGCTTCCTCTCTCTCTTTTCTCAAAAAGGCCAGATGCTCTCGCAGCAGATCCTGGAAGAAGTGAAAGGAGGGGAGAATGTGATTTTTACAAGCAGTTGCAAAGAACATCCCCTGGCAGCCTCAACAGGAGTCACCAAGACTCACAATGGATTCCAGCCTTTAGACATTTTTAGTTTAGATTCCCTTAGACTCAGGGTGGCTGACAATTCTTTAACTTATTAAGTGTAATGTTAACTAACTCAACTCTTAAGCCTCACAACAACCCTGTGAGGTAGGTTAGGCTGAGAGATCTGTGACTGGCCCAAGGTCACTCAGTGAGTTCATGGCTAAGATAAGACTTGAACTGGGGGCCTCCCCCTACCTCCCAGTCTAAGTACTGCACTCTTAACCACTCCACCACCACTGGCTCTGTCCAATTACAGTTCAGTCTCAATGATGAGCAGGTTGCGACAAGGGGTGGCCGGTGACAAGGGGCGCAGGGACACGCTCTCTCTCATGGACTTATCCAAACCCATTGCAATGCCACAGCCTGGATTTCTCTTCACAGCCCTCCTGTCTTACCCACCTGCTCACTGTCATGGATCCTAGGGCAAGATTTGCCCATAACTAGTTCCAAAAGCTGCTTTATCTGTGACAGGAGGAGGTGCAGGTTTCACACACAGAAAACAGGAGCAGCTGGGGAAGAGGAGTGCAGCCTAAATCCCCAGCGCCAACCCCACTTCCCACTCCAAGCTGCCTCCCATCCCTTCCTCCACCAACCATCCCACTTCCACATCTCAGCTCAGAATACCTCCTCCGTCCTCCACCATTTGCACCCCAAACAGCCTGCCACACCCTAGCTGTAGGATGGACTCCTGGCTCAGTAGCTGCAGCATCTCCAAGTCTTCCCTTCATACAGGCCTGGGAAGTACTGTGCCCCCAACATAGAGCCACCCACTAGCTCTCGAATCTGCTCCAATTCCCTTCTCCCCAACCCGCTGTGTTGGACCCTGCATCTGGACCCCTGACACTGGCCAATGCCGTGCTTCCAAACACAAAAGGAACTAGGAGGCAAACAGATTTGCTAAGATGTGGAGAATGGGAGGTTTTTTTTAGCTTTTGCCCTGGGGTTCTCCCTGGGAATTGCCGATACTTGGCAAATCCAGATACTTGGCAAATCCAGCTTGTCTCCTCAGCCTAGATGAGAGGCAAGAGACTGCACCCCCCCAGGTAGGGTTCCCATCCCATCGTCCACGTGGGGGAGCATCCTGTGCATATGTGGGGGTGTATGCTCCCGTGACCCACGCATCCCCACCCACCCCCCACACATGGGGCAACTGGCGAAAACACAGGTTGCTGTGCATGGGGGATGGGTGTGCACCTGTCTGCACCTGCCCCCCTCTCCCGCCCCCTCCAGTCTGGGTACAAAGGGTCTTTGACTGCAGTTGCATTAAGGGGGTGGTGCTTCTGGACTTCACCTCTCTCGTTTTCCCCCCTAAAGGGCTAGTGGGTGTATCAAGTTATACGTGATAATCAAGGGCACTCGAGCCCCTCATTTTCACTGGTGCAATTCCATCCTGAAGGCCATCTCATCAGATTTCCATCTACACGAGGAGCCTGTGACTGAAAGACAGCCTCCAGAATAAACAGGACACAGTAGATTTCTCCCTCCCCCTCTGCTCTTCTCCCTCCCAAGCAATCCCGCCAGCAGCTTCCCCGACAAACCCCTACCTGAGCCAGCTCCACTCCAGCCATTGCTCCCCCACCCTGCAGGAGGAGGATGCGGAGGTTACTCTGCGGCCTGTCAGGGACAGAAAAGCATTAACACGGTGAAAAGTTTCATTGGGGAAGACGTGCAGCTGGACATCTCCGAAAACAACTTTTAAAACAAGTATTAAAAACTGCTGGTGGATATGAATGAAAATCTCTCTGCCTGGGAAAGCACACGGACAGATGCCAATCTCCTTTGTTCCTGCATCAAGTTGGAAGCACTTCATTCCTCTTTCTTGCAGCGATGCTAAACCATCTCTTTCTACTGCCTTATCCTCCAGGATCCCCCTTCTCCCCTTGTGACTAAGCTAAACACATGCATTTGCATTCATGTATTCTCATCTCTCCCTATGTTGCCTTTCCCCTTGTCTCCCCTCCCTTGTCCTTTCCAGACTGTAAGCCCCTTGGGGCAGAGACTGGTCTCTGATCACAACCGTTTAGCTGGATGTACGTTACTGGTGCTATATAAATAACAACTGAACTCTGGTGCTGATAAGACCGTAAAAGAAGACCAACATTTGTTTTGGGTTTTTTGCCATGCAGCATTGGCTACCCCAAAAATTATAAACACAAGGGAACTGGATTTCCCCAAAGATTTGTTTTGGGGAAATTTCAGGAGATTTTTTTTTTTTTTTTTTAAATGTATTTGATGCAGGATGGATGAGACGATGGGGTCATTTACCTTCCACCTTTGGGACTGGTGCCATTTAATGTATTCATTAATGATTCAGAAAAGGGTGTTAAGAGTGAAGTGATCAAATTTGCAGACAACACCAAGTCATTCAAGGTAGTTAAAACAAGAGCAACGGGATCTTACGACACTGGGTGCCTGGGCATCTAAATGGCAAATGAGATTTAATGTGGACAAGTGCAAAGTGATGCACGTAGGGAAAAATAATCCAAACTATGCGTACACAATGCTGGGTACTAAGCTAGGAGTTACCACTCAGGAAAAGGATCTGGGG
>QEPC01013206.1:768326-794236 GCA_003113815.1 Sphenodon punctatus
ATGTGTAAGACTTGGCTGTTCTCCCAGGTCTTCAGAGGGGATGGTGGGGGGTGGGGGTTAATTTTTGTGGGGGGTGTTTTAAATTTGTTTTAATTATGATATTGTAGATTTTTATGTTTAAAAATTGTTTTATATTATGTTGGAAGCCACCCCGAGATGCCATAGGCATGGGGGGCGGCATATAAATATAATGAAATAAATAAAAATTGTGTGCAGTTCTGGTCACCACACCTCAAAAAAGACATAGCTGAACTAGAAAAGGTACAGAGAAGGGCAACAAAAATGATCAAGGGCATGGAAGGGTTCCCGTATGAGGAGAGGCTTGGTAGGTTGGGGCTCTTCAGTTTGGAGAAGAGTTGACTGAGAGGAGATATGATACAGGTCTATAAAATCATGAGTGGGGTGGAACTAATAAACAATGAACAGTTATTTACCCTCTCAGCTAGTACTAGAACTAGGGGACACTCCAGGAAACTCATGGGTGGCAAGTTTAAAACAAATAAAATAAAATATTTTTTCACTCGGCGTATAATTGGGTCATGGAATCTACTGCCGGAGGCTGTGGTAAGGGCCAGTACTATAGCTGAGTACAAAAGAGGTTTGGACAAGTTTCTGGAAGATAGGTCCATTCTATTAGCCAGACAGGATCAGGGAACATGACGGGAGCTGGGGGAAAACAACAGGGAATGGATCCCCCATTGTGACCTGTTGGGTGCTTCTCCCAAGCCACCGTGATTGGCCACTGTCGGAGACAGGATACTGGGCTAGATGGACCATTGGTCTGACCCAGTATGGCACTTCTTATGTTCTTGTCGTCGGGGAAAGCTGTCTGACTCCAAATGGCAACTCAGCCTTCAAACACATTCAGTGAGGAATGGCCAAAAGAAGGAAGAGCAAGCAGCTTGGGGCAGACCAGTGGCCTATCTGTCTAGGGTGTATAATTCTGTCTCCGACCGGGGTCTGGAAAGTGTATATGCAGCTACAGGAGCCAGGTATTAATGAAAAGCCTCAAATACTATATTAAGATCTGCAGTAAAATCTCAAGAGTGGATAGTCCTGTGCTCTCTTTTGGGAAGAGTTAAGTCTCTGTGGAGATAATCCTACAATTTTTAAATGAAAAAAATTAACTCTCCAGCTCTCCCTTTTACTGTGTCGCTATCAGAGCTGAATGAGCATCCGCCAACATCTGGTATCTGGCTGGAATGCCGTGGAATCCACCAATATCCAGTAGATGTTTGATGGTTAAACTGGTTAATCAGATTACCAATTTACCGCAAATTACCATTTATCACATTTCCATTTACCACCTATAATTCGGGGGGTGGGGTGGGCGGGGGGGGTTTACTCTCTCCCTCAGAACCTCCTTTTAAAGTAGTAACAGTAACATTTGGTTATGCGGAAATACAGTGAACAGTAAGGGCGTAATATCCAGTAATATGGTTTGGCAGTTAACCTCCACATTAACCAGTTAGTTACCAAATAATCTCCAAACTAATCAGAATACTGAATATTAACTGCGGATAATATTGTTTACGATCGCATCTCTCCATCTGTGTTCTTTCCCTAACTGGGCAGAGATGACTAAATCTACGACATCCCATTCAGTCTCTTCCCCGCCCTCCCTCCACCTAGGTCTTGTTTTGCAGCCTCCGAGGTCATCTTGGAGCTTCCGCTGGCAGGTACTATCTGCCCATCATGTTTCCACAAGGGCACAAAGAGAGGGTGTTCCCCATGGCTGCCCCCACCGTTGTGGAACTCCCTGCCCTTGGAGATTTGTCTAAGCCTGAACCTGCTCATCTTCCGGAAATGATGCAAGACCTTTCTGTTTGGCTGGAAGTCAGCACAGGGGGTGGGGTGGGTGCTCTTGGAAGTTCCATCACCGCACCAGGTCCATACGGCAAGGGGATGCAGAGAGGCGTTCTCAGTGACTGCACCCCAGCTCTAGGTCCTGTAAGTTCCCTAAAGCCTGAGCATTTCCCAGACAAGTATTTATTTAGCCAGGCCTTTAGCTAGTGGGGATAGGGTTCTGGGATTGCTTTTAATGGAAATTTAATTTTGTTTATATTTTCATGGGTGTTTTATACAGGTCTGTTTATACATATTTTATGTTGTTAATTGCCCAGAGCCCTTGGGGGAAGGGTAAACTCAAAATAAATAAATGTGAAAGCACAAAATCTACCCTTGTACCTGGGGCATACTTAGAAGTGGTTAGACCACATACTTATATGCTGACCATGCAGAGGGACTGTGCTGGGCTCTGGAGGTGAGGGGTTACACTGTATGTGCACGTGAGAATGGAGGATGGGCACTGATACCTCTGTCACAGACCCTTGGGCACCCAGGATCATGATCTACCCTGCTGTCCTCCCACCAGCTTGGGCAAGACCTGGGCTGTTAGCACCAGCCTCGGACACTGCCAGCTTCTGACAGCCTAGTCCAGGGGTGGGCAAAGTTGCCTAATCCCGAGAGCCACATCCATTTACCACAATGGGGCCATAGAACCACAGTTTGCCCACTTCTGACCTAGTCTCCCTTGGGTTCTTACCAGCCCTGCCCTTATTCCACTTGTTAACAGTGAGGCAAGCCCCTAACCCCAAGCCCCTTTGCTGCCCGGTCTCTGAAGCTGGCCACCCACAGAAATTCCACATCCTCTGTTCTCACGCACAAACATCCCCAACGCTAACCAGGTTCACCTCAGATCTCTCTAGTAAGTATAGATAATATTTTGCTCAATGCCGTAGCATCTAGGCTAGAGACAATCATGCCAAAACGAGTACATCAAGACCAAACCAGTTTCATAAAAGGAAAAAGAATTGAACATTCTTTATAGCATTCCACAGCATAAAGTTATAGGATAATTATAATGCTATATTATAATGCTATAGCATTATATATTAGATGCATTATATTATAGCAGCTGATTTTTCCAACTTTGTAGCATTTAAGCTATTGCTTAACCTTAACTTCCTATTTTACAGCCTTGCAGGCTTTAGGTTTGACTGTACTCGAGATTGCAGAGAGAGAAAGCGTACAAATTAATAAGTCCCTACCCTCACTATTCCCTTAAACTTAAGGTTCCTCTTGCCATGAGATTATGCACACTACTTTCCTCTTTGAACCTCTGTTTGCATTTGTATATGTATCCTAGCTTACACTTAATTTTGTTCATTTGATTAGTTTCCTCTCACTGTACTGAAAACATTTAAATGCTATTCCCCACCCCCCGTCCTACTGATTTGTACATACATACATACATACATGCCCCTGCCCTGCTTTGTTCAGTCTTTAGTTCTGACCTCTCACACAGCTGTGGCCCAAAAGCTTGCATGGCCTCCCCAACAGAAGTGGGTTTAATAAAGGTGATTGTCTGAACTACTTTGACACTTAGAAGGAACCATCGGCTGCTGGTTGAGTCCGGCAGGCTGCCTACACTTCCTAATGGAGGCTTCTCTATACATTCTGCCTTCTCCCCTAAAAAAAAAACACTTTCGTTTTTGCCAATGAGAGCATTGCCAAGACTCGGTCCTCTGATACTATCTGGGGACTTGCAAGCCTACTCCCTAGTGTTGTGAATTACAACATTAACAACTTTGTACAAGAACTTCACTTCATTCCCAGCACCCTCATTAGCTGAAACGAGTTCTTCAGCCCTAATGTATTTTGACAAAAAATTATCTTTACCTACGTTTCCAAGTCATGCTGCATAAAATCTGTCTGACTTTCTTGTGCGCTGCATTGAGGGGGTGATCCTGCAAAGATTCACCCACATGCTGTATATCTCATGTACCAGATCTCCAAGCCCACTGAATGCCCTGGAAACCCCCCATTGATCAAGGCCTACCGAGCAGCCCCATGGACTCCAATAAGACGAAGATCTCTCTGGACCTAATCCTGCACTATTACAAACAGTGGGTACTTTGTGATTGGCTTCAGTGGATGTTTAAGAGCGGGGGTGATCATTACACTAACTACTGGTTCCAGTTTAAGTGCACTCTGCCCACATTCTTATCTGGCCTGGACTCATTTTCAAAGTGGCCTGAGGGAGAGAAAACGGGTTCCCCGCCCCATACTAAAGTCTAGCGTCTTGCTTTGGCATGCAGAGTACGTGTGTGAATCCCTGGGCAAAGGGGAAATTGTGCCCTCTGCCCCTTAGAGCAGCTTCTACAGATGCATCTGCATTTTTAATTATTTATTTTTTTGCAGTTTTGAAACATTTGTATGTAGTTTTGCAGAATTTCCGCTTTTCACATTTAACTGATATTTAGCATATTGTTGATTCACACCTGGGTTTTCAAATGGTGTTAGCAAATATCAGGATGTCTTGGAGCAGGGGTGGAAACCTTTTCCTTCCTGTGGTACACTTTGGAAACAAGTACAAGCTCTGCCACCAGGACAGGAACTGGGTGTGTGGTGTTTAAGGGAGAAGGAAGGTAAGGGTTTAGGTCATGGATCTGTGCCATGGATCCATCCACTAATCTTGGGTGCACACTCTCATCTCTGCTCCCCTTACCCAGAGCTCACTCTTGAGGGCAGGTGACTGGATCCACAGGCCAAATCCAAGAACTGGAAAGGGGCCAAAATTAAAAAGACTCATGGGCCAGATTCCCCCCACCCTTGTTTTAGAGATCTGTTCAACCCACTACACTTGGCAGGGGGTGGGTGGGGAATCTTCTCCCCCTTGCACGTCACTTTGAAAATGAGCAAAAGCTCCATGATGGGACTAGATAGAGGCTGAAGGGGCACCCTCTCAATACAGGGGAAGGTCCAGATCATGAGTCCATCCCCCTATCCATGATCGCATGCCCTCATCTCTGTTCTCTTCCCCAATCCTTCAGTGACAGAGGGAAGGGACTGGATCCATGGGTCAGATCCAGGAACTGGAAAAAAAAGCCTAAACCGAACTCACCCGGGGCGGCCCATAGACAGGGGATTCCCCGGTTTAGTGCAAATCCTGAACTCTAGGCATACGGTGAGCATTAGGGCTGCTTAAACTGGAGATACAGTACTCTGAAAACACCTGCTTTAGATGCTGCCCCCCACCCCACAGAAAGCTGGGTGGTAGCATCAGAGGCTCCCCACCCCATTCTGGGCTAGTGTGCCCACCCTACAGATCCCCTATTTGCTCCTCTTTTTTCTTCGCCAGCTAAAAAACAAATAAATCCTGGTGCCCTCCTCCCCAAATAATGCCATGCCTTGCCGACTGTCTAGCAGCCCTTAAGAGCAACAGACGTGTGGTGTAGTAAGGTGCTGGGCTTGGACTGGGAAAACAAAGGTTCAAATCCTCCCCTTGCCATGAACTCACTGGGGTGGCCTTAGGCAAGTCACAATCTCTCAGCTTAGAGAGCCAGTGTGGTGTAGTGGATAAGGTGCTGGACTTGAGAAGCCAGGGTTCAAATCTCACCCTAGCTACAAACTCACTGGGTGGCCTATGAGCAAGTCTCAGCCTCAGCTCTCCATAAGGGGTTGGTATAATGAGAATGTACCTCTCGCCCTTGTTCATCAAGCCTGCTGGGCAGGGACCTGTTTCTAATCATAACAATTGTAAACTGCTGGTGCTATATCAATGGTTAGCAGTAAGAGTTGGGGGCTGTGCTGGGGTTTTGTATTTTTGTTTTGTTTACAGATCTCAGTGAAGCGTTGCAGTTTTCTTTACAGGTTTCTCATTAAAATTTCAGATGTTTACCCTATCAACGAAAACAAAAGCTGCAGTTTGTCTCCGGGAGGTGGGGCTGGGAACCTCTGGCCCACAGCTAATTTTTGTTTTTACCCACCCCCCCTTCCAGTTGCCAGATTTGGCCTATGGATCCAGTCCAGTACCCTCAAGCGCTGAAGAGTGAGCACGGGAGAAGGGATGGGAGTGAACCGTCTTACAAGACTTGCAAAGACAGAGAAGCAGAAATATCTGGCAGCGGAGGGCAGGACTAGAAACAGGGACTTAAGTTCCAGGAAGGTAAATTTCAGTAAACTATCAGGGGGTAAAAAACTTCCTAGCAGTAACAGCTGTTTGACAATGGAGCAAAGTGCCTAGGGCCGGGATGGGCTCTCCTAAGCTGGAGGTTTTCAAACACAGGCTGGACGATCTGTCCGGGATGCTGTAGCTGTGGATTTCCTGCAGTGGGTTGGGCTAGATGCCCTCTGGGGTCACTTCCCAATCTATGATTCGATGACAGTGGAACAGGCTGCCTAGGGTGGGGGTGGGCTCTCCATCCCTGAAGGTTTTCAAACAGCGGCTGGACAACCAATCTGTCAGGGATGTATAGTGGAAGTAAAGTGGTTTGAATTATATCTTTTGTTGGACCGACTGCTGTTGGTGGAAATAAGCAAGCTTTCCGGCCTCACGGGGCCTTTCCTCAGGCATGTAGCGTAGACAGTCAAAAATATATAAATTGAGCAAATATAGGGCAGTATATAAAGGACCCCCCGGGGGGACCCTGCTAATTGTCCCCATCGAACTTCTTTGCCCCTGCCGCCCCCCCAGACATTTTCCCACCCGCAGGAGTGCATGCTCTCCCTGCTCCCCCCCCACGTCCTCTCTCGCCCCCTTAATCCCCCCCATTTCCCGCTCAAAGAAGATCCTGACATTAGCAGGTGAGAGAAGAGGCAGGAAAAAACAGCTCCCTCTTACAGACCTGCTGCCCCCGTCCCCCCTCTCTCAATTACCTGCGCAATCCGGCTCAAGAGAGTGAATGGCTGCAGAATCCGAGGCTGCCTTAAGAGGCTAGTGGCTACACGTTGTTGTAACCCAAAGCAGGGGCCACTTTGTTCGGGAACAAAAGGCACCTTGATCGTAGCCTTTTGCCAGCATGCAACGTGGAAGCAGCAGCTGATCACTCCAAGCGTCTAAGGTAAACGGGGACGGAAGCGTCTGGCTTCATCATTACAATTAACTCTAAGGCGGAGTTGCAAGCTTTAATTACCTATTGTTTATCTTCCCCCTACTTCCTTTGCCCCCCCCCCCAGCTTCTCCCGCCCTTTCCTGTGTCCCTCCTTGATACCAAACCGGGCTCCAACTCTCCCTGCTGCACCGAGGGGGCTGGCAGTGGCTCAGGCTGGGACTTGCTTTCCCAGAGCCCAGGCGCCCTGATCCCCAGATCCTGTTATTCTCTCCCTCCGGCCCCTGATGGGGACGCCCCCTCGCCTCCTGTACCAGCCTGGCATTGGGGTTTCCTGTCTCCCCTCTGAACAGGGGTTTCTCTACCCTAAGCCTGATTCACTGAATCACAGCAGGATCCGCCAGCGCAGTAGCTTGAGCAAAAATATTGTCACTGGCCCAAGGTCACCCAGTGAGTTTCTGGCTAAGGCAAGACTGCACCAGGGCCTCCCCCTACCGCCCAGTCCAGGTACTGCACACTTAGTCACTACACCACACTGGCTCTGTATTACTAGAAATAAATCCTTTTTTTAAAAAAATGTGAAAAGCAAACACTCTTCTACAGTTGGATAAATCTAGCAGTGTGGGCTAGAAGAAGGAAGAAACTCATGAAGAAGGAAGAAACAAATGTTTCCTCTTTTCTGTCTTCTCATTTTTATCATTGTTTTAATATTTAATTTTTTATATATTTTATTTTTATGGATGATTTTGTTAGCCGCCCCGGGCTGCCAGTGGCAGGAGGGGCGGGGTAAAAATGCTCTAAATAAATAAAATTGGGGTTTAACAAAAACAAATGCAAAGTAGAAAAAAAACGACAGACACTAGAATGGTGGACAGCTGACTAGACAAGCGCGTAAACTATCCTGGATCTCAAATTGAACACATAACCACTAGGTGCCACGGTTGCAAGAGGCTAACGCCATTTTTGAATTAGCCGAAGCCTCGTGTCCAAGAGCCTTCGACAAGAAACAGTTACTCTGCTCAGACTGGTAAAATACCAAGGCGCCTGGTCCTGCAGTTCCATGTAGCTCATTTCAAGGGGCAGCACATTACATACAGGGCAGGCCTGGGTGGAAATGTTCTCACAAGTTCAAGCCTTTTCCCCTCGACATGTCCAATGGAATAAATGCATCATCCCACCTGAATGCCGGAGAGATTTAACCATTCCTGTCCAATATGATACCCCTTTGCAATTTCTCTTGGAGACAAGGCCAGTAATGTGGTTCCATTTTTAATTCAGTCACCCAAACTCATATTGTCTTGCCTAGCTTATCTCTGGTCTTCCCTTCCTGATAACTCCACCCCTAAAGAGACCAAGCAAGACACAAGTTTCATCTGCCCGCCAGCTGGTCTTTTCCTCCACTTGAAGCCCCCTGCTTTGCCCCTGGATCAGATCCAGCCAGGAGCCAACTGGAATTCATCAACCCAGTTAACACAGCTTCCCTGCAAACACTTCCCTGCAAACACAGAGACACTGTGTAAAGTCACTTCCCATCCCAAACCCCTTCCCCCAGTCTCTCTCACTCTCAATTACCTCCAGGCATGGGCATAGCTAGTATAGGGGCAGCTGTCCCTGGGCCCCAAGATTTGGGGGTAGGGTGGCCAGATGTGCAAGTTTTAGAGCACACTTATGAGAAATAAACCCCCAGGAGGTTTGCTGCCCACAAACCCCCAGGGCAGCAGCTGTATGGGGCTGGGTGCGTGTGTTCCAGGTGGCGTTCCAAACACAGTGGGCTTTAGGACAATGTGGAATCCCTGCCAACTCAGACATTTCTTCAGTGGGGAGGGAGAGTCAGGGGCCACAGAGCAGGGCTTCCCCTCATGTTGCACTCTGCAATATCCAGGGGGAGAAACAACATCCATCTGTGAGGGGTGGGGCCATCAGGGGACACAGCACAGGTCTGGCACCTGACTCATTAAAACCCACAGTAACAAGGGATGTAGGGGGGGGCGCTAACTTTTGCACATGGCAAATAGCAGCGGGTAGGAGTGTGGGGTGATGGTACGGGGGCTAGCACAAGCCTCAGAATAGGGCCTATGCATACAGGGAGGGGAGCCTGACATCTACTATGGGGGAAGGAACAGAGCATTCCTAAGTGGGAAGTATTTCCTTTTGGATGGGAAGGACACTAGAGGTCAGCGGTGGGAGATGATGGCAGGACTATCGAACACTGTCACATTCTTCACCATCTGGCAGTCAAATACAGGGCCCGTATTGGTGCACTGTATGTGGCCTTCTTGGACCTTAAGGCTGCATTTGGTTAGGTGGACCGAGATGCCTTGTGGGGAAAGTTGCAGGCTTCTACTATAGACAGGTGCCTTTTGGCCCTGATCTATTCGTTATACGAACATACCTCCTTGGTGGTAAAGTTAGACCAGCAGGGACATGTTACTCCCCCAATTCCCACCATTAAGGGGGTAAGACAGGGTTGCGTTCTAGCCCCGGCCCTATTTAATTACTTTATCAATGGGGTAATCTCGACTATGGCGAACCCGAGTTTCTTTCCCCCCAAGTTGGCATCAAGGTCCATCGGATGCTTATGCTATGCAGACGATGTCGTGCTACTTTCTCAGACGCGACTAGGACTCAATCGACAACTACAGGCTTTTGCAGCATTTTGTCATAGGAACTCCTTAACTATCAATTATGAAAAATCAACGGGCCTAGTCTTCTCTCCTAAGACCAAAACTCAGACCTGGCACATTGAGGGTACCCCTATCCAACAGGTCCCTGCCTTCTGATATTTGGGGATCCTATGCCACAGATCCTGTAGCTGGCGCCATCATGTCGACAGGGCGCTGAAAGCAGTGCAAGCCCCTGCTAAATCTATTACTGGCCTGTTCTGTAAACAGGGAAGAATGGCTGTACTCCCTGCTTTACAGGTTCACACAAGCAAAATCCGATCACAACTTCTCTATGGAGCCGAACTGTGGGCTCCTGCTTGCCAGGTTCAGAAAGATGGAGTCCAGTCAAAATTCCTGCAAAGGATCTTGGGGTCCCCGCGGGGTACTCCATTGGCAGTAGTTCGGCTGGGACTGGGACAGAAACCTTGGTCCCAGATAGCAGGCGAAGCCGCATTAAAATTCTGGATCAAATTAAACTTCACTCAGGGATCACAATTACTGAGGGATCTCAGGGAGGATACCTATGTTAGTCAATGGGCTGAGAAAGTTAACCTCCAGGTAAGGCGAATGGGGTTTTCCCCAGAGTATCTCCTCCACAAACCTCCAATTGCGATCAGAGGTGAGATTCTACGACGTTCTGGGGACATGGGGCACCAGTTGGAAATTGGCAGCATGGGATCATCTCCCCATGTCCGCGATTATATCCGGTGGATTCCTGAGAAGGGTCAGGTAGCCAAGTACCTTGAGGCCCCTATCTCAGGGAGGGCAAGGCAGTTGCTCCACTCTGCCAGAGTAAATGCTCTACCTTCCGCTGTCCTGGAAGGTAGAATTGGCGGTATACCTTACGACCACCATCTATGTCCATTTGACAATTTGGAGGTGGAAACAGTAGAGCATATTTTTCTTCGTTGCCATCTATATGATGCCTTGAGACAGGAATACCTAGGACCCATTATTGAGGAATACCCTGGCAGATGAGACCATACTCTGCTTACCATCATACTTGGTAACCCAAAAATAGACGATATAAAGAAATCCGCCATGTTTCTAATGAGGGCGGTTCAATTTAGGAAAGCCTTTGTAGGACATACTGCCCTGCCCCAGGACCCTAAAAATTGCAGCCTGTAGCTTTACTAGGTCAAGATTTGTTTATTATCAGGCAGATCCTATATACTGTTCTTGACTAACGTTTTCTGCCCCTCACCGATCTGACAAGGCCTTCCAAATTCAATAGTGATAACTGAGAACTCCATGAAGGATTGTTCTTACCAAGCAAATCTTAGGATATAAGGGCTGCAAGGTCCGAAAGGCAAGCACCTGCGTAAAACCCAGGTCAATTTTGAGACCAGCTGATTAATTTTATTTTATTTTAGCTCAATAATTAATTTAAATTATTATGTTTCACATCTTTGTATGTATTATATTGTCTATTGGTCACCTATGTGTGCCCAATGCAAATGCTTTTGTACTTGTTATGCTATGACTTCAGCTACGCAATAAATTCAAATTCAAATTCACTAGAGGTCAGCTGCGGGAGATGATGGCAGGACGTGGGCCAGTCACCAATAAGATTGTTTGGTGACCTTCTCTATCTGTGTGACAGTAAATAATACCAGAGAAGGATTAGAAGGATTTCTTGATGTGCATTTCTAGATATATGTCCCTGGATCTAGTCTATGCAAGGACTGAGGGTAGAATACAACTTCTAGTAGTGTATGGGCCTGTCTATACTGAGAGAGAAAACCAGGGAACAAACGAATAAAACTGATACCAGTTTAAAATTAATTATTTTAAAATTTCATTGCCCTGTATGAGCAGTGTTTCTACTGACCCCTCTTCTTGGTGTCTTAGTTTCAATAAATGGATTGCCAGCTTCTGGATTCAGGGATGTCCTTATTCTGTTTTTGTATAGCGCACAACAAAGTGACACCCCGATAGCCATGGGGGTCCCAGGCTGCTACCATTAAATATAAATGGTATATTTCATAGTCTTTGATATTATTGGGCGGGGTGGTGGTGTTTTCTGGTTCTGTTTTCCTTCTCTTTTATTGTGTTGTGGATTTTATACGTTTGTATATGTTTTTATGATGTGAGCCAGCCCGGGCTGCCTGGAGCAGAAGGGGCAGGGTAGAAAATTGTGTTAAATTACAAAATATATACATATATGTTCATAGTCTTTGATATTATTTGGACAGGAAGGTCAAATTGTCAAAAACAAACAAATCAGGAAATGTTGGAACTAAAATTTCCTATACTTCAGTTAGAATTCAGGACCCCCTGACTCCCAGTCTGGTGCTTATTCATTCCAACCACACTGCATTACTGTCAGATGCACTGAACATTCACCTCTCCCCTGCGGACTTACAGCGCTGACCAGTCTCGACTGGATAACCAGATTGGTGGCATTAGGCAGAAGCCACCTGGTTGTAGCCTTTTTAAACCCATATCTGTGTCCTGTGCTTTCTCCAATCAATGCAGGGAGGGGAAAGGTGTAAATGTCCTTTCTCTTGCACACTGTACCGATGGGCTAAAAATAACTTATGTGGCACTTTGTGTTTTTAAGCAAGCACCAGGCCACCAACTGTACATCAGCCTGTGTTTTATCACTGTTTACAGGAGTGGGGGGAAACGTTTCCCTCCCAGGGGCCACTTTGAAAATTAGTACAAGCTGCAAGAGCCACAAAGGAGCTGGGGGAAGGGGTTCTTGAGGGGTGCACTCAGAGGAGAATGAAGTTAGTTACCTACGAACTGATAATTGGTAACCAACTTCAGCCTCCTTGCACTCAGGAAGAGGAGGATCCAGTTTGTGCATCTGTGCCACCGATCTATTCCCTATCTTTGTTGTGTGCATGCATGCCCTCATCTCTGCTTCCTTCCAGAGTTTGGGGGTAAGGGGGTAGGAACTGGATCTAGGAACTGGCCAGATTCAGGGGGCACTGGAAAGTTGACTGTGTTCTGCAATAAAGAACAAAGGTGTGTGTGCAGTTGAGCAGGGGGTGGTAGTAGCAGAGGGGGGTATCTTAATTTCTTGTACCTGGTCCTATTCCAACCTAGCGAGCCCCTGAGGTTAGAGTCCGAGGGTTAGATCCCACGAGACTGTGCTCACCGAGTGAGTCAGTCTGTCCCCCCCGTACAGACCCCGAGGCAGCAGCTGATCAGTCCAGATCTCAGTGAAGACAGCTGCACCCTCTTATTTTATTGCCAATAGCTCAATTCCCGGATGGAGCCGCACAGCCCTGCTCTATTGTTTACATGCACGTCAGCAGCGCCCGGCTACACCCACTCCCAGTGCCTCCTCCAGGTCCTTCCTGTTTCCACCCTTGACACCAAACCGGGCTCCAACACTCCCTGGCGCCGAGAGGACCGGCTTAAACCGAGATTCGTCTTCCCCAAACTGGGGATTTATAGAACCCAGGCGTCCTGACCCTCAGCCCCTACTCACGGTCTTGTCCCTGGCAGGAGCACCCTCCCCCCCAATTGCCTGGGATTGAGAGTTATCTACTCGGGGGGGGGGCATTGAATGTCCTCATGCAAAAGTTCGCAAATTGGCCCTCACGATCCCGACGGATGATACTGATGCCCGTCGAATGTGTCTTCTCTTGATGTTTGGGTCCCGGGACTGGATTTTAAAGTCTCCAAATGGGGGCCAGTCATGCGAGCAAAACTCTTGGGACCCGCTGATGGAGTGGCTTTAAGGACGGATTTACGCCGGTGGAAATGGAAATGATGGACCAATGGGGTCAATCAGGTTATATATATATATATATATATAATACTATTCACTAATACTCTGGGGTGCTGGCAATCCTTGAAAAGGGATGGGGACCACAAGGCCGCCCGCACCCCTCTCTCTAGAAGCACCAGCCCCGAGAATGGGAATGGCAGGGGGCTGGTCCTTTCACCCGTAGGCTATAACCACGGGGCTAGAGAGAGTCTCCAGGAAGGTAGGAAGGAGCTAGGGAACAATCCGATTCATTCCCCATCGCGTATATTCCCTGGGCTTTTCTCCCAGGCTCAACAACAACCTGCCCTAGAAATTAAATCTTTAATTCCTGGACATGAATTCCTCCCGGTTCTGGGATCGGGGAGATCACTCTCTCTCCTGTCCAGACTGGATCTCCCCCCCCCCCGGATTTGCCGAGTGTCTGCAATTCCCTTTAAGCGGCCCCGGGGCAGGAGCCAAAGGAGAGGCCCCTCCCTCCGTGTCCTAGCAAATCCCTTTGCCTCCTAATACCTTTGTGTTTGAAAGAGCAGCCATGGCCGAGGTCGGGAGTCCAGCTGGGGGGCTCAGGGTGCGTTGGGGGAAGAGGGCGATCGGAGCGGATTGTTGCAGATCTCTTGCGGGGCTCCGGTTTGGGGCACAAATTTTTTTTATTATTTATTTTTGGTTGCCAGGCCTACGTGCGGGGAGGAGCTGCCGCCGCCGCCGCTGCTTCAGTGGCAGGCGGGTGGGGGGATGTTCAGAGCCGGAGCTTGTGGGGTGGGAACTGGGGAGGGGTTTGGAGCTGGATTTTGGGGGGGTGGAAGTTTTGTAGAGGGTTTGAGGCTGGGTGGTTTGGGCTGCACGCCCCCCTCCCCCCAGTTGTCTTCTGTTTTCTGCGTGTTGAATCTGCGCCCCTTCCCTGTCATTGATAATGCAGCTTTTGTAAACGGCTAAGGGCAAAATCCTACCCTGGGATCCCTGCCAGGGAGTGTGTGGGTAAGACAGGAGGGCTGTGCAGAGAAAAATCCTGTCCGGACTATGAAGCACTGCAATGGGGTTGGATAAGTAGGAGAGAGAGAGAGAGAAAGATCCTGCCCCCCTGTCACTGGCCAGTCTCCCATCCCCACTCATGGAGGCTGAACTGTAACTAGACTGAAAGGTCTAAGGACCAGACCCTGGCACAGTAATCCATGTGAATGGGTCTCTGCGACATTCAGAGAGGCTGCCAGGGTACCTGGAGGAGAAGATTTGGCCCTGCAGTCCAATGCTGATGCTATTTGTAGCGTTTTGTAAAGTCACCTCCGCCCCCTTCGCTTCTTCCAGGAGGAGCTGCGGGAGCATCTGGCCTGTCTGAGAAAAGAGAGAGAAGGAGCCAAAGCCGATGAGGAGAAGAGAAGTGAGGAGCTGCTGGTAGGTGCCCAGAGAGAGCCCCCTCCCCAGGGTTGCTGGGGTCAGACTCTCCCGAGTGACGCTGCAAACGCAGTCCTGTCCTGTTTAGCAAACAGGCCTCCTCAGCCAAGGGGAGAGCCCCAGGGTTGACTTCTCTCCTTGATGCCTTGTTATTCCTTCTCCCAACCCCTGTATCCTGGATCCCTTTCTCCAGGGCTGAATCTGAATACAGGTTTCCTCAAGGTGAATAATGTTTTGGTTCCCAGTTCAGTTCTTAGCAGTGTGGGGCCGCTGCAAAAAAGGCGAGTGCAATTTTAGGCCAGTTAACGGAAACATTATCTCCAAGTCGGCAGAAGCAGTAATTCTGCTTTATTTGACACGGATCAGATCTCACCTGGAGTACTATTTTGTCCATTTGGGGGCGCGTTAGTTTAAGAAGGACATTGTCAAATTGGAGCAGGTTCAGAGGAAGGCAAGAATGATAAAGGGTTTGGAAAGCAAGTCTTCTGAGGAAAGGTTGAAGAAACTAGGTATGTTTTGTTTAGCCTAGCAAAGTGAAGACAAAGGGGAGATACGATAGCAGTCTTCAAATAGTTAACATCAGGAAAAAATGCCTAAGGGTAATAGCTGTTCGGCAATGGAACAAGCTGCCCTAGGGAGGCAGTAGGCTCTCCATTAATGGAGGTTTGCAGAAAGAGGCTGGACAGCCGTCTGTCGGGAATGTTGCAGCTGTCGTCCTGCATCCAAGCAGGGGGTTGGACTAGATGACCCTGTGGTTCTTTCCAACTCTATGGATTTTCACCTCCAACCTGCTCCTAAATCAGAGAGCCAGGGTGGTATAGCAGGTAAGGGCTTGGTCAGGCCGGGTTCAAATCCTGCCCTAGCCATGAATTCACTGCGTGGCCTTGGGCAGGTTAACGTCTCTCAGCCTCAGTTCCCCATCTGTAAAATGGGAATATATGTGTGCCTGTGTTCCCCTCACCCATGTCCATCTTAGATTGTATGCTTCCTGGGCAGGGACCTGTCTCTGAAAAATCTGTGATTGTAAAGCGCTGTGTATGCCTGGTAGTGCCATAGAAATTATTTATTGTAGTAGGGAGGCAGATTCCTTCTGTCTCTCTTTTCCTTCTCCCTCACAAGGATGAGGAGCCAATCCTCTTGGCTGCTTAAGCCACAGCTCCCAAACTGCGGATCAGAGCCCCAACTGAATCAGGCCATCTGTGACTGAGGTCATGATCCTGATTGCTGCATGTCTCGGTTGCTGCCTGGGGTGACTGATTTTGTTTAAGTCTCAAAATAGGCTCACACGGGCAAAATTTTGGGAACCCCTGCCCTGATCCCTACATGCATCCATGCTGGAGGCTGGGCTGCTGAGGGAGTTACAGGTGGGTAGGTTGCCTGGTTGCTTGCAAACACCATCCGGCTGCGATGCCAAAAATGTGATTTCACAGGAAATAGTGTGGATCTTTTGCAGCACCATCTCCCGTCTCCTCTACCATGTGTTGCAGTGTACTGTGAAATAGTCAACTTTGGGGACAATCAACTTGTAATTTTTAGGCTTCATTAGGAATACTCTAGGGCACCCATGTCTGGCCCTTTTTACATGAGACGCTCCCGCGCATGGACACCCATCATCCACGTGGGGGAGTGTCTCTCGTGTAAATGTGGGGGGGTCTGTGCTCCCATGACCAATGCATCCCCGCCCACCCCCATGCATGGATTAGTTGGCGAAAATGCAAGTTGCTCCGTGCGTGGGGCTGCGCGGGAGGATGGGTGTGCATCTCTGTGCACCTGCACCCATGTGATGCCGACGGACCCAGCCCGCCTCCCCACCAGTTTAAAAAGGGTCTCTATCTTTTGGAGTATTTGATTCAGGCTGTCTGCAGACCCAGGCAGATGTCACTCTGTCCTTGACGTTGATTTCATATATAAAGCATTTTCTTTGTAGCCAGACAGACTTGAGATTTATTTTTTATCTTTTTTAAATGTTCCGATCCGGAGCAAAGCATTTAAGGAAATCACTGTGTCCCTGATCAATGGCAACATGATTCAAGCTAACCCTTTGCCTTCTTCCTTCCATCCTTCCTGCTCCAAATAAACCTATCATCACTCCCTACAAGAGATCCTGGGTTCTCATGTGACAGCAAATAGTTCCCCCATCAGCTGGGAGAAAGATTTATGATTCCTCCCCGTTACCGACTCACCCTCTTTCTGTGATTGCAGACACAGACAGAAGCCGAGAGGCAGAAGATTGTCTGGGAGTGGAAGGAGCTGCGCGGATTTCTGCAAGGGCAGGAGCAGCTCCTGCTGAACCGGCTGGATCAGCTGGACAGAGACATTGTCCAGAGAAGGAATAAGAACCTCTCTGAATTGTCCAAGGAGATTTCCCTGCTGGATGAACGTCTTGGCGAGAGGGGAGGAGAGGAGCAACAGCCGCTGAGCCGGTTCCTGCAGGTTAGAATGCGCTCGAGTAATTGCAACATGCAGCATTTCTACAGCAGTTTCTCAGCCTTGGATCTCAAAAATGCTTTCAAAAATGGGGATTGGGATCATTGTCCCTATTTTACATCATAATGCCACTGTATAAATCTACGGTGCGACCACACCTTGGATACTGTGTTCAGTTCTAGTCGCCCCATCTCAAAAAAGATATAGTAGAACTGGAAAAGGTCTAGAGAAGGGCAGCAAGATGATCAAGGGTATGGAACGGCTTTCGTATGAGGAGAGGCTGAATAGGTTGGAGAAGGGACAACTGAGAGGGGATCTGATAGAAGCTTATAAAATCATGAGCGGTGTGGAATGAGTAATTGGGGAGCTATTTACCCTCTAAAATAGTGCTAGAACTAAGGAACGTTACACGAAACTAACCTGGAAGCAGTTTTAAAACAAATAAAAGAAAATATTTTTGTCACTCAACGCACCATTAACTTGCGGAATTTGTTGCCCAGAGGAGGTGGTCAAGGCCAGTAGCGTAGGTGGGTTTAAAAAAGGATTGAATAAGTTCTTGGAGGATAGGTCTGTTAGTGGCTGTTAGACAAGTAGGCTGGGGGACATAATAGTGTTGGGAACTGGGAGTGAACAGCAGGGAATGAATCGCCTCATGATGACCTGTTGGATACTTTTCCGATGTGACTGAGATTGGCCGCTGTCGGAGACAGGATACTGGGCTTGATGGACCATTGGTCTGACCTTATTATGTTCTTACATGTAGGGAAACTGAGGCATGCACAGGGATAGCAATAGAACTGAAACAAGTAATCTTTACTGTCTGGTATCCGGATGGATATCATGGTATCTGCGGTATCCTGTATCGGTGCACATTCTAAATGGTATCCAGTTTAGTATCCAGGAGATATCCGGTTAACCGGCTTACCTATTACCACGTAATGTTTAATCAACTATTGTTTACCGACTACTGTTTGTCACATTACCATTTACTGCATTACTGTTTAATTACTGTGTGACTTTTTAAAAACATTTGGTCCCTCTATCCAGACTGGTTTGGCTATATGGTAATTTGGTAAACGGTAATATCCGGTGTTCCGGTTTGGCGGTTAACCTGCGCATCTACCAGTTCGTTACCAAATAAAAACCAAACAATCTGGAATACCAGCTATTATCCACAGATAATCTCAAATGATCAAGGGCATGGAAGGGCTCCTGTATGAGGAGAGACTTGGTAGGTTGGGGCTCTTCAGTTTGGAGAAGAGACGAATGAGGAGATATGATAGAGGTCTATAAAATCATGAGTGGGGTGGAACTAATAAACAAGGCAGTTATTTACCCTGTTATTTACCTTGTTATTTACCCTCTCAGCTAGTACTAGAACTAGGTGACACTCCATGAAACTCAGGGGTGGCAAGTTTAAAACAAATAAAAGAAAATATTTTTTCACTCAGTGTATAATTGGGTTGTGGAATCTACTGCCGGAGGCTGTGGTAAGGGCCAGTACTATAGCTGAGTTTAAAAGAGGTTTGGACAAGTTTCTGGAAGATGATAGGTCCATTAGCAGCTATTAGCCAGACAGGATCAGGGAACATGACGGGAGCTGGGGGAAAACAACAGGGAATGGATCCCCCATTGTGACCTGTTGGGTGCTTCTCCCAAGCCACCGTGATTGGCCACTGTTGGAGACAGGATGCTGGGCTTGATGAACCATTGGTCTGACCCAGTATGGCACTTCTTATGTTCTTATGATAGGTTTTTGGCTATCTATTTTAGCTGTAGACAGAAACTCACCCCAGGTCACATACTGAGTCTGTGGAGAGCCAGGAATAGAACCCAGGAGTCGTGGGCGGCGCTGTTACCCTCCTTGCCCTGGAAATGCCTCTTCGCTGGCTTTTTGAGAATGAAATTCCACTCCCAGTCCTTGTGTCATGGTCCTGTGTCAGGCCCAAGGCCCCAAGACAGTGAGTTTAGCAGGGGTCGAGGCTTGCGTGGGCTCCCAGCACTGGGGCAAGGGTGGGGAATGTTGCTGTCAGTGCAACAATTATTCCCTTCCTGTGACCTGCATGGGGAAGTACCTTCTCTGATGATCTCCCAGCAGGTGTACTTGGGGGGCTGAGAGCAAATCTCCCCGATGGAAGGGCCGGTGGCTTCACTGTAGAAGTCACCCTGAACGTCTGGGATTCCCCAGATACTGGATGCTCTAACGGTGACCAATGTTCCCATTCATTTTTCTCCCAAGACGGGCAGTGATTTTGTGCATCGTGTATTTTTCCAACCTACACGTGTATCCGTGCTCCACGTTTCCCCCCGCGTACTAGTTTTCACCAATTTTCACTTTTTGTGAACCAGGCAAATTTAAAATAGACAGTTGGCTGACTATGAGACTGTAATGGAAAAAACTAAAACTCTTTGATTTCATTTTTTGTTTCGTTTGCTTTAAAATAGTCACACAGATGTATATATTAGCCCTTCACGTAAGCCAGAGGCTAACCCCTTGCCTTTTGATTTCTTTCTGAAACCTCTACTACCTGAGTTTTTGAAACAACTACTAGTTTCTTTAAAAAAAAAAATATCAGCCACTAGAAGACTTCACTTATGGCCAAATAGTTCATTAACTGTTTGCTAAGATACCGTAGGCGTATTAGTTGTATGGTTGGGTAACTGAGCTTTGGGGAACCATGCTAAGAGTTTCGAGCTTCATTTAGAAGCTCTGTGCAGGTCCTCCAGAGTGTGTGTGCACTAGTGTAGTCATGCATCTTAGTGGGAACAATGATGTTGGCTCCCCTGCAGGACAATAAACACCACCAGCCCCTGGAACGCGCCTACTGACTCCTCTTATTTCTCTCCCCTCTAGGGTGTCGGAAGCACTGGGAGCAGGTGAGTCCTGGGCTCTGTCTCGCTGCTCCTTATGCTTTGCTGGGCTTGGAAACTGCACAGAATTAGGAACTTTGGCTATTTGGGATCAGACCCATTTCTAACCGCTCCTCCTTTCTCCAGCAGGGAGAACGGGACATTTCCTAAACCAGAGCCTGGTTTTGTGGAGCTGGAGCAGAGACTCAGCAATTTCTCTCAGAAAAGGGCCGTCCTGCAGGAGGTGCTGCAGGGATTCAAAGGTGAATGGGAGTCTCGCTGCATCCCCTCTAGTCTGGAGAGGAGTCAGTGAGTCTAGTGATGTCCGTGCCCCTAACTTGAGGGGAGTTGCCCTTAACTTGTGGGGTTGGTTCTGTCTGCAACAGCTACATTATCAGCCTTCATCTGTCTCACCACCTCTTCATTAGCAGCACAGTGACATTTACCCCCCAATAGGAACATCCCCATAAATGCGAGGGCCTGGATAGATTCTCATCTCTCCCACTCTTTCATTCCCCAGAGACTCTGCGGCTGGAGCTGGAGAGTGTTGCAGGTACGTCTATGTTTCTGATGTGGGGGGGGGAGCGGGATTTCATGTCACGGTTAAGGGCTCCTCCTGTACCTATTGGTGGGGGAGTTGACGCTGACTTTCCATCAGGGGTGCAGCTAACATCTCGGCTTCCCTGGAATCCTCTCAGCCAGCGATCTTCCTGCAGAGCATGTTGGAAGGAACAGGAATGTTTTATTCAGGCAGGACAGCAGGTGAGGGCTGAGGAGAGGGGTTAAACCTAGAGACTAGAGCTGAAACAAATTCCCTCAAAACCAGGTAAACCTGACAGATTTCCAGTACTTGACGTGACCTGTCACCATTAGGTACTATCTGATACCCGATTAGTGCCTGAAAAGTTACTCAATGTCCTGATTTTCCTACTTCTGGTCCTGAAATGCTGACTTCCAGTCCTGATTTCTCAAGTTTCTGTTCCGTTTTTCATTAAAATTCCCCAATTTTTCTGGTATTTGCAGGGCTGTAGCGTCCATTGAGCGAACCTGGCATAAAGCCGGGGATGATAGGTTCCAGGGGCCGCTGCCTGGCTGCGGAGCCTGTGTGCAGGGCACCCCCACATCATGGGGGAGTCCCCATCCCTCACCTGCCTCTGCCTGCTAGTAGCTCTGTAGCTGCAGCAGCAGCAGGGACACCAATTGGACTGGGAGATGCTTCCCCATGTGCGTGATCTGAAAGTTCTTCGAGATGGGTCTTAACATTCTCACAACTGGGTTGTGCACGCTCACCCTATTCAAATAATAGACCATGTGATGGTCTCGAGCTCCTCTAGTATAAAACGCACTCTCCCCCTCAGAATGACAGTTCCTTCCAACCCTTTCTAGGAATATAAGAAAATTCCATGCGGGGCTGGAAGGGTGGGTGTTGTGAGAATGTTAGGAGACGTCTCAAAGAACCTTGTTTACAAGGCAGCAACCTTCTGTTCTTTGAGTGGCTCCTCGCAGGCCCTTTTTACACGGCTCCACTGGGTGGGGGTCCGTGGGCGTGTTGGTGCATGGGCAGGGTGTGCACATGGCCGCACATGCATCCCCACTCACCCCCCACTCATCCGCACCAATGGAACAACCACTGTTTTCCCCAGTTGCTCCATGCGTGGGGACGAGTGGGTGTGTGTGTGTGAGTGGGGATGCGTTTTAGGCGAGCGCATGCACCCCTACTCCCCGCAGGCACCGCATTGTTCACATGGGGCTCCCCCACCCATGACCATGCAGAAATCTGCGTGTTCATAGGTGGGGGAGGCCCATGTAAAAAGGGCCACATTCTCACAACTGTCTGTCTTATACTGTCTTAGGTAGGGATTTAGGATGTAAAGCGATATCTATTCTGTCTTGGAAAATCTGCAAATATGGTTCTGAGATTACTATGGCTGCTATTTCACTAACTCTTCTTAATGAAGTTATTGCTAACAGGAATACTGTCTTTAAACCCCCACCCCATAACCAGTTCATTTGTGCCCCCCATATAATCAATTCATGCTGCCCCGCCCCCGGAGGCGCAAATAAACTGGTTATGGGTGGGGGGCAGCATGAATTGATTATATGGGAGCGGGAGCGCAAACGAACTGGTTATGGGGTGGGGGATGCGTGAATTGATTGGAGGCACAACTGAACTGGTTATATATGTGTGTGTGTGTGTGTGTGTGTGTGTGTGTGTGTGTGTGTGTATATATATATATACGTATGTATCTATCTCTCTATCTCTCTGCATGGCATAATGCGCTTAATAGGCTGGCTGCATTTTGGGTGTCTTGTGTGTTTGATAGCAGCAGCCCCAGGCCCGCCGAGCCGGGCGGCACCCCGAGGCCCGCCAGCAGGACACAAAGAGGGGGGCCCATCTTGACTTCTTGGCCAGGGGCCCATTCCACCTTAGCTACGCCCCTGGGTATTTGGGTACCTGGCATGTGTTCGGGTAGCCGGCACGGTGCCCGAAATTGCAGGTGTTAGCCACTAGTGTTAAATCAGGTACCCGTTTCAGTTCTACTAGAGAGGAAGGTTATTGCTGGCGTGGAGGACAATGTGTAATGGCTCCCTTTCCCTATAATATTCTTGCCTTCCCCTCACCTGCTCACGTTCAATTCCCCCAGGAATGTCAAGGTCACACTTATCAAACCAGACAAACAAAACGGCCTCGGATCTGAGGAACGGTTAACGTACGCCACTTTGTAAAGGTCTGTGCTAGGGATGGGAAATCTTACTGAAAATCGGA
Source organism: Sphenodon punctatus (assembly GCA_003113815.1). Lineage (NCBI taxonomy): Eukaryota > Metazoa > Chordata > Lepidosauria > Sphenodontia > Sphenodontidae > Sphenodon > Sphenodon punctatus. The sequence goes on from QEPC01013206.1 coordinate 790,980, forward strand.
TCAAAATCGGTATCGTTAAATCGTATTGGAATCGGATCATATTTTTTCCCCATTGATGGGGAAATTTCCCATTGAAGTCAATGGAAAACCAAACCTGTTCAGTTCAATGGACGATTCATCATTCTAACCCACAATCCTAGAAAGATGAATCGGCCAAAGAAGAGCCTAGCAAATTGCAATAGTAGAGAGTGGGGGAAATGAGCGTGAGTGCAGCCCTGAATGAATCCGATCCAGTGAAAGTTGGGTGGATCGGGAAAATTGGGTGAATCGTATTCATCAGATTCTGATGAAAATCGAGTGAGTTGTATTAATCCAATTCCAATTTCATCATCCCTACTCTGTCGAGAGGCATTTTCTGACACTCCTTGCCACTCCCCTTACTATGTTCCTGCCTCTGCCCGGTAACCTGCTGCTGCACTTTTGCTAATTGTAACTTTGTTCCTTCCCTTTATTATTATTAATTATTATTATTTAATTGCGAGTCAGCAATATGCCTGGTGCTGAACAGTTATTAGAGACGGGTTCCTGCCCTGAGGGGCTTACAATCTAGAATGGATGTGTGGAGGGGCACACAGAAAGAGATGGGGGTACATTCATGAACCTGAGAAGTACTTCCAGCAGCCTGGCCTCCAGCATGGATACACACAGGGCTTAGGACAGGGACTGGGGAACCTTAGGCCTAGGGGCCAGTAAAACTCATGGTGGGTTTTTATGTGGCCCCTTTCCAGTTCCTGGATCTGGTCCTTGGATCCAGTTCTTACCTCCAGGCACGGGGGGAAAAAAATGAGCTCAGGGTAAGGGAGCAGAGACTCAAGGAAAGGGGACGGGTCCATGGCACAAAGCCATGATCTGGGCTCTCCTTTTCTTGAACGCACCCCTTAAGCTCTCACCCGCCCCCAGCTTCTATGCAGCCCTTGGCACTTGTACTGAATTTCAAAGTGGCCCCCGGTGGGAAAAGGTTCCCCCATCTCTGGCTTGGGAGAGTGGTTCACAAATGTACTACTTTTGGTTTGATTTAGAGGTGAAAAGAGAAGCAGAATAACCAGTGTGTTCAGATTTCAAGCAGGCTGCTGTCGACCCAAACGACATTTGCCAAAACGTTCGAGCAACTCATCTTTTCCACTATTTCTGGTCCTTCCCTTTGCTTAGTTAGTTTGGTTTCTGTTCATCCCCCGAAAACGAGGGGTGGCATGCGAACGGTAAAAACTGGAAATGGATGAACCGAACAAGCCTAAATTGCGAAAATGGACAGTCAAACCAAGATTGGATGGTAGTGTTGGTTACTTGGTTCATCTGCTTCAGGTCGGCTCGTTCGGATTTGTCAAGTTTGCTTGTTTTGGCGGGTCCTCGTTTCTGCTCCAGTTTGATTTAACCCTGCTGCCAGCTAAGTTCACTAGGTGCTCCCCTGTTCTAGTAGTTCAAGAAAAGGGAAAGAAGAGCTCCGGGAGAGCGGTGTGGGTCACCACCTTCAGTCGTTTTTTACCCGACACTTCCATTTTGGCCTATGGGAGTGTGAGGTAAAAAACCCACCCCAGGTAGCCACCCTAGAGAGGGGGTAAATGGGCGCCCAAGGAGAGAAAGTGCTGTATGTGAAAAAGCAGGAGTTGCCAGAGTCATGTCACAAGTGGGTTTTGCAGACGATCCATGAGGGGGGGGACGGAGGGGATCTGATGAAGGCAGCCTAGCAAGAGGGCAACAGGGAAAGCGGAGGCAATCCTGGAGGGATCACTTGGAAGGTGGCAGGAAGCAGGTGGGCCGTACGGCCTGCTGCCTCGAGCAAAGACGGAGAATGCTTGCACAGCAACCTGATCCCTGATGATGGGACAAGGGGAAGAAGCAGCAACTGCCATCAAAGACCTTCTTGCCCATGTCCCTCCTTCTGTAATCCCAAAGGGGTGTGTTTCTCCTGTGCTGATGTAAGGACCCGGGCTTGAACTGTGGGCCCTGGGTGCAGCAACTGACTGCAGCGCCACTGGTTCCTGCTGGCCAGGCCCCAGGATTGGCCATAAGACCTCCCGCAGCACCGTTTGGGTCACGCCCCCAGCTTCCTGGTTGGCTGCCGGCCTGTATATAAGGCCAGCCAGTCGCCACAGGAAGTTAAGTGGCTCATCAGTCAACTTCCTGTTCCCCAGTATGCCTTTCTTTGTCTCGATCTTCCTGTTCCCACACCCTCGGACTGACTCTGCGCTCTCCACTGCTGAAGCTTGTGTGTGCTTTGGGCCAGCTGGAGCCTGGCCCTTCTGACCCTCCCTCCTGCAACCCAGTCCTTCAGATCCTGCTTGGGAGTCCGGCTGCCCCTCAGTCCATCTGCCGTTGGTCCCTGAGAGTGCAGCTCAGCATCTGCTTGGATGAGGGCCCCGCATCTGCAGGATGCTCCTCTATGCTACTTCCCCATGAGCCCCCTATGCAAATTCCCCACGAGTCCACTCTGTCCTGTCTGAGTCCTGTCTGCCTGTTCCATCCATCCAGCTCCCTGCATCTGCCTCATCTCGTCTCGTCTGTCCTGCGTTGCCTCTTATACACCTGCCCCTTGGTCCATGTGTTGATCCCCGCTCTGACCCTTGGACCCAGCACCTTGATCCCACACCATATTGGAACCTGGGCCCTGATCCTACACTTATTTTCCCAGCACCAATCCTGCCACAACTCTTTGTACCCCAGCCCACAGACCCTGAGAGCTTCCCTGTCACAGTTCGGCAGAGGACCTTGAGAGCTTCTGGTTCTTTCGGGCTGTAGCCTGGCCTATAGTGCTTCAGGCGTTCTCTCTCTGGGGGTTTGCAAAGCAGTCGCAAACAGCGGGAGGCTGATTTTCTGGTCCTTGTCACCAGTGCAGAATGGGCATGAATGACCCTGATTTGGGAGCATTTTGAAGCAGTGCAGAAGTTACAGGACAATGGAGAACTGTGCCGTTTGCCCCTGTGTCCCTTAAAGATGCCACTGGGACCATTAGTACAGATCATGATGAATTATTCCCAGTCGCGGCTGTCAGGCACCTGTACTGCAGCTCTCGCCACGCCGGAAATGGTTGCCTGGAGGCAAGTCCATGCAGCTCCCTCAGGAGCAAGACAAGCTGAGCCTCCATTTCTGCTGCTACTACCGCCGGCGCCAGCGCTGGAACCGCCTAATGGTCATGGGAGCAGGGGTAGTGTGGCCTGAGCTGCTATTCCCACTGCCCAAACCAGTTGGACTGGCTGGGAGCTGGAGTTTTGATGTGAGGGGGGTGGCTTGGAGGAAGCCATGCTGGCCTGTCCCCAGGA
>QEPC01013206.1:803184-835811 GCA_003113815.1 Sphenodon punctatus
GCACAAGCTCTTCGTCTTCACCTACAAAGCCCTTCACAACCTCGCTCCCCCCTACCTCTCTACCCTGATCTCCTTCCAAACCCCTGCTTGAGCACTCTGCTCCTCTTCCATCCCTTCCCTCACCCTTCCATGCCTCTCCCTCGCTGCCCCGCACACCTGGAACTCCCTCCCTGCCCTCGTCTGCCTTGCCCCCTTCCTTCGTACCTTCAAGTCCCTCCTCCAAGCCCACCTCTTCCACTCTGCCCTTCCTAACTCCTGCTAACCATCCCCACCCAGGATTATCCCCCACCTGTTATCTGCAAACTCCCAATTTACTGTAACCAAGCTAAAAACGTGCACCCAAGTTCCCACATCCTCATGAATGTCGCATCCCTTGTCTCTCCCTCTGTTCCCCCTTCCCCTGTCTTTAGATTGTAAGCTCTTGGGCAGGGACCGTGTCTATCTTATTCTTTGTAAAGCACCAGGTACATCGCTGGCGCTATATAAATGCTTATAATAATCCTTCTGTGTGTGTGCTGGGTGGAACAAACTGTCAAAGTTCATCCGAGACGTGGGAGGATTTCAGGATCAGGTCTGGGTGGAATCAGAATGGGGACAGGTGTTCCAGGTACAGGACTGGAAGGCTGGCGTGGGCTCAGATTCCCAAACAGGCTCGGACAACAGAACTGGATCAAGCTGCAACAGACTCAGGTCAGGTACAGAGCAGGGAGGCAAAACATAAACAGGTGCAGATTAGGCTCCGATCAGGCCTTGTATGGGAAGGAGCAACGTTGTCCCCCACCTCCAGCTTCCTGGGCAGACTTATGTATTGGCTGAACAAGGATCCTACCAGGCAGAGGTGGTGGAGGGCTGGTCGCTGTCCTAACCCCCTGAGTGTGTTTGTTTGAGGCCCACTTCCAGACACTGGGTGTCTGGGGGACAACAGAAGAAGCCAGTGAAATTTCCTAGCCTCCAACAATAGCACAGGGACCTGGGTCTTGAACTGGTGGTCTTGACTTCTTGGAGCCACCTGCTGACACTGTAACTGCTGTGTTGTGGCTCTCCTCTAGCTTCCCTGTGCTAGCAGTATAGCTACGCCCTCATGCGTTCTGATAGGCTCCTAGTCTCCAGCCTTGTTCCACACACCCAGCTTCCTGATTGGCTGCTGCCTTGTATATAAGACTAGCCCTGACAGGAAAGTGCTGAGCCGTACTCTTCCTTTCTGGCTATGCTTCAAGATGGAAGCTAGTGTGGTTTAGGCCCAGGATGAAAAATGGAGGCTTTGTGCCTATTCCTGTTCCTCCCTGAGATCTGCTCTGCTGGCTGTTTGACCTGGTCATGGTTTTGGGGGTCCACTACCCCACGTTCCTGGGTTGGGTGACTCAATTTCCATCACTTGCAGCCCACCTGAACCAGTTCTCTCTCTAGCTGATTCAGTCCTGCAAAGGGGGGTTAATTAAGCCTTTTGTCTCCCAAACTCCCAGAAAGCTTCCCGTTTACACATTCTCTCTCTGGGTTTGCAAGAGCTTGAAGGCTCAAGTTGCTCACTTGTGTTCCCAATGTTAGACCACAGACAGTTCTCAATGGATAAGAAGAATGTTTATTGATTACATAAGCAAAGATAGTTTGACACAGAGTGGCTAATAAAGTAAACAAAATAATGCGTTCCTATTCTGTACTGCGTGCATCCCTAGTTAGTGTCTTACCCTATAAAAGTCCATTCACTTGAGTTCCTTCTCAGCCCGATGTTGGAAGGGCTGGGCATCAAAGTCCTTCTCTCAACGCATCTCTTCCAGCAGTCTGGCTGGTAGGCGAGCTGATGCCTCCAAGACCCAGCTCCGTCGGAGGTTGAATTGAATTCCAACTCCAATTGTCTCTTGATGGCAAAGATCTTAGCTTAAATACCTTTGCTATCACTTTGTGTGATTTTCCAACCCTGAAAAAGCCTTGTTTACCAGCAGGTCAGAAGAAAGGCAATCAGGAAGCTTAATTTGCAACTCCATGGGGTATGTCTGGTTTTGGTAGCGAATCCACATTGGCATATCTTTTGTCTCTCTCCACTGCATGAAGCGAGTTTTCCTCTCAGCTTCCACATTACATGAAGTGAGTTTCCAGTTCTCAGCTTTAACATTACATACATGTTTAACCTTCAGCTTTACATATTTGTTAGACCTATAGTCCACTATCTCTTTGTGACAGACCTGCTCTGACCCTGCATTGTAGTGCATGGACCAGTCCTGCCCTGTTTGACTCCACATCTATTTGGATAGGTTTTGCTTTGTTCTGGATCCGTTTACTTGCTCTGTTCTGGAGTTTGTACCTGTCTGGCTAGAGTCTGCCCTGGAACTGATCCACCTGCCTGCCCTGTCCTTGGTCATGTGCTGCTCCAAAGCCTGTTCCTGATCTTCAGCCTTGTTCCTGCATTGACTCTGGAACCTGGTCCTGCTCTGATTCTCCAGCTCTGCTTCTCAGCCTTCAGGACAGATACCCCCCCGCCCCCCCACAGCAGCGATGGTGTTATTGAAGTTTGGACTCTGAGTCAGCACAGGCTAGAGAGGCAACAGGGAAATTGCCTGGGGAGAGACAGACCCATCCTGGCCAGCAGGGAAGAGGTTCCCCGATCCACCCAGCTCCAGTGCATGTACAGAGCAGGGGGAAAGCTTCAGCCTGAGCTCAGAGATTTATTGTGTGTCAGTGACTCCACCCATGAGAACGCTTGGCCTCCTGCTTGAGCATGGGTCGCGTGGCCACTGGTCCTGTTTTATACAGGACGGCCCTGTTTTTTTGAAGGGGTTGTCCGTTGCCCTTTATTTACATGTTTTTGTCCGGTATTTTCCACATGCTACCGGTGCTGCCGTTTACACACACACGCCTGACCCTTGGTAGTCATGATCTCATGACTTGGGGTGGGGTGGGGAACAGCAGCGGCAGCATGTGCACTTGGAGGTGAGCCAATGATCCCAGCTCCGGGGGGTGGCGTGCTAGGGTTACTATAGCATCCAGATTTTCCAGGACATGACCACTTTTTTGATCTGGCCAACCCCATCCGGGTGGATTTTTTTAAATAGGCACCCATGTCTGGGATTTTCCCATTACCAGTGTCTTGCATCCTCTTCCCCACTCCTCTCCCAGGCTCAGCCCTGGCTGGGGGAAGAAGCCCTGAGCCAGCTGTGCTTTTCCTTCCCCCATTTGTCCTGTATTCTGGGGATGTGTCAGTGGCCACCCCAAGCATGAGAGGAGTCAGCAGCAGCTCGTACCTGACTGGACACCAGAGACCCGACCCTCCCCCGTTAGTGCAGGGTGTGGAGGAAGCTCCCAGGCTCACTTGGTCTTGCCAAGGAGAGATTGGCCATTACTGGCCAGGGAGTGACGCTGTCACTGCCCAGACTGAAGGGGAAGCGTCACTAGAAACTAGGGGTGTACAGCACTTATCTCTTGTTTTCATTTTATGGGTTAAAACCCCATCCATTTTCAGGGGTTTTGTAAAGCCACCATTTGTTTTGTTTAAAATAATGCCTTAATGAAATTGAAATGGATGGAAGATTTGTGGAATCGGGGGATGTGATGGTCACGGTATAACTGTCAGACATACGGGCCTGGACAAGGCAAGTAATAGGTCTTTTCAGGAGCAAGGCTGAACCAGAGAGCCAATGGATCAGACAGGCAACAAGCACAGACTCAAGAGTCCAGGCCAAGGTGAAATCCAGATAAGCAGTCGAAAGAGAGTGGGTCAGGTGGGAACAGGAAAGCTGAGGTAGAAGATAGGCAGTGGGGATCAGGAGTGCAGAGGTAGGAGTCAGGAATCGGGAGACAAAGACAGGGGTCCAAGGACAGTTGTTCAGGAGGTAGCAAACAAGGCGTGCGCGCGCGCGCGCACACACAAAGACTCAAGTTATTGCTCTGCCTGGCTCCTACTTCCTGTCACATGCCTTTATACAGAGCACAGGGCCAATCAGGGCACGGTGGGTGGGAACCCCATCAGGCTGTCCAATGGATCAACAGGACCAAATTAAAGACCAAGTTTGGCCATACTGCTGGTGCAGGGGCACCAGCACCACGAGCCCAAAGGTACTGGTTCAAGACCAAGCCCTTACATTAACTGGACTCAAAAAAAGGATTGCATTCTTAGAGAATAGATCCATCGATAGCTATCAGTGCAGCTGGTCAGGGGAATTAGACCTCTAACTGTCAGGAGCTCGGAGTGAGCAGCAGGGAATAGGCCACTCCGTTATGACCTGGTGTGCGTTTCTCTGGCTACTGTCAGAGATGGGATCCTGGGCTGGGTGGCCCGTTGGTCTCACCTGCTATGGCAGTGATTATGCCCATCTGAGTCTGTTTTATGACAACATTCAGATTGTTTTAAGCCAAAGGGAAGGTGAAACAAGGACTGAAGTGCTGAAAGTGTCAAATTATTGGCAAATCTTTGTAAATTGCCAGATTTCCATGTCAGTTCTCGGGACGTGCAATCTGTTCTCCCAGGTTAATTTGAAGGCTGGCCTGAGTCCCAGTGTAAATGCACTGACCTGCTAGGGCCAAGGTTACCTGTAGAAGTGAGGAGACGGGGGGGGCGGGGGGAGAGAACAGGACCACTAGGAGTAATTTCACAGGAGCAAGGACTTCGTATACCAAACGGGGTTTGCAGGAAAATGGCACCATGCGAACTCATAATGCAGAGTGAAATATGACAAAATCAGATTGTAGACAAGTTGGAGAACTTTTTTCCCCTCTCGTGTGGCCACTTTGAAAACTGATCCAAGCTCCATGTGTTGGATGAGTGTTGGGGGAGCGAAGGCATGTAAGGGGTGTGTTCAGGATGGGAGAGGGACTAGATTATGGATCCATCCCTCACCCCTTAGCCTTCTGGCATGATCTACCCCCTGGTTCACTGTGGGGGCCATTATTCACCCCATCCGCTCCCTAGGTCTCTCTACATAGGGAAGGGTTGCAGCAAGGAGGCTGTGGGTTTGTGCCATCTGCAGATGGAATTGCAGTCCTGATTGCTATTTTGTTTGCTTGTCTATGTTGCTTTCTGGGGTTGTGTGGGGGGGATTATATCTGAGTCTCTAAAAGGGGTCACACCGGCAAAAAGCCTGGGAGCCGCTGCAGAACTAATCCTGCCAGACCTTGTTCCCCACCTTCTGGAATTAACCAGCAGAACTCATTGCCATTGGCTGTTGTGAAGGTCAATAGCACACACTGAGCTTAAAAATAATAATAATAAAGGATTGGATGCATTCTTAGAGGCTAGGTCATGAATGGCTCTTAGTCAGGTGGCTAACTAGGGGAGGAGACCTTTGGCTGTCAGCGGCTGGGAGCGAACAGCAGGCAATAGATCGCTCCATTGTGACCTCTTGTGTGTTTCTCTGAAGCAACCAAAACTGGCCCGTGTGGGAAGACAGGATGCTGAGCTAGATGGACCATTGGCGTGACCCGGACTGGCACGTCTTACATTCTTACTCTCTGACTCACGGGCGTCTCTAGACTAACACAGGTGGAGGGGGAAACCAGGGGGTGAATTCCAGCCATTTGTAAAGAGCTTTGCTAGCATGAATGTTAAATGCTTAATACAGGGACGGGTAACCTCAGGCCCAAGGCAGCCCATGGCTAGTTTTTATGTGGCCCCTTTCCAGTGCCTGGATCTGGACCCTGGATCCAGTTCCTACCTGGAAGACTGAGCTCAGGGGAAGGGAGGAGAGATGAGGGCATGCACACAAGGAAAAGAGAGAGATCCACGGTACAGATCCATGATCTGGACCCCCTTCTTCTTGAGTGCACACAACTTCTATGTTAGGGCTACCAGACCTTCCCTTTAACAGGGGACGCTTATGAAAAATACATGTTGCAGGGCTACATTGGTTCCAGTGCAGACCTGCAAGGTATTTTTTTTTTTTATAAGTGTCTCCTGTTATGAAGAGGAGGTCTGGTAGCCCGATTCTATGTGGCCCTCGCAGCTTGTACTAATTTTCAAAGTGGTCCCTGGGAGGGAAAAGGTTGCCCAGCCTTTACCTAGTTTGGGAACAGGACATCCTGCCTTGGAGCTGAGGGTTGGGCAAGGTGGTCCTTGAGGTCTAAGACACAATCCTCCACTCATTGAAGTCAATAGCTCTGCTCCCGTTGACTTGACTTGATGGAACATTGCACCCTCGCTAAGTGCCAAAACTAACCAGCCTCAAGGCCACACCCTAAAAGTAATGAATGTAATTCATTCTCTGTTCCCTACCCCAGGGCAGTACAATTAGAGATTTGCAGCTTCTCAAATAACCCGCCGAACAACTTGTCAAGGAGCAAAGATGGGTCAGGAAGGGCTACAGTTACACACATACAGCAACCGCCTAAAACTAATCACAACCCACGCAACTCCACTTCTGTTACCAAAGAGGCTTTTGCCGCTCCTGTGGAGCAGGAAGGGCGAGGTCAGCGCTCAGGTTCTGTGGGCAGAGAACAGGGTGGTGGGTGTGGGAGGTATCAGTAAGAGGTAAAGCTTGGCAGTAGGTTGCTTTAAACAAAGAATCGGGACCCCATGCAGGGGGATGCCATCCATGGATGGGGTTTTAATCCCCCCCCTCACCCCCCACTTTGCATGCTGCCGTTGCTGTCTATCAAACTCCGGTATCAGATGTGAAGACTTATTCTCCCATTGCTTTTAGGAGCCACTGCTGATTCCCCTTGATGTGTTTCCTCCTCCTCCTCCCTCTTTTAAATGGTTTTATATGGATTTCTATTTTAAATGGATTTTATATTATCATATTGTTATGTTATGAAGCACTCTGTCAGTTGGTGGTGGTGGGGGTTATAGAAATAAAATTTCATCTTATTAAAATGGGGTCACTCAGGCAAAACAATTAAGACCTTCGTCTCCAGCCGAAGCGTATTTCTTGTTGCGGCTTGAAGCCCCCCCTTCACTTACATTCTGCCTCTCTTTCTGTAGAATAAATTTCCAGGTTTTACCTATTTATTATTTGTACAGCTATTGATTAGGCAATAGTCATTGCCCGCAACATAGGAATACTAAAAAAAACATAGTAGAACCCCATCCCAATCCCCCCACCCCCACGACTCCTACCATCAACCTGCGCCCCAGTAGACATATTTTAATATTTTTGCATTCATCTTAGCAAAGGAATACATCCATTCACTTATATCTTTGCTGTTCTGAATTTTTATTTTGAATCTTTGCTTTAGTATAAGGTCGTCACTTGGGATGGCTTTTTACCCGATGCATCCATCTGCCACAATGGAATTGTCATGTAAAAAACAACCCGATGGTATCACAGTACTTCAGAATTCCTCACTTTGTATATTTAGGTTGTTTGACTTTTCGTTATTCACTATTTTGTGCCTTTGGTGGTGGCACTATTTGGCAGGAACCACGGGGGCCATTTTAAAGCGTGAACGGTCCATCTCCGCGGTGTAACTCAACAGGAAGCCACAAAAAGACCACCCAACAAAGACAACAAATACTGAAATGGCAAAGAAACAAAAGATGCAGATTTAACTAGGATAATGAAAACAAATTTGGATGTTCACTCATGGGAACGAATAGGTGAAGTATCTTCATAAAGATAAGGGTCAGTCTGGCCTGGCCTTTACATTCCACACAGTTCTGCATTTGGGGGAGTTTTATATAGTTTTATACTTGTGGTAAGCTGCTCTGAGCCATAGGCAGAATATAAATCTAAAATATAATGTAATTACAAGAAACTTCTATTATAGAAACTTATAAAATTGTGAGTGGCATAGAATAACTAAATTAGATGTTATTTACGCTCTCGAAGAGCACTAGGGCTAGGGGCCACTCCATGAAACAAACTCGCAGCACGTTTAAGTATTTTTTTTCATGCAACACACAATTAACATGTGGGAATTTGTTGCCAGAGGATGCGGTCGTGGCCAGTAGTATAGCTGGATTTTTAAAAAGGGATTAGATAAATTCTTGGAGGATAGGTCCGTTAATGGTGGTTACCCAAGTAGGCTGGGGGACGGAAGCTCTGTTAGGAGCTGGGAGTGACCAGTAGGGAATACGACCCAGCTGTTGGGTACTTCTCTGAAGTGACTGGGAGCGGCCACAGCTGGAGACAGAACCATTGGTCTAACCCCGTATAGCACTTCTTACCTTCAAGCCGAGTTCCTGAAATGGCATGTGTTAAGCAAAACAAAAGAACAAAAATTCAATCTACCCACAATATTTTCTTCAAAAGAAAGGATATCTACTTACACTTCCATTTGTGGCCTTTGTTATTTTTCCAATATACTCTTCCTTCACTTAAACAGCCACGCTTCACTCCAAGAAACTCAGCATATAGCCATCCCCTCTTTGTAACAATCCCACTTTCAAGTATCATTTCTGTCAATAGCACAGTGCTGAACTTTTTTTAAAATTCAGGGTGTCCTCTATAGAACACTTTCCCTCTGGTCCCGAAGAGGTTCATTACGCTAAACTTATGCTGACGTTTTATTTCTGGGTTACTTCCCAACCATAACAAGTCTCAGCAGGCCCGTTATAAACAATATCAAAAGATAGGAAAGTAGCTTTTTTAACTTTTAAAGGCTTCTTCCCCTTCTCAAACCCAACTTTATTTGTAAAATACCTTTCCTTCCCCCAAAAACTCTCAGATAATTTCATTTTAAGAACAGACACACTTTCCACAAAGGCAGATTTTAAGTCATTTCCCTTAAAAACAAAGCAAAAAAGCCTCCATAAGCCACCAACTTTATTTCAGGGCATTTCTTTTACAATCACAACAGCTAAAAACATACTTTTTTTTTTTTTAATTCAAGCAGACACTCTGGAAAACAGAACAGTAAGATTTAACTCCCCCACCTCAACTCTTTAAAATCATGTAGGTAAGAGGTGTCCTTCCTCCAGGCCTAGAGGTGGCTGCACTAAGGCCACTTTCAGACCTGCCCCCTGTGCATATTTTGGCTGCAGGAGGGAATGCGCAAGCCAGGATATACGCGGGGTTCAGTTGGTCTGAAATCCACCCCATGCGGCTTTGCCGGCACAAACGCGCAGAGATACAGAGCAGGAAATACAGCTCTGTCTCTGTGTGTTTGCGCCGGCAAAGCCATGCCGGGGAAGGGGGGGCGGTCTTTCAGACCAGCCAAACCCCACGTAGATCCTGGCTTGTGCATTCCCTCCCGCAGCCAAAATCTGTGCAGGGAGGCAGGTCTGAAAACGGCCAAGCTCTGAGCAGGTGCTTCACCACCAGCTGCAGCAGAGAGAAAGTTTTCCAGTGCTATAGCTGGGTTACTTGGAAAACCAGAAACTCTGCTCAGACAACTGGCTGAGACTCTGTGCTGCTCTTCTCTTCCCAGCAGGGGAGGGATAGAAGAAAAGCAGGCAATTGGCAGGGTTTCCCTCCCTAAATCATGGAGAGGCTCCGAAAACCCAAAGCCTCTGCGGGAAAAGGTCAGAGTTCCAACATCTTGCACATTATATTAAATACTAATGAAAAACTGCCTAACCATAAGAACAGTTGAGTCACCTAAGGAGGCTGTGGAGGTTTTCCAAAACCATCTGGACAAGGTGTGATGCTGCAGGTAAAGAGATGGAGACCCAGTAGTTCAGAAGATCTCTTATTAGGCCAATACTCTCGACAACAAAAGCTGGGCCAATAAGACAGATCCCCTGAACTACTTGATGTCCAACTCTTACATTTGGAGCCAAGACAGCCACCGCACACACTGTGCTAGGGATTGGGGCCCTTTATCCCCCCGTGGGCCACTTTTGAAGTTAGTCGATGCCTCCGAGATAGGTAGGGGCTGAAGGACTGGGCTGGAGAAAATGGTGCGGGCGGGGGAGAGAAGGAGCAGAGATGGAACTTTCTCTAAAGCTGGGAGGCTGAGATATAGGCTCAAGGGAATGAGGGAGCAGAGGGACAGCACTTGAAGGTAGAGGCTGCATCTGTGGGCCAGATTTATTAAATCAGAAAAGGGTTGTATAACAAATGCCCATGGCTTGCATTTGGCCCATGGCTGCGAGGTATCCTGCCCCTGTGTAGGCTGTAGGTTATGGGCATCCTGTTTTGGAGCAAGAGAATGGACAAGACAGCCATTTAACCCTACCATCCTATGATCAGCTGGTAGAAACATGCAGTGAATCAAAAAGCGAGACTAGGATCCAGATATAAAAGCAAATACTCAGAGCAGGGAATCCAGGGAGCTCGTTAACTAGAGCTAGGATAGGTTTACAGCAGGGAAATTGTCTCCAATCCCTCAGGGACATCCTTGGTATGTGGGCGCATGGGGGTGGGGGGCGAACTGGGACAGAGAATACTCTGTTAAGTGGGGAGAGGGGGAAACTGTTGGGCCATCTGCTCCTACTACTTGCTGTGGTTTTGACAATGGGGATGAGTCAGGCTCTCTGTTGGACAAGGGAAGGAGTCCAGGCCTAGCGATCTTTTGTTCCCATGTGGGTTTGGAGATGCCTATTAAGGTGTGCGTTCCGGCCGAAGCTTTTCCCACAGACGTGGCATTCATAGGGTCTTTCCCCTGTGTGGATTCGCTGGTGTTTCCTAAGGCAGGAGCTCTGCCCAAAGCCTTTTCCACACTCGGGACATTTATAGGGCTTCTCTCCTGTGTGGGTTCTCTGGTGCTGAATAAAGTCAGAGATCCCACGATAGTTCTTCCCACACTCGGCGCACAGGTACGGTTTCTCTCCAGTGTGGATTCTCTTGTGGACAGTCAGGTGGGAACTCTGAGTGAAGCATTCCCCACACTCGCGGCATATATAGGGCTTCTCAGCCGTGTGGATTCTCTGGTGTCGAACCAGGTGAGAGCTGACAAGGAAGCTTTTCCCGCAGTTGGCACATTTGTACGGTTTTTCTCCTGTGTGGATTCTCTGATGGGCCACAAGGTTGGAGCTGACGCTGAAGCTTTTCCCGCAGTCAGGGCACCGATAAGGCTTCTCTCCCGTGTGGATTCTTTGATGGGCAGTGAGGGTTGAGCTCTGGGAGAAGCTTTTCCCGCACTCAGGGCACACGTAGGGTTTCTCGCCCGCGTGAATCCGATGATGCTTCACCAAGGCAGAACCATCGCTGAAGCTTTTTCCGCACACACGGCACACGTAGGGTTTCTCCCCCGTGTGGGTTCTCCGGTGTCTGATCAGGGGTGAGCACCGATTGAAGCTTTTCCCACAGTCGCGGCACTTGTAAGATTTGGTTGCTTTTTTTTTAATTCGTTGCTGGATCACGTCAGCTCCAAGGTCACCAACACTTTCCTCACAGTGTGTGGGCTGGCTCTCTTTTTTCTGCACGTGGCTCCCTTCCACCTTCTCTGACCCACCTTGATCCTCAGAGGCTTCTCCCTGCTCGGGACTCTCAGAAACACATCCTTCAGATCTTCCCGGAGATGCTCCGTTTGACTCCCCATGCTCAGACGTTTCCTGCTGAGAATTCTCCTCCTCGTTCTCATTCACCATCTCTCACCTGCTGGGATAAAGAGAGGACTCAGACACCAGACATTCTCTGTGTCAGGAAAGCCGAAAGCCCAAAAGGGGAAAACAGAATTTTTAGAGGGTGAATGGGGTGGGGGGGGGTGGGGGGGAGGAAGGAAAGAGAAGACAGAGCAGCCAAATTTCCTAGAGTTCTCCCCAGAGACTACTCTGCCTCCGAGTCCCATCTGAACACTTGAAGAGAGTGGGCAATGGGGATTTTCAGGCTGGGTGGGAACCCATGACAACACTTACCGTGAGGGTACTTGTACCTGCTAACTTGGACGAGATGTGGGGCAGAGCTGGGGCACTTTAAGACCTTTTTGGAGGGGTGGGGGAGGAAACTTCAGCTTTTTTGTTTCTGGGGCTTTCCTCTTTCCCAAAAGCTCTTAAAATACAGGACCTCGACCCATCTGGGTGCTCAGGTTTGGGAATTGGAAATTCCAATACATCCTGCTTCTTTCTAAACTGCCAGAGCTCTCCCCATGGATGGAGCTAGTCCAAGGAGGAAAGGTGTGGGGGAGACTTTGTGTGTGCGTGAAAGAACGAATACAGACAGGTGAATACACTGCTTCTCTCCCCCTACCTACGTCAGCTCTGGGGATAATAATAAATTAGCATCCCCGATACGTTTCTGATGCTGCCTGACCTACAAGAGGATGAGACTCCCTCTAATTGTGCTAGATTTTATTGGATGTCAGGAGAGGGGGGAAAAAGCAAAAACAAAACAGCTCATTTCTTGAGACACAAGGAACAAAGTTGATCATTAAATTCCCTTTGCAACTTCCCAACATGAAGAATGACTCAATGCAAAGGTCTTCCCTTCAAACCAAGGGAGAGGGGGTATTTGCTGCAATTAAAAATCTGAGCGGAGTAATCAGTGCTCCGTATTGAGAGGATTTGTTAAAAATCATCTTTCGATAAGTAGGGAGAAAACAGACAAGGTTTGAGGGGAAGGAAAAACAGTCCTCAATAATCAGTGAGAAAGCGGGGTGGGAAACTATCATAGGGAACCTCTGGCCCATGGGACCAGATCTGGCCTTTGGCTGTTTTATTTAACCTTTTTTCTAATCCCTGGATCAGGCCTGTGGATTCAGTCCCTAACTAAGGGCCTTTTTAAAAGCACGGGATTTCTCCTGCAGTTTAAAAATCTGGCTCAGGGAACCCCCATGGGGGTGCTTTACACACGCCTCACTGGACCGGAGTCACCCGGGCGCCGTTAGAAACAGTGGCGTCGGGCAACTCCTGGAGGCTTGGAGATGTGGCCTAGATAAGACCCTGATAGCCGAGGTCTTATCTAAGCCAAGTCTCAAAACACCCAGGAGTCACCCAGCGCTGCTGTTTTGAATGGCATCTGGCCGACTTCCGGTTTGAGGAGCATCTGCCCCCACCTCCCATGGGGTTTTCCCCAAGCCACAGTTTTTAAACAGGCAGGATTTCTCCCACAGTTTAAAAGACCCTTAGAGCCAGCACAGGGGAAGAGAACAGAGATGGAGGCATGCACCCAGGAACAGGGATGGGTGAGCTGGACCCTTCCCTTCCTTCGCTCATCCCTGAGCCCACTCCTGAAGCACTCTGGCCCTCAAACTTCTATCCAGCCTGTGGGTTTTCTGCCAAGTTTTAAAAAAACGCTCTGTGGGAGATAAAAAGACCCACCACCTCTGCTCTAGAGGATTTAACAGATTGTCCCTCAGGGTTACTGGTTTACATCTCCTAAATGTGCTAATTTATGTACAGTCTACGTAGGACGACATCTCTGTGGGATGCCAGACCTGCAGGCCCCCCACATGGCATAGATGCCTGTTCCCTGAAACCTCTTGTCTCTAGCCCTGGGGAGAACCCTCGCTTCCACTTGCTCTCTCCTCCTCTTCCCCTCCCCCCCCCAACAAGATTTCCCCCTTTCCTTCTCAGCCCCTTCCCCCTTTTGAGGGTTTCTTGACCTAGCCTGATTACTCTTAATTGGCTGTTGTACCTGCTGGGTAGCCAAGGACCTGATCCTGCCAAGACTTCCCCCTAGCCAACCCCCAGCACAGGGCTCAATCATATCACTATAAGTAAGTGAAGGTGTTTTTAGACAAGCGCCTCCCCTCCCGTTACCCACCCATCATGCATGTTGCAAGGCTGCATGGGGTGCCGATGTGGCCCTGCAACACACATGATGGGTAGGTGCTGGGTGGGGAGGCAATTGGCCTGATGATGCTGAAGAAACCCAAGCTGCTTTGGGGGAATAAGCAAAAGCTGAAGCCGAGGGTTGGCCAGTCTGCACTGGGGACACTTGTTCCCCTTCCTTGACCTGCCATGTCCCATTTCTGGTACTTTGGCAACCAATTCTGAAAACGGCACAACTCCCTTCATAAGCAAGGATGATGCCCATCATGGCCATTATGTAAACTACCTCGGAGGCAACCCCATCTCGGGGTGTTTTCAGGCAAGGGCCTCCCCACCAGGACCCACCGTGCTTGTGTGAAAACCCCACTGGTAACCAACAATTAACCAGTGCATCCTGGGTGGGTACTGCACTTATCTGAATACAGCCTCTCCCAAGCATCATTCCCTTTCCTTACCTCATCAGGAGAATAAGTTGAGACAACAGTTTCTCTACAAAATCAGGAGCCGCCGCCGCCCCCCAGAAGAGAGGAGATGTCCCAAATGTGAAGGGACTTCATAAAAATATTTAAGAATCCGGGGGGTGGGGTGGGGGGGAGTAATCTAAGGGTTTCCTTATAGGATAGAACTGAAGAGGGGAAAGGGTGGTGGTGGTGGGGAGACGGAACTTTACACAGTTGAATAAAAGAGAAAATAAGGGAACATCTGAGAATTTAATTTCCACCTTGAGAGGAGAGGGCGAGGGACAGCAGAATCTCAGGGTGGAGCGAAACTATCATCCTCCAAGGGTGCGATCTAGCTCCCATTGCAGTTGATGGGAGTTTAGCCATGGATTTCAAGGGCAGCTGGATTGCAACCCTGACCTGTGCTTTAAATACATCGCGTTTTAAAAGGCAACTGGAAGAAAAACGAACAAGGGTTGGATCCTGACTCCACTGAGATCAATGGAAAACTCACATTTGCTTCGGTTAAAATAAACTCCCAATGCATTTACCTCTGGGATACAGGAGGGAGGTTTGATAGGATAATGCAGTTTTTTTATTACAGAACTAGATCCTTCTGCTTGCTCATTCCTCCAGGGATGCGCCCCAGTGACTGGAGCTAAATAGATTACTAAAAACAAAGCAAGGATAAGAAATGGTTAAGCCATTTGAATGACAGTCACTTCCCTTTCTCAACCCAGTTGCTTAAACATCATGGTTTGATTGTCACTAATATATATATTATATATGTTTATAAGCCTAGGTTTTGTTTGCCATATTGGTAGGTTGCAAAATATATTTTATGTATCTCCTGGTTTTTCAGTTTTAAGTCTGAAGATACTTGTTGCTCATCTGACCCAACTTTCTAATATTAAATGCATAGTTCTGTGCTTCAGTCTCCCACACTAATGAAGCCTGGTTTCCTAAGGAGGGTGACAATGCTCCTTATAAAAATAAGTGGATTTTTTTATGGCTAAGAGTCTCTCTGTTCCCCCACCCCCACCCCAGTTCACCTCTTGCTATGAAATTGGGGGTGGGGGGTGGGGGGCGTACTCACCTTTGGGCCTTCTGACCATCTATCAAATTTGGCTGAAATTGGCTTGTGGGATCAAAAGTTAGTAAAGGGATGCAAAGCAGTTGAGAGGATATTTTTTCTTTTTTTGTTTTAACTGGATCAACTTCTGCCAGGGAGAGCATGAAGCTTTTGAGCCACACAGGACCCTTCCTTACACAGGTAAAAGGGCATGACTTTGTACATGTCGGAGGAAGGGCCCCGTGTGATCCAAAAGCTTACTCTCACCAACAGAAGCTGGTCCAATAAAAGAGATCACTTCAACTGTAAGCCCCTTGGAGCAGGGACCTGTTTTTAACTACTGACTGTATAGCACCAGGTACATTGCTGGCGCTATGTAAAATAAATAAATAGCCTTGTCTCCATCCCTTACAATTGGGACCAACCACACACTCTTGGTAGACTAGAAGAACACACAGGTGATTGCATACATCTTCCCATAGGAAGCCAGGTTAAAAATAGAAACCCGAACACCTGCTATTTCTTTTCTCTTTAGAGCAAAGATCAGTCACAAACCACTTCTTGTTCCTTTCCTAGGTCACAAAATTTTGGGGTGCATCATCTCGCCATCTTATCTTAACTACAGCACGGCAGCTGACATGGTCAAGCTTAGGCCGAAAGGAGCAGGATCTGACCAAAAGGTGCGTTATCAAACTTTGACCACAGCTTAGTTATATAAAAAAAAAAAAAAAAAATCTGAAAAGGAAGGGGAAAGCACTGTCCATGGGCTCCAAGACAAATTGCTTTTCCAATAATGTCCTGCTTGAGTGGGTGGGTGGGGGGTGTTAATATTTTACCATCTTGGTTTTTTCTGTTGGCCTGTCTAAACATAGAGGTTTAAAAAGAAAAAAACAACAAGTTTTTCAGATCCCCCCCGCCCCTTTTGAGGCACAAGGCAAGTGGAGTTTCTCTCCTGCTCTGTGTGTACCTAGCACCCTCAATAGAGAACAGTTACTCTGCCCAGACTGCCAACAGCACCAAACCGTCTGATCGTCTCAAGATATCCACGTGGTACATCTCAGGGGCATCCTTTATTTACAAGCTTGTGTGGCAGCAATGTTCATTCATACCGGATGGAGCAAACATACCCCCATTTTAAATGCCAGAGAGTCTTACTTACCCCCTCCCTATCCAATGGGAGACACCCCACCCCCCCGCAGCATCTCTCAGAATAATGGGGTTCCTTTTTTAATTAAATCACCCCCAAGTGCATATTGTCTTGCCCCTCTCTGCTCTCCCGCCCCCACCTCCTGAAAATTCCACCCCTAGGGAGACAAAGCAAGACCCTCCCCACTGGGGGCTCCCTTTGCCCCCAACTGGCCTCCCCTCCCGGGTTTTCTCCTGGATAATCAGATGCTGCAACAGCTTCATTGATGTAACGGAGCTCCCACCCCTCTGCAGACACCACCATCTCTTTCTCTGCCCCTTTCCCGAGTCTCCCAATTACCTGCAAGCTCCAGCTCAGGGGTTAATATAGCTGCAGAATCTCTCCCCGCTGGGAGTCGGGATCAAGGTCTCCTTGCACAGATCCCGCGGGAGGGGGGGAACGGAGCGGAGCAGCAGCTGATCAGTCTGGATCCCCAATGTAGGCGGCGGCAGCAGCCCCTTGTTTGATCGCTAATAACCTTCCTCCAGGGTGCAGATTCGGCTTTCCCTATTGTTTATTCCCCCCTTTCTCCCTCCCCCTCTTCCAACCCCTTCCTGTGTCCTTCCCTGATCCCAAACCGGGCTCCAACTCTCCCTGCTGCACCAAGGCGACTGGGCTTCGGGGCTAGGGAGAAAGAGAACCCAGGCGTCCTGTGCCCGCCCCTGTGCTCCCTCTCGCTGCCTGAGAGCGGGATGTTTGGTCTCCCATCCAGGCTGAAAAAGATTCCCCTCCTCCAACAGGATTTGTCGTATGTCTGCAACTCCCTAGGAAGGGCCCCCTAAGCCAATCCTGGTCAGCAGCTGCCCCTCCATGTCCCCACAGAGCCGGGGAGAGGGAGTAATTAACTCCATTTTAGACCTTGCTGAGCAGCTGCAGTAGATTTAGGCCTTAATCCTGCAGGCACTCACATGAGCTTCATTGCAGCCCAGCGGATGTGCTGCTGCTGCCCTGCTTGCCTGCTGACTGGGGGAGGGAGAGAAATGGGATAGGATTTAGCAAGCCCCCCCCCCCCAGTCCAGCACTGCAAGAGAAGGGTGGGGGAACTCTGGCAAAATTGTGGATATTCCAGGTTATTTATATAAAGGTGCCTTCCTGACTCAAAAAAACCCAAAACGACTCTTACTAGCTTCACTGGGGCGAGGTTTGCATTCATAATCTTACATTGCCCCTTCTTCTGCTGCATGACAGATTGAGTTCCACTTGACTGGGCTCAATTGTTTTTATTATTAACAGCTGATTTCTTTCCCACTCTTCTCCAAAAGAGGAGTCAAGACAGCTTGCCCAGTCAATACTGTAATACAAATGAAAACAGATATAACACACACAAAAAACCCTACTCCTGCCTGCCCGTATATCACAAAAAATACAAGACAATTTCCCTTGCCCCATAGTCCCCCCATAAAAATCCCTTCCCTCTTCTTGCCCGTAACTTCCCTCCCATAAGGGGCCACAGCAACACACCCACCTGCCCATACCTGGTCTCTCACAAGGGGTCTGTGATTAGGGCGGCCAGGATATGCACATTTTAGAGGACACTTATGAGAAATTCAGGTTGCAGGGCTGCAGTGGCTCCAATGCAGCCCTGCAACCTGTATTTCTCATGTGTCCTCTAAAATGTGCATAGCTGGCCACCCTGTCTGTATCAAACTCACATTCCTCCCTTGCCTGTCTCCCCCTCCTCCCAAAAGGGGTCTGACAGATCCCCCCAACCTTCCAAACACTCGTATCCCACCATCCCCTTACAGTTTCAGGATTAAACAATTATATGAATACAAATGAATTATTTTACTTATTTTGATTTATACCCCACCCTTTCCCGTAGGCTCGGGCTGACTTACAATAAAATAAATAAATATAAAATCCAGTAAAACCAAATAAAATCCCATTAAAACCCTCCCACCCCACCCTCCAAACCCTATCTCCGCCTGCTAAAAGCCTGGCCGAATAAAAAGGTCTTGCGTCGCTTTCTGAAGATGCTCGGGCTCGGGGGCGAATCTCCAGGGGGAAGGGAGTTCCAGAGCAGAGAGGCTTTCTCGGTGCCCAAGTTGTCCGGACGTGCTGCAGTGATGTTATTTGCAAAAGGGGCACTCTCCTGGCTGACCTGAGAGAACACGGCAGGACATGGGGGTGAGGAGGAACGGGTTGGGAGGTGGTCTCTGAGATGTATGCAGGGCCCAGGTTGTTAAGGGCTTTATGGGTAGGGTCACCACCTTCGGTTGTTTTTTACCTGGCACTTCCATTTTGGTCTATGGGAGTGTCAGGTAAAAAAAACCCACCCCAGGTGGCATCCCTATTTATAGGTCACAATCAGCACCTTGGATTGCGTCTGGAACCCTATTGGCAGCCAGTGTAGACTTTGGAGTGCCGGTGTAACGTGCTCCCAGGAGCCCACCCCTGTCAGACGGCGGGCTGCCATGTTTTGCACCAGCTGCTTGACCAAACAGTCATCAAGGGCAGCCCCGCATCAAGCACGTTGCAGTGGTCTAGCCGCAAGGTTACCAAAGCATGAGGGATAGTGACCAGGTCCTGATCAGACAGAAAAGGCCGCAGCCTCCTCTCCCGGTGGAGTTGGTGGAAAGCGCTCCTGGCCACCGCCGCTACCTGATGTTCTAGGCTCAGCAAGAGATCCAGGAGAACTCCAAGGCTGCGAACCTCAGTGACAAGAGGAGGATGGACTCCCCCCCCCCCCCCCCCCCCCCCCCCCCCCATAACAGGTGTCCCTATCCATCCCAGGTCATAGGGCCAGTCAGCCATAATCACTTCAGTCTTGTCTGGATTCAGCTTCAATTGGCTCACTCACATCCAGTCCCCTGTGGCAGCCAGGCACCGGGTAAGCACCCAGAGTGCAGGACCTGGGTCAGATGAAAAAGCGAGACAGAGCTGGATGTCGTCAGCTTACGGACGGCATTGCACCCCAAATCTATGTATGAGCTTGCCCAATAGCCTCAAATACAGGGGAAAGGAACTCAGAAGAACACAGAGGTGTGGGCACAACTCGGGGGTTTACAAGCAACCCTGCACTGACGCACTCACAATAATGCACAGGGGGGGCCCATGGCTTTGGGGATCACAAAGAACTCCGCAATAAGAATGTTACAAAAAGCATAATACAGCAGAGACCCACACAGCAGTGTAACCAAGAGCTCTCAAATGGGGGAGGGGGCACACATCCCTTTGGTGTGGGGGGCACAACTAGGAGGAGGGCATCAGAGGGATGAATTAGAGGGGCACTGGTCCCCCATTGATTACACCCCTGGACCCACAATTCTGGACTCTGCAAGTTCCAACACTTCAGAGGGGGTGGGGCTCTAGGGTGGCCAGATATGCAAACATTTTGAGGACACTTATGAGAAATACAGGTTGCAGGGCTGCATTGGCTCCAACGTTTGGAAAGGGTGGGGGAGAAGTTTAACTAACTAAAATAAAATGTGCATATCTGGCTACCCTAGGGGGCTCTCACTATGTCCCCTCCTCCTTCACTGTGGGACACTTTCTGAAGTATCCAGACTTGCTCCCTTTCACACCAACAACTACCCAGTGACACACTAAACACAGATGCTTTGAGTTTCAATGATGTCTATTAACTTTTATTACCCAGCCAAAGCAGTCCTGCCAGGTAGGGGGGTAATTATTACTCTGGGCTTCTGATACTCAAGAGGGCTCGGTTGTGGCCACTAGCTGCCACCTTTGAGATGGAGGGGAGGCCGAGTAGGGTGGCCAGAGATGCAAATTTTAGAGGACACTTATGAGAAATACAGGTTGCGAGGTTGCGGGGTTGCAGCGGCTCCAATGCAGTTCTGCAACCTGTATTTCTCAAAAGTCTCCTCCAAAATTTGCATCTCTGGCCACCCTACGGCGGAGTTTGGTTGGCTCCAATGCACCATAGGCAACATGGCCAATGAGGACACAAGTTGTGCTCCCCAGCTGGTCGTTCTAGCCTGCCCTCAGCTGTTCTCAGGGGGGATGAGCTGGTGGAGCAGAGAGGCGCTGCCTGCTACTGGGAGGAACCACCCAAAGAGTAGCTAGTAGCATGGCCATACCTCCCCTTTAAAAGAGGGTGCTTATGAAAAATACATGTTGCAGGGCTGCATTGGTTCCAGTGCAGCCCTGCACCATGTATTTTTCATAAGCATCCTCTTTTAAAGGGGAAGTATGGCCACCCTACTAACTAGGAGATGTGGGGGTGGATGCGTTTGAAGGGTGGATTCAAGAACCCATTTCCCGTAGGCCTCCAACAAACTGGCCTCCTTACGCTGCCCTAGGTAATTCCCCCCTCTCTCTATAGCCTGGGTAGAAGGAACTAACTCCTCCCTCCTTCCCTCTGCATGCTTCCCGAGCAGCACAACTGAAGAAGCTGGTGCCTGGGCTCCCCTGCTCAGTGAGAGGCCAGTGGTTCTCCCTGTGGGGTTGGGCGGCCAGAGATGCACATTGTAGAGGACACGTGTGAGAAATACAGGTTACAGGGCTACACTGGAGTCAGTGCAGCCCTGCAACCTGTATTTCTCATAAATGCCCTCTAAAATTTGCATTTCTAGCCACCCTACTGTGGAGGTATGTCTGATTCCCATAAGGGTCAGGGAAGAGCCCCAGTTTCCCCCTTGCTCTCCAGCACAAGGCAATGGAGAGAAACCAGAGCTCTGACAGGGAAGCAGGAGTCTGGAAGACACTCCTTCTGGAGCTTGTGAAAGTGGGGATGAGCGGGGTTAGAACTGTGGGTCAGGGCGCTCTCTGTGAACAGGGTCTAGGGTTGCCACCTCGGGTGGGTTTTTACCCGCCACTCCCATAGGTCAAAATGGAAGTGTTGGGTAAAAAATGACCGCAGGTGGCGACCCTAATGGGGTCGTGCCCTGATGTGGGTTTGCTACACTTTGCGCCATCTTTGTGGCTGTCTGGGATCAAGTCAAACCTTCGGCTCCCGTCTTCCCCAACCCATTGTAGTGAGGGGCAGAGACCAGCAGAGGGAGCCCTAAGATCCCCTTCTATTTTTCATCCTCTTCAACAGGACCTGCAAGAGAGCATACAGTTTACATACAGCTCATGCAAATCCCTAACGGCCCTTAGTTTTTGCAGCATGGCTCTAAGCAGCCCTAACCTCTGCAGCGACAGCGCTTCCATAAGCTTAAGGGGCCAAAGAAAACTGCCTTGCCCCCTTGATCAGGAGAACCCCATTCACAGCGCAGCACAACCCCCTCCCCTGGGCCCTGGCATGACTCTTTTGTTCTTTTTTCTTTTCAGGGGCAGGAAGTAGCTGGAAGCAGGTGAGTTTGCATGAGTGAAGAAGAGCCCTCTGATCATGGGGGGGATGGGCACCAAGTCAGGGGCTCTGAGATGGGGCAATTCATGAACTGTGGGGCAATGGGGTTGCCTCAAAAATCTTCAAAAATGCCGCCCGCCCCCATCATCATCCTATATTTCAATGGGGATTTTTTTTGCCATCAGAGCATTTTAAAGACTGAACTGTTGGGCTTTTTATAGCTCCTCCATTGCTGATCCTGTAGGGCCCACCGGGCCATCACTCTTTCATGCTTTGTTCCATGATCCTTCCCCCCCCCCAGTCTCCTTTCTGCAGTTCAGGTCCCTACTTTATCCCTGAGCCTTTATCTCTGGCTTTAAGGAAAACCTTACTGTCTCAAAAGCTGGCACAGCCCTTGCTAGAGCTGCGTTTAGGGAAGAACCTTTGCTCTGCCCTTCTCCTTATTAGCATAACCACGCCCACAGAAAGGGCTCTAGCTTGGCAACGGGGGACTTCTGTCCTGTGGCTGCTTTTTATTTAGCTCCTTTCCAATTTCTGGATCTGGCCGGTGGATCCAGTCCCTCCGCTCAAGCACAGAAAAAGTGACCTTAAGGGAAGGGGAACAGAGATGAGGGCATGTGCTCACAGACAGAGGATGGAACCATGATCTGGACTCTCCCCTTCATACCACCTGCCCTGAGGACACTTCTTAAAACACCCCACGTGCAACTCTCATCCGGCAAGTGCTAACTATAAAGTGGCCAGTGGGAGGGGAAAGCTTCCCCACCCCTGCTTTTTTTTATAACACCCTTCACTTGTCCCCATTTGTAGCACTGGGTTTTTTTTCTCCCCCTGAACTGCCCCAGGGGGCTGCCAAGAGCAGGTGGGGGGCATGGAGCTAGGACAGGGCTGTCCAGCATCTCGGCCGGTGCCAGCCAGATTGCCTCCCGACAATTTTCCAGCATGCCAGAGGACCCCCCACGTCTCTCACTGGGCCGCCAGTCTGCACGGAGTGTAGCCAAACCCCATTCAAACCTATCAGGCCAAACTGCGCAAGTTAAACGTAGAGCCCGGAGCCGTTATTGCATTGGCCTCATTCTGGAAATCTAGATTTGGTTTAGAAAATACCGCTGTGGAGTAAAATTGGACTTTAAGGGCCATGGACCGGGCAGAACCCTCCTGCAGACTGGATTCGGCCCACGGGATGGCTGGACAGCCCTGATTGGGTGGCGGGGGTGGAAAGGGTTCTCTGCTCAGCGAGGTGGATGGAAGGGTAGGCAGCCCATTTGTTAGGGGAGTCGTAGGGTTGGACGTGGGGGATGAGCGGTGCCAGGCCTTCTTTCCCTGCACTTGTCTCCTTGCTTCCACCCGTTCCCCATGTCGCTAATTGCATCTCATTGAGAGCGCTACTACCTCACCTTCCCTCTGTGCTCGTTGACCGACTCTTCCTCCACCCATTGAATTCAATGGCGCAACTCTCATTGGGTGCTTTCCAACGTGATGGGCAGCCTCCGCCACCATGGGCTCCTCTGGGTGGTGGACGCAGCCCCCGCCCCGATCGGGATTCGCCGAGCTGCCAAAGAAGAGCTACAGCAGCCCGGAAAACGGGGGTGGGGGTGTGGGGTGGACGTGCATCCGCATGTCCCCGCACTGCATGCAGCGTCCCGCCTCCCAGCTGACGGGCAGCCATGGCAGCCAATGACAGCCCCCGTGGTGCCCGCTCCTGCTGCCACTCCGGACCGGGGAAGAGTCCAGTGAGCTATCAGGTGTGATAGCCCGCTTTACCCTAGGTCCGCCAGCCAACTGGCTCCCGGCCGAGGTGGAGTTTTGCCCATGCTTAGGGCTGCCGTACGTGAAAACTTTCCCTGGACACTTACGAAAGATACATGTTCGTAAGGCGCCAGTGCAGGCCCTGCAACATGTATTTTTCATAAGTGTCCTGGGAAAATGCGCATGTATGGAAAACCCTACCCACGCGGTCACTTGGGGATTCCCCCGATGGGCTACACTGCACCCCGGTCAGGAGCCAGACCCTGGTGGCATCTGGCGGCTGGTTCCAAACGTGATGCTGGGCCCCCCCAGATTAACCCGCGCTAAAGCGGATGAGCCTGTGCCAGCGTCACGACTGAAAACACCCGTTGACTTTAAAAGGATGGAGGACTACACCCTTTGGGAGGTTTCTGTGCTCGAGTCCCTCTGTTTCTCCTTCTCTCCATCACCTCCCTCTGTCCTTCTCTCTCTCTCTCTCTTCTGTATTCGCCTCGCCTTGTGCTGCGCCCATCTCTCTCTTCCCAGCCATTTGTTTCCACGAGTGTGGGGTGTGAGCGATTTAATCTTCCTGGTCTCTGACACTCTCTAACGGGGCCCCAGTGGCTCCTCCTTCCCCCTGGGCAGTGTCTCTTGCTCTCAGCCCTACAAGGGCTCCTGGAAGGGGCTGGAAGAAGAGGAGGAGGCTAGCGACCTGGATCCCTCTGGTTCTCAAGGAGAGGAAACGCAGAGCAGCTCCGGCCCAGGTGAGGAAAGCGTTTGGTTGGTTCCAAGGCTGTGGGGGTTTGTGTCCTGCTGGGAGCCCCCTGGGGGTGCTGTTTAGCCCTGCTAGGCTATGGAGTGGTGGGGAGGGGTAAGGAGAGAGGTATTCCTAGTCTAAGCGGCAACTCTGTTAATTGTATCTCCCTTTCCCTGTCCCGAGAAAGGGAGAAAAGCAGCTGCACTTCCGGATGCAAGATGGAAGAAAAGACCCTTCGACAAGAAATGGATGTCTGGTGTGTGTGTGTGTGTGTGTTGGTGGGTGGGGGAACAGGCAGGAAGGGGGCAGTATAGACTGGGGGAGAGCTGGGTGCTTTATGCAAAAAGGGATGGGGGGGGTTAGGGGGATTGGAATTGGGAGACATAGGTGCCAATGACACGAGAGCTCTGGCATGAGTTGATCTGAGGCCTGTATAAAGCTCAAGGGCAAGATGTATAGCAGTGCGTGCACCTCCCCTTCTTGGAAGGGCCTAATATATGTTTATGGGGAAATCGGCTCACAAGCCCCACTGTACTGAAGGAACTTAGTCTTTTAGTCTTGTCCCATTTGGTCCTGATCCTGAGGTAAGTACCTCTTAGTAAGTGTGCATGGGCACCTCTGAATCTGGCCTCCACCTCCCCTACAACCAGCCCATTCCACCATGAGTCTCTTGAGTGTGGTTCCCACTTTGTGGGCACTCAGTACTTGTCCAATATAATCCCATGACAATCCCCTTCCTGGGCCTAATCACAGGCAGTCCCCAATTTATAATCCATCTGGCAGGGTGCTTGCTTTTGTGCAGTATTTTCATTGTCAGCTCCTCTAGTTGAAGGATGCTCCAGGCTTGAGCTGAGTCCTTGAAGTCCCAACTGGAGTCTGCAGCAACTGACTGGCTTTTACTGTCTTGCTGTGCTGAGCTCAGATTCAACCCTCCTTCCTCCACAGCGTCCCCCACCAACTGAGAGTTTGCCTCTTATACCCATAGGCCATCAGCACCTCCAAACCTCATAGGTGCTTGGTGCTGTCCTTTTTTCCTCTAGCACCTGTGCCGACTTACGGCGTGATCCCCATCTACTCTCATCACCTGTCCGTTTTTTTGCTGGTGCTTCCACACACCCTGTTACAAGATGGGGCATGCCAAGTAGGTACACACCATCTCTGCTTTGTGTGATACCCAGTTCCTGCCTGGGGCATGTGCCTGGCTGGGGGGAGTGGGGGCAGGTTGCCTGCTTCCCTGTGCCCCACCTACCACGTTCCATGCCAGGAGAGAGCCACTGCCCAGCCCTGCTTGCTTGTTCCTGGTGTTGCACATCCTTCAGTGAGGCCTGTGGGTAGGTGTGCCACTGACGCCCCTTCCTTCAAGTATTCCTTCAAGGAACACAGTACAGCCACTTATACAGGGTTGCCAACTCTCATGGAAATGACTGTGATGCTTCCATAGGCAAAGCTGCAGTGGGCAGGGTGGGTAATATCTGCATTTGAGAGTAATGTGTCAGGTGCCTGATGGTCTGTCCGAATGCCAGATACGGGCTTTCTGAATACGGGCTATCTGAATACTGATCCAGCACCCAAATACCCCAAAATACTGAGTATTGCCGTTACCAATATAGCGTTTTACCAATCAGTACATTGGATAGCCTGTCAAACACTAATCAGGTATTTATTACGGATCCATATTTAAATCAATAACAAATAATATATATATTTAAAATGTACTGTGCGTGCGTATATGGCCGCTGGACAGTTTTGCGCATGTGTGAGCTTTTCCAAGATGGCAGCGGCGGTGTTGCTGCCATTTTGGAAAAGGGCAGCCAGTCTGTGCCTGCTCATAATGGCCACTGCGCATGTGCGGTTACGGATTAATCTGAATCCGTTACTATCTATAACCCCCACACACACACACACACACCTGCTCCTCTGTTTATCCCATGATCATGTTTATCCACAGATGTTACTCTAGAGCGTTTGTGGGTACAGGGCACTTGGGAAGGTGGGAAATGGGGGGTCAGGGGCAGCAAGGTGAGCATATCCTGGGCGTGCATCTGGGCACATCAGCCCCTTCTGCCCATATGAGGTAGTCACATGAGCATGCCAGATCCAGGGTTTTTACCCTGGAGAAGTTATTGTCTTCAGTTGCAGCAGAGAAGCGCACAACAGGAACAATTTGCTCCCTGCTACTCACCCCCACCCCCAGACCTGCTTTGTCCAAACAGATTTGAAAGATGTTCTATAATAAATGTGAATAAGTAATTATCTATAGCAAAGTGCTTTACAATCCCTATCTAGGTCACTTTTAATCCTATTTTACAGGTGGGAAACTGAGGCTGGGATTGTCCAATGGTGACAGGCTTGGAAGAATTGGAACCCTGATTTCTCAGATCCAAAGCCAACACCTTGACCCCTAGGCGGCACTGACTCTGATGCCTGCCTTTTTTTCCTACCCATGTTCTGTTTCAGGCTGGCAGCCAGGATGCTGTTTGAACTGAGATTCCATGTTGATGTCTCTCTGCCGTCACCAGACTAACCTGCCACCCTTTTGTTGCAGCTCCCACTATGGCCAATGACGACGCTGCAGCCGGAGAGCAAGCAGTCTGTGTGGTGGAGAACGGGCCGAGCCAGGTGGTCCGGGCCTTGTCGGGAGAGAAGAGCTACCCGTGTCTAGAATGTGGGAAAACCTTCCACCGGGGCCCCGACCTCATCACCCACCAGCGGATCCACACGGGCGAGCGCCCCCACCGCTGTGAGGAGTGTGGGAAGAGCTTCACCCAGCGCTCCAGCCTCACCATCCATCAGCGCATCCACACGGGGGAGACCCCCTACCCCTGCCCCGAGTGCGGCAAGTGCTTCCGGCAGAGCTCCAACCTGCTGAAGCACCAGCGGATCCACTCGGGCGAGAAGCCCCACCAGTGCCCCGAATGTGGCAAGTGCTTTGCCCAGCGCTCCAACCTGCTGACCCACCGGCGCACCCACACCGGGGAGATGCCCTACCTCTGCTCGGAGTGCGGGGAGAGCTTCAGCCAACACCGCGGCCTCATCGCCCACCAGCGCAGCCACACCGGCGAGGCGGCCACCTGGGGCTACAGCTGCCCCGAGTGCGGCAAGAGCTTCCAGCAGAGCTCGGACCTGACCAAGCACCTGCGTGTCCACACGGGGGAGATGCCGTATGGCTGCCCCGACTGCGGCAAGAGCTTTCGCTACGTCTCCAACCTCAACCGTCACCAGCGCACCCACACGGGGGAGAAGCCCTATGCCTGCAACGTCTGCGGGGCCAGCTTCAGCCACTGCTCCACCCGCAACATGCACCAGCGCCTGCACACCGGCGAGAGGCCCTACGGCTGCGCCGAGTGCGGCAAGAGGTTCATCTCCAGCTCCAAGCTCACCCGCCACCTGCGCACCCACCGGGGCGGCCCCGCCACCCACTATATCTGCAGCGAGTGCGGCCGCAGTTTCAACCATCACGCGACCCTCACCGAACACCAGAAGGAACACGCTGCGCAGGCAGCGGGGGCGGTTGCCGAGCTGGGGACGGCGAGCTGCCACCACGGGGAGGCACTAGGCGACTGAAGACCTGCTGTTTCCAGGTACTGGGATCAGGTAGGCAGGGCTAGGCCAGCTCTGTCCACCCTCTGCCTGGGAAGGTGAAACCGAGGGATCTATGTCACTGGGGCTAGGGGGGAGCCATTGACACCTTGCCTTTGTTGGTGGTGGCATCGGGGTGGAAGGGCGCCTGTGTCAATGGGGCTAGACTGGCCCATTTGCACCCTGCCTTGGTGTGTGTGTTGGGGGGGAGGGGTCTGTCCCACTGGGGTTAGGCCAGCCCATCGACCCCCTGACGGCGGGCCACAGGGTCTAGGGTGGGCCTGTCTACAACCTGCCGGGGGGTGGGACATCGGCAGCACCGCCGTGGAAAAAGGAGGGTCTGTGCTACTGGGGCTAGGCCGACCCCATCCTCACCCTGCCATGGGGTTGGCAGTAGCACTGGGGAGTCTGTGGCTAGGCTGGCCCACTGTCACTCAGCCTGGAGATGATGGCACTAGAGGGTCCACCTGAATCTCGGGCCGCTTTTAGACAAGCGGCCCGGGAAGCGCGTTCTTCAACTCGCTGCTAGGAGATGCCGCGCGGGGTGTGTTGACGCACCGGAAGTGGCCTCCCGCCACCGGACTCGGCGGCACGCGCGGCCTCTTTAAAGATGTGTTCTGGAAACCTTGATTTAGGGGTTTCCAGAATGCGTCTTCAGAGAGGCCGCGGGAGGCTGCACGCGCCACCGAGTCCTATGGCAGGCGGCCACTTCCGGTGCGTGTCAACACACCCCGCGCGGCTCTTCCTAGCGGCACGTTGAACGCGCTTCCCAGGCTGCTCGTCTGAAAGCGGCCTCAGGGCCGTCTCCCAGGGCTCCCCCTGCTGGAACCATTCACACACCCCATTGGCTACGTGGGAGCCAGGGCGTGGGCAATGGCTCCAGTTTCTCCAGGAGTGCCTGCCTCAGATATAGCCTGGACTTTTGTGTTCGTTCCAACATGGGTTTGGGGTGATAGCCATGTGGGTCATGGACTATGTGAAGGCCGCAGGAGTGTGTGTGTATTTACATAGGGGCAGGATGATGATGTTAGAGCCAGGTGGAGGGTGAAAACAGACATGCACGTAACTCCACTTTGACACCGCTTTAACACCACTCGAGCTGTTCTCGAGCAGGAGGGGGCGGGGTATAAAACGAGTGAAATAAATAAATAAATAAATAAATAAATGAAAATAAAGAATATTTCTTATGCATGTTGCAGGGCTGTATAGGTGCCCTATGCAGCCCTGCAATAAGCATAAGAAATGTTAAAGCGGGATTAAGGTGCATCTCTGTTTTCCTCCCGTGTGGGTGCATGCGTGCCAGGATTCCTGGGCTGAATTGCCATGGGGGTGGGGTGAAGTGGAGTCTAGGGGTTGGAGGACGATGGCTGGGTGCCAGGACTCCTCCTTATATGTCCGAGAACTCTCAAGCACAGAGAGAAGCTGAGAATTGCATTTAGAGCAAAGGAAACTTGAATTTTCTATGTGAGCTAGTTTTTCCTTCCCCCTTCTTTGTGCCTCTCCCTCCCCCCGCCAACTCTGCAAAAAAAAAAAAAGCACATCTGTGGGTAAAAACAGATGCGGCGGTGGCTCACTTCGGCCCCGTTCCCTGCTCTGCACCTCAGTTTCCCATCTCCTTGCTTTAGGAGTGGCTTTGTGCTGTCCCCATGCCTGGTTGAGAAGGAGCAATTTGCCCCCCAAACTCGCACACAGAAGAGAGCCCCGCAGTGACACTGGGGTGTAGCTTTGAACGTAGCGGCTGGTGGGATGAGAAGGGGCTGCGGGTCGTTCTGTCCCGGGGACCACCGGACGGCCTGCGGCAAGGCGCGCTGAAGGAAGCAGCGTGCTGGGTAGCTTGTATACCGTTTCCGTTCCACGCCGCAGGCGAGAGTGTAGCTGTCAGAGGGACGGCAGGTGAAGATGCACCAGGGCCCATGAAGGTGCCGGTGGGGGGGGGCACGTTCCTTGGTGAAACGGCATCAGTTGTCTCCCCCCCCCCATTCCCCCCATTGGCTGCTGTGCCATCACCACCGGCAGATGGCTCAGTCCGGCTCTGGGGCTCCAAAGGAGTGAGGGAAGGGGGGGGCGTGGGATACGGCTGACCTGTAGCAAAGCCACCCCCCAGTCAGCACTGTGTGGGAAGTCCCCGGAAGCTAAAAGGATTGACACAAACCAGCTCTCTTTCCTCTTCCCACAGGTGCTGAGAAGAAGGATCCAAAGGCAGCCAGGGTAGCCTTAGAGGACGCCTTGGGTTCCCCCCACCCCCGCCCCCAATCCCCCTGCCCCACTTAGGCTGCTTAGCACCTCCTGTCTCTCGAGATAAATTAGTTTTTAGAAGGAATGACTGACTGACTCCCAAATCTACCCGGCAGCAACTGACACTGGCTGCTTCCAGCTGAGGCTGGTTGTTTCACGGCTAACCTTCGCCTTCCGACGGCGACCAGCCGCGAGGAACAATACTGGACAGGTGCCCTTCTTCTGCCTCCTCCCGGCGCGCGAAGACAGCCAGCATAAAAGCAGGGTTTGATTCTTTCTATCCCTGCTTGATTTTTCCCATTTAGGAATTGGGTCCCTAGAGGGGAGCGCGACATGGCAGCTGCCGGTTCCTGGTGTCTGCTCCGCTACAGATTATACCAGGGGTCGTCTCCGTTCCTCTTAGCTGGAGACGACCATTTTTGGTTTTATTATAATTATTTTTATTTTATTTTTGGGGGTTGTTTTGTTTCCCTTAGTCTGAAATAAATGTTACTCACTCGGACAGCATTTGCTTTTCGTTATTCTCGCTAAGGGTGCTTCAGCAATTTCCCCCGAGGTAGGGACCAAATGTTTTATATGTCGGAGAACGCTCAAGCACGGAGAGAGGCTGAGAATTGCATTTAGGGCAAAGGAAGCTTGAATTTTCTATGTGAGTTATTGGGGCATTGTCTTTCCTTCCCCCTTCTTTGTGTGTCCCCCCCCCCCCCTTCCAACTCTGCAAAAAATCTCTCATCTGTGAGTAAAAACAGGTGTGGCGGTGGCTCACTTTGGCCATCCCCCAACTTCACCTTCAGATGGTCAGGAAGGTGAATCCCCCTCCCACCCCCCGATCCACCTTCAGACGGTTGGTCCGATGAGTGGCTCTTGGGTGGCCATGCGTGATAGTGTTTTGTTTAAAAACACCCCATGGCTGCTTAAACCAGGGGTGGGGAGCCTTTTTGCTCCTGAGGCCACCTTGACGATCAGTGCAAACTCCAAGGGCTGTACAGAGGTTGGGGGGGCAGGGGGCACTCAAGAAAAAGAGGGCCCAGATCATGAATCTGTCCCCTCTCCTTATGTGTGTGCGTGGCCTCATTTCTGCTCCCTTTCCCTGGGCTCTGTTTTCCAGTGGCTGGAGGCAGGAACTGGATCCAGGGGCCAGATACTGGAACTGGATCCAGGGGTCACATAAAAACTTGCCATAGGCCACGTTTGGCCCCTGGGCTTGAGGTTCCCCACCCCTGGTTTAAATGAAGTGGAATTTGCGTCCTGCTTGATTTGTGACTCTGAATGTTTGCTTCTGTCGCAAATTTTGCAGCAGTGACAAAGACAAAAATTTGAATATTCATTTGTGGGATCAAATATACCGATTATCTATTCAATATGAGAAATTGGATTCATTGCAGCACGACTTGCACAGGGGTACCGAGGAGAAGGATTCTAAGCAGGAAGGTGCAGATGAAGCAAAGACACATGGCAAATTATTGGGAAGATCCCAAGGGGATTTTAAATTGCAGTCTTGGGAGGACAGGTTCCTGCGGGACTTCCATCAGAACAGACAGACACTATGGAAACCCCCATAGAGCAAAGACGGGGTAAATCTGCTCACAGTCGCATCAGGCACAGACGCGGAAGAGCCCAGCCATTGTCATGTCCAGACGCAGGTTTCTGACCTGAGCAGGCGCTATCCTCACAGAGGATCACGCAGGGCCGGCCCCAGGCATGAGCCACATGTGCGGCTGCACATGGCCCTGCGGCCAGCAGGGGCCCCGCCTTTGCCTGGCTGGACGGCAGGCTGCAGTCAGCTTCTCCCCCAATAAGTTCTTCTGCCTCCCCTCCCTGACACTGGTCCCCATCCCTCACCTGCCTCTGCCTCCTAGTAGTGCTCCAGTCCAGCAGCAGCAGCAGCAGCAGCAGCAGCAGCAGAGGGACACAGGGACACCAATCTGACTAGGAGATAAAGCTGTTTGTTTACAAACAACTCCTCCCCATGAGTGATCAGAAGGTTATTACCTTGTAAAGAAGGTTCTTCGAGATGGCATCTAACGTTCTCACAACTGGTTGTGCACGCTCACCCTATTCAAATAATAGACCACGTGATGGTCTCAAGCTTCTCTAGTATAAAAAGTGCTCTACCCCTCAGAATGAGTGCCTTCCAACCCTTTCTAGGAATATAAGAAAATTCCATGTGGGGCTGGAAGGGTGGGTGTTGTGAGAGTGTTTAGAGCTATCTCAAAGAACCTTGTTTACAAGGTAGCAACCTTCTGTTCGTCGAGTGGTTCCTCACAGGGCATTTTTACATGGCTCCACCGGGTGGGGGGGTTGTGGACACACTGGTGCGTGCGCAGGGCATGCACATGGCCTCACACGCATCCCCACTCACCCCCCACTCATCCACACCCACGGAGTAACCGCCATTTCCCCCGGTTGCTCTGTGCGTAGGGACGAGGGGGGATGATTGGGGATGTGTGTTAGGCTGTCGCGCACCCCCCCCCCACTCACCATGGGTGCATGCACCACATTGTTCACACGGGGCTCCCCCGCCCATGAACACACACAAATCTGCGTGTTCATGGGTGGGAGAGGCCCGTGTAAAAAGGGCCACATTCTCAAAACTGTCGTACTTATATTACCTTAGGTAGGGATTTAGGATGTAAAGCAATATCTATTCTATCTTGGAAAATCTGAAAATGTTTCTGAGATTATTATGGCTGCTATTTCACTAACTGTTCTTAATGAAGTTATTGCTAACAAGAATACTGTCTTTAAACCCGCACCCTATAACCAGTTCATTTGTGCCCCCCATATAATCAATTCACACTGCCCCAGGGTCACAAATTAAATGGTTATGGGTGGGGGGGCAGCGTGAACTGATTAT
>QEPC01013206.1:858505-887027 GCA_003113815.1 Sphenodon punctatus
ATTTTAGGCGCTTGTTCTTGCCATGAGGGGAGGGGAGCTGCCGCCTTTGCCTGCCAGAATTTATCTACTCCGCGGGCTCCGTTTTGGGGCTCCTGTTTGCCCTTCATCCTCCCCATCTCTGTCGTTTTGCCGCAGGACTGTTTTGAAGTTTTTTTCTTTTTTTAAGATGCTTTTCGGTGGCGCAAGGAGCGGAGCTGTGGGATTGCGCGCCTACTCTCTCGCGCGCATGCGCAGTCCTCCAACCAGCTATATTCTAAGACAACAGGGAAAGAGACTTGAATGTCCTGTGGAATGTTACTCCCAGTCATTCCACTTCAAAGAGATTATACAGGGAGATGTTACCCTCGAGGACTGCCCAATTCCTAACACTCACCACTGGAATATGACATGTATTCCCACTACTTTCACGCCTTATTTCAGGGCTATTAACTATACTAGAGGCAGGACGATGCAACTGGGATTCGCTAAGTGAAGGTCTGATCAACCATCACCAGGTAACTTTATGTCATATTCCTCTCTCCAGTGGCTGCACTGAAATAAATCTCTAAAGTTAAGCAGCTTTAAGGCCAGCTCTTGTTTACGAAAAAGCACCGAGAGACTAGCAGGATTATTATTTCTCTTGCAAATTCTCGCACTACATATATATATAAATAGGGGTGGGACCCTGGGGCAATTACCGGATACCGGATTTACCGGTTTCCGGTTCTCAAAGAACCGGATTCTCGGATTAAATCCGGTATCGGGTGCAGCGGCGGCGGCGGTGGGCGGTCCAGCTCTAGGCCTTCCGTCCTCACCCTTCCTACAATGAGGGGTGGCAGCAGCTGTCCTGGGGGTCTCCACTCGCTCCCTTCTCGGGGCGAGTCTACCTGGTTCCCAGCCCCCTGTGATGGAGCGGCTCCCAGTCCGGGGTTGGCTCCTGGCTCCGGTGGTGGAAGTGGGGTTGACAGTTTAGCTAGTAGTGGTGGCGGCGGCTATGCCTTGCAGCAACGCCAGGCTGCCTGTCCTTTAACCCCCCTCCCACCGGGAGTCACCTGGAAGGGGGGGAGGAGCCCCCGATCTCGTCCTCACCCCTCCTATAATGACTAACTTATTCAGCTTATTCAACAACTTATTCAACTTATTCAGAGATCAAAAACAATCCACTTATCCAAACAAATTAGCCAGATAGTCTACTATCCAGACATCCAGAAATTCAACTTATCCAAACAATTTAGCAAGAAATTCAGCTAATAAAAAAAATGTGTCTAGAAATTCAACTTATCCAGACATCCAGAAATTCAGTTTATCCAGACATCTGGAAATATAATTTATCCAAACAACTTATCCAGAAATTTTGTAATTTTATTTAAGGTATACAGAAAACATTAATGAAATGCACACCCCTAGTCTGGGTTTCCTCCCTCAAAGCGCTGACTTGACTGATGTCACAAGGTTTGATGTTTCTTCTTTATGTCCTTGGATTAGGCAGAGTCCACAGAATTCTCTTGGGGAAATTAATGACTATAATATTTCCACTATATGAGCCCAACAAAATATCCCAAACAATATAAACATTCAAACTTAGTTATGTGTCTTGCTTTTCTAGTCAAACAATTTCATTCCCCAAAGGCAATACTGTTCCTCAGCTCAGACTTCAGAAGAGTCACTGGATGTTGAACTTGCAAGCTATCCAAACCCAGATGTTGAACTTGCAAGCTATCCCCAAAGGATCTCTCTGTCTGCTAACAAGAGGGGCAAAATGTATTTTTTAAATATTATATATATATATATAAGTTTATTGTGTGACAAAAAGTCATTACATTTAGTACAATAAATGAATACAATACTAACTTATTAAGTACAAAGTTAAACCAAATAAAACTTGCTTCCATAAATGGACATACTTTCATTCCAAAATGGAGCTCCTAAAACACAGTCCCTAGGTCTTGCCTATGCAAAATAGAACAAACCTTATCCCCAATGAACTATTTGTTGTTAAAATCTTTTAAATTTCATTATCCTACCCATCCGGGGATTAATAGCCGCCTCCTTCGACCCCCCCTGGCAAGGCAAGGAATTTATACTATATACTGCCTTGCCCTTCCCCGGGGCTTGTGGCGGCCACACTGGACCCCTGAATTGCCTACTCCCCCTCGGGCCCATCATACACTACCCCTCCCTGGGCTGCCTTCTCCAGAAACCTCTGTCTCATTGCCATCGCCCTTATAGCAAATTTGGATACTCGTCTTGTTGCCACCGTATCCCGGGGGCACAACAGGAGCCTCATTAGGTTGTTATCAGATCCCTTCTTGAGGTCCTCTAAATATCTAGCTCTCAATTCGGCGAAGAAGGAGCATTGTAATAGAATATGCGCTACTGTGTCTGGTGTCCCCCGCTCACAAAGTACACAGCTTCTCATATTCTGGGGAGTACCCTTAAACCTCCCCTCCAAATAAGAGGAGGGGAAGGAGTTGCAACGCAATCTAGTAAAAGCAACTCTCCTGACCGAATCCCTCCAGGTGAATAGATAACTCGATCCCAATTGGGCTGAGGATGGCGGATTATACTCCGGGGCCACTCTCTGTCCCTCAAGTAGGGCTTTTTCGGTTTGTAGTGTCTGGTCTGTCAGTCTGTTCCGGACCAGTCTCATAAATAAATCGGGTCCTGTATTAAACAGGACTGTACGTGAAAAGCCCATTTTTCCAATTTCATATTCCACCGCAGAGATCCAAGGGTCTAAGAGTCCAGCCTCCCGGGCCATCCCCAACAGAGAATTCTCCTTTTCTGGGATCAGCAATACTTTCACCCATAATTTAGAAAGGAGTTGTAGCGTTACCGTGTGAACTGGCGGGATGCCGGTTTCTGCACACAGCAACACTTGTGGGGAGCCTCTCGGCAGGCCCAGTATGGATGCCAGAAATCCATTTTGTATGTTTTCCAGCCTTTCCAAGAATTCTAAGGCCCAGATGGGAGCTGCATATAAAAATGTATTTTGTGTGTTTTTAAATTCATTGTGTATTCCATAGCAATGTGTCAGATTTGAACAGCCTGTCCTGCAGCCAGGACAGGCCTTAAGAATTTTCAGGGCTCAGGACAAAGATAAAATGCAGGGGGGCCCATGACTCCGCTCCTCCCCACAGCCCTGCCCCTTATAATTGGATGTGTCTGGTGGTTTAATACATACTTTAATAGATGTTAATTTTTATAAAATTAATTTTTAACCTGTCAATACAATGTGCAAGTGAAAGAATATATGTTTTGTCCCATATGGCTGGAAGGAAGCACAGGACACAGATATAAGTGTAAAAGGCAGCAACTCTATTCATTTATTTATTTAGTCGAAGCATTTATAGCCCGCTCCCTCCTACTCACAATAGCAGCTGGGGGCGGCTCACAACAATATTTAAAATACAACAATTCAACAATTAAAATCAAATATATAACAATTATAAAACTTATTAAAACTTATTAAACACATTAAAAGAGCAGAACCAAGCACCAAACCCTCCCCCCTCCAACCCTAGCCCACCCTCCCTGTCTCCCTCCCCAAAGGCCTGGTAGAACAGCCAGGTCTTACATTGTTTTCAGAAAGAAGGGAGGTCTGGGGCTAAGCGGGCCTCAATTGGGAAGGAGTTCCACAGCCCAGGAGTGGGCATGGCCACCAAGAATGCCCTTCCCATCGTCACCATCCAGGAAACCCGGGGGACTTTGTGTCGGGCGTTCCCAGTTGACCGCAGGGGCTGCACCATGACCTGAGTCATGAGGTGGTCCTGCAGGTAAGCAGAGCCCAGGCCATTTAGGGCTTTATAAGTCAGCATCACACAACAGTTTGATCTGGGGGAGTGAACCTCCTTTTCCAGAAAACAGTAGGTCTTGTGTGCTACGCACACACTACCAAATCCTTCAGAGAAGGGGATTACCCAAATTACTGCCCTTGGGACCCACCCCATTTTTTGTCCTTGAGCCCTGCCACTTCCTGGACTACCATTCATGTGGGACCCCTTTAACAGGGTTCTGAGGAAGGGGAGCTGGTTCTGAATCCACCTGGGACGGCTCATATCCTCAAAGAACAAGGAAGTGGGGAATGAACAATGTAATGCGATCTTTAATATAAAGCTGAATAATTCTATAAAATAAATATCTCAAACACAAACCAATGAGATATTATATACAATTAATGTGCACAAACATACATTGCTAAAACAAGAGGACAATTTCCTATGCAATCACAACTAAAAAGCCACAATGGACCACAACAAAAATGAGAGAATGAACTGAAAAGAAACCCAGATGCGTTTGGGGGACCTGCCCCTTTCTCAATGGGTCATTGAGCAACAATTATATGCTTTTTAAGATGGGTTGCCACTCCTGCCACCCAAGGACAAAGCCTTCTTGGAGGCCCCCCGTGTAAAGCGGGGGGCTACAATGGAGAGGGCATTCTCGGTGGCTGGGCCCCAGTTGTGGAACACCCTCCCAGAGGAAGCACGGCTGACCCCAAGTCTGCTGGCCTTCCGTTGGGCCTGGAAGACACGGCTGTTCTCCCAGGTCTTTGGAGGCAGGGAGGGGAGGGTGGGTTACATTTTTGTGTGTGTGTCTGGAGTGTTTTAAACCTATTTTAATGATGATATTTTAGTTTTTATGTCAAATTGTTTTTATATCATGTTGGAAGTCGCCCCGAGATGCCGTAGGCATGGGGGGGGGGCCGGCATATAAATATAATAAAATAAATAAATAAATGTGTATAATATCTCATTGGTTTGTGTTTGAGGTATTTATTTTATAGAATTATTCACCTTTATATTAAAGATCGCATTACATTGTTCATTGCCCACTTTCTTGTTCTTTGAGGTTGTGAGGGTTTTCCCTCTAAGTGGGGAGGTTTCCCCTTGTTCTGCCATCTGGGTACAGCTCATATCCTACAAGGTAGTGCTGCTTCCATCCAGCCTCCCAGGAGAAGTCATGTCGCCGGCCTCCCATGCCCCCCACATCAGACTCCATTCCCTCAGTTCCTTATATATCTCAAGATGACCACTTTCTTTTAGGCCATTGTCACTGGACCACCTCTAGAGTTGCAACAAATATTATCTATCATTTACCCAGTGTTCAAAGTGCTTTGCAATCCTTACCTACTTCACCCTCACAACCAACAACCCTGTGAAGTAGGTCATTATTATTCCCATTTTATAGATGGAGAAAGTGAGGCTGAGAGATGTTGATTTGCCCAAGGATAGTTGGCGAGTTCATGACTAAGATGGGATTTTGCCAATATTGAGCCGAGGGAAGAATTGTTTATGGAGTTCTTTTAAAAATGGCATGAAGTTATAAGAACAAACTTTTAGGCTAAACATGGCACATATTGCTGAACAGGGAGCTTGGACAATCTTCTACAGAATGTGGGGTGACTTCTTTAATAGGGAAAAATTCAACAAAACGCTAAGGTATCAGTGTGGTAATAGAAACCCCCCCCCCCCAAGTCATTCTGAGAGCAGCCCCCACCTCACCAGAGATCTTTCAAACTCACTACACTCTCTTCCTAAGAGTAAGTCAGAAGCCAGCTAATTCCTAATGAATAGAAATTATTCATTAACTGAATAACATTAATACTAGGGCTGAAATGAAGTATTTGGAAAACGTCAAAATTCAGCAAAGATTACGGTATTTGGTTTGGAAAGTCCAAATTCCAAAGTTCCGAGGACCAAGGCTGTTAGTCAGAAAACATCAGAAACTGCTGCATGTATGTGTGTGTGTGTGTGGGGAGGGGGACTGGGGGGGGCTGGTGGACAGTGGAGCGTCTTCTGAAAATGAAACTTAGTGCCATATTTGGTAGGAGGGGGGTATGGGAGTTGATTGGCTAGCCAAGCCAGATGGCAAGTTTTTGATTGGCTGGCAGGGTAAAATAAAAGTGGCTGCAGCGATTTTGTCCATTCTCTTTGGTGAATTTGGCTGTGTGCTACAGTGCTGCTGGATCTGTAAGCAATCAACTGCAGGGGGAGAGGTGCCTGGCCTGGCTTGGTCTGGCCTGTCCATAGGGCCAATGTTGGGGGATGGGGGTTATGGTTACTTTTACCATGGCATGCCGTTTTTAAGGGGGGGAGGATTAAAATTGGGTGCCACATTGCTTCTAGTTCTGCCTGCTGCTTGGTTGGCACTTGGCACCGCGAGGCCAGAGGGATTTCTCTGCCTGGCTCCACTTCCCCTGGTCTCTTCAAGTTAGCAGTGCCACAGAACTATGCCATGCCAAGAGAATGCCAGTGTGGGGTATGAATGTCTGGTTTGCTGCTGGGAGTCTGGTTTGCCTTTTCAAGTCTGGTCTGTTCAAGTTACCACTGTGCCACAGTACCAATGCCATGCCAAGAGGGTGCCCATGGATGTGTGTGAATGTCTGGTTTCCTTCTTGTGGGTGTTATCAGACTGGCTGGCTTTTGGTGGGATTTCAGTCCATCTGGTTTCTTGCGTGTGGGTGTTATGGCTGCTAGTCTGGCTGGTGACACCCATGGGGCCCAAAAAAACTTGTTGAAAGTTGATTGATCAGTTTGATTTGCTTGCTAATGTAGTCTTTGGACTTTCTTTGGTGGGGCACCCCACTCCAACCTCCTCCCACCCACCCTGAGCTTCAAGCCTTGCATGTGTATCATTCATGGGGCATGCTTGGGGGTGGAAGAAGGACTTACTGATCACATGGTTTTTAATTACATGGTGGTGGTGGTGGTGGTGTTTGTCAC
Organism: Sphenodon punctatus; assembly: GCA_003113815.1. Classification (NCBI taxonomy): domain Eukaryota; kingdom Metazoa; phylum Chordata; class Lepidosauria; order Sphenodontia; family Sphenodontidae; genus Sphenodon; species Sphenodon punctatus. The sequence goes on from QEPC01013206.1 coordinate 865,207, forward strand.
GGGTTTGGGAGTCCGCACCCCCACTTTACCGGGTTTGAGTGACTCAGTTTCCCTTGCGCACAGTTCTCTTGAATCAGTTCTCTCTCTGGCTAATTCANTTTATTGATTACATAAACGAGATAGTTAAACAGAGTGGTAACAGAAATAAAAGGTAAATATAACGCATTCCTAACTTATACTGGTTAAGTTCCTAAGTTATTCATCTTACCCTAGCGAGTCCACAAGTTCTGGTTTCTCAGCCATAAAGGTAACGTCTGGCTGGGCACTTGGCTTTAGAGAGCAGAATCTCTCTCTCAGTTCATGCTGCCCCAGCCTGTTGCTGACAGGCTGCTCATTCGTATGTAGATGCTCAAGATGGCTTTTGCAAGAAGTCGACTCTCCCCTCTGGGATCTCTCTCCTTATATAGCATTTAACTTTCTTTGTCTCGGATTTCCCGCCTTTGGGGAACAGTGGGTCACGTAGCCAACCCAGGTAAACATGGAAGTTAATTTGCATCTCCACGGGGCTGTCTAGCAAGTCAGATGTTTTGAATACACTTTCTGTTATCTGTTTGCATTTTTTTGTAGTCTGGTGCCAGAGCTTTAATTTGAGTTCTACCATTCTCAGAGTTAACATTACAAACATTTGGAACCTTTGACATTACATAGTTTACATGTATAGTAACATTACATACATGTGAAACCCTTGGCACCACACATTTACCAAACATGTAGTCCCATGTTACACGTGTGTGGCCCCATGTTTCTCCGTGGCAGTGTTTTTTGTGCTGACTTCTGTCACTCTCAATTAAGAGGTAGGGGGAAGGAGGATGGCTTGGATGAGTTGTTCACACTGTGCACACCCTGATTGGCTAGGCAATTAAATGGCTGCAGCTGCTGCACATGGCAACACCTGCTGAGGTGCCACGCTGGCACTGAAGAGTTCAGAAGTTTCCCGAAGTTTCCAAAGTTTTCTGATGGCCCAGACTTCACTTTCCAACGTCCGAAGCTTTGGAAAGTGTGCCGAAGTACCTCTGGGTAGCCAGACTGACTATTCGGGACCTCGGAATTCGGTCCGAGTACCCAGAAGTACAATACAGTTCAGCTCTAATTAATATTTAATTAATATTGAATAACTGAATATACAGAATACACTATACTGTATACAGTATGTGTTCTATGCATACTGTATGTACTGTGCATTCTGTACATACAGTACAGTATACTGTACTGTACACTATACTGTATACTGTATACAATACTGAATACTAATGACATTAATACAATAACAGCATTAACTGAATGTTATTATTGTTAAGCTTAAGGTAAAAGAGATATAAGGCTGAACTGCCACCCAGTTCAGTTCTCCTTTGGCTTCATCCTTGTGACGAGACAGAAGTCTGTGTAAACAAGGGATAAATAGCTGAAATAAATTTTGTTTATGAAATCCGTGTTCTGTAAACCATAGATGTTTTGTGTTCTGGATGTCTTGTCTGCACCTGTCATTCAAAATGACACGTTCTATGAAGGTATCTTTATGTAATGTTTCCTTTCCCCATATTTATTAGCTTTGTAGTGATGTAAGCTGTTATGTTTTGCTTGTAGACACAGAAAACCAGCCTGGAACTCCTCCTCCTTTAAAACCCTTCCCTCTCATAGGCTTCTGGTTTTCCAGGCTTGGCTGATTGTGTATACCTTTCAGCCTTCTCTTCTAACGAACGTGTCTTTCTTTTATTGGCATAACCTTCAGACTTTGGTGTTGTTCCTATTTCTGGTGGAGGGGGCTTAGTCCTGGGCTAGGGCCCATCTGCAACAACCGGGACCACGATATTCAGCTGCATGGTGTCTACTTTATATCATACTGCAAGCACAAAGAGGACAGGGCTGCTTGCCGGGGAGGCTTCCACCAATGAGGATAAATGCTTTGGTGGAAGAGAAACAACGTAGCAACTTCTATGCCGCCTCCTTCCGGTGGCTGGTGAAAGTCAGCCTGTCCAGTGTGTTTGCATCCACCATCAATTGCCAGCTGACGTATTGGCCCATCAGGACCACAGGCAAGAGAAGCTAGAGCAGCCTTCAAATTCCTCTAACTTACACTGGGATGTGATATAGTTTACAGTTGGCTAAAGATGGGGGCAGCACAAACGAGGGGGGTTGGGGCTAAAGCCACCTACTCATGCTCCCCCGTCTGAGCTGTAATGCGCAGACTTCAGCAACAGCCCAGAACAACAAGGTAGAACAGCTGGCCGGGGAAAGGTCTAGGTAACCTACTAGCGGCTCTGTGCAAACGGCAGAGATTTTGCTTTATGGGATGTTGTTGTTGTTGGTTTATCTTGATCCATATGGATTGTACCTCCAAATTAACTTTGCACATCGAAGTCAGACCAGACAACCTGACTAATTTCAACCCACAAATCTAAGACTAAACAATCCACCATCAAAGTTAGCCTAGCAAGCAGCTCATGGACTTAGAGGCTGGACTGAATGTGAGGTTTGACAGGAAGCTCAAAATCAGATCAGCCAATGAAATTCAGTGTCTGTGTCAGCTTGAATACTCGGATCCGGCCCCTATCCGCGAGCACTGACAGGCTGAGCTTGAGGGAAGGGGGCAGCGATGAAGGCATGCCTGAGCTCAAAGACAGGGGATGGATCCATCTGAACCCTCTCCTTCCTTAAGCACCCAATAACTGCTCCCTCCCTTCCCCGCCATCCCCAATGGCTCCTCCCTTCCCCCCGCCTTCCCAATGGTTGCTCCCTCTCCCACCTCCCTACCTCCACCCAAGGCAGGGGTGGTAATGGGAGAGTCCTATCTCCTCCCATCCACCCCCCCCCCACGGCCTCCCAATGGGTGCTCTCTATCCCCCCACAATGGCTTCCCACCTCTCAGGCTGTGTTGGGGGAGATCCATCTACCTTTCTGCACTCCCTAATCTCCACTTCTGCAGCTGCCTGGGAGCAGCCCGGCCCTGCCCACCTACTCTCTGGCTACATCCTCCCTGTCTCATGCCACCGCCTCCACCTCCACCTCCACCTCACCCCACTACTTGCACCTGGAAGTGGTCAGTGACAAGCTCCTTTTGAGGGAGAATGGGGTCAGGGCTTCAAATCCACCTGGGAGGGGTGAGGAGAACATTAACTACCAGCTCATCATGGAACTGAATTTCACTTTACAGCAGTTAGTTCCCATGCAGCAAAAGCCCAAACTAATGAAGCCTGGTTTGATACCGGGGAAGAAGGTTCGGTGGAAGTCACTGGGACTGGGGAGTGGGGAATGCCAAAGGGGCGATATCTCCCTTCCAGGTGCACCTATTTTTAGGAAATTTGGGATCCCAGCTTAACGCTGGGCCTTCCGCCCCTCTGCCAAATTTGTCTGAAATTGGCCTGTGGGATCAAACGTTATTACACTGGGGAACATACACTTACATAGACCAGGTGATGGCAACGGCATAAGATTTCTTTCCATAGAAAATCAGGTTGGGGGGACCTAGAAAATTCCATACAAAAAAACAGTATTAAGAAAATGTTACTGAGGCTGCAGAGTCCAGCACTCGGAGTTAGTTAATGCTAGATCTAGGGTTACTGGTGCACTGTTAACTCGGTCTCCTTAGCAGTTCAACTTGTATTCAAAGTGAGGCAGAGGTCCTGTGGGGAAAATCACTGTGTGTTGAGGCCGGAGGATCCCATCCTGCCCTCCCAAGTCTCCGCTCTCCAACCACTTAGATTGATATCCTCACACTGCCACAGACCCTGGGCGGTTCATGTCTTCATAACCCCTGCAATGAAAAGGGAAACTGTTATGGGGCATATGGGGTGCCCTAGCCTCGGCATATTCACTGCAGGAGTGAGGCTCAACCTAAATGGAAGCACAATCCACTCTGGTATCTCAGTGCTCCCAGGGCTAAGCAGGCTACACAACAGAGCAAAGAGACAAAGACAAAGGGGGAACAAAATGCTAGAACACTGCTATCCACGTGTCACTGGGAAGAACCAATCTCCCCCATCAGCAATGAGCAGCACAGAACCTAAAGCAGCACAGTGCATTGAACTGATGCCCTGACGTCAGATACCGCCCCACAGTGCAATGGGTAAAACTAAGGCAGACTCTCACCCCAGATAGAAACACTGACTGCAAATCGTCTCCTGGAATTAATGAGGAGCCGGGTAGCAATTCCCATAGTGAGGGCTAAGATATAAAAAGGGCTTAAAAGGGTCAAAGAACATTTGACTTTCTATAAAAGCAGCCAGCCTTCTGAGGTGAAATTTAGGATGCAGGTAGCCTAACAAATGTGTTTAACAAAAGTTTTGGAGTTTTCTGCCAGACAGGGGCAAGGCTAGAGCAATTTTACCTGCAGGATGGGCCCGTTTGCCTTAGAGAAACCAGGCAGCCTTGTTTCAGCTGCACAGTCCTGAGTAGTAAGGCCCGGCCAGGATGCTTGGACCTGCAAGCTGTCTCACTGCAAACCACACACACACCACAACCTTAACTCTGCCCCAGCTCATGCTGCCAGGCGTACGTCACTCTCTTATCGCGGGCTCTGCCCTCCCAGTGCAACATCTCACTTTTTAAAAAAAACAAACGAGATTATTTGAGTCAAGGCATACACAAAAGCATTACAGAGACCACGTTACCCCTCGACACGGATCAGGGTCCATGTAAAACTTGATACAAGCTATTGCCCTGTCCTCTATGATCAGCAATACAAACAGGTCCTCATCCCTCCCATCCCATTCTCTCATGTTATCATCTTATTACTTCTGAAGAAATTAATTAACAACCCCCCCTGTAAATGACCCTTAAACGTTGTAACACACATTAAAACAATTGATAAAGTAATTAAAAAAATAAATAAATTGGGGGTGGGGGGGGACCACATGTGTAGCTCTATTATTCTCCCCAAAAGACCACCAGAGAGACCGCACTAATCTGTGTGCATTGATATATCTGAAAACAGGAGTGGATCTTCAGGTTCCTTGATGCAAAGTTGGTCTCTGATACATGAAAATCAACTCGAACAGTTTGAATAAAAGTTCTCCAAATTGCCATTCACCTCTGCCAAATTCTTCTCCATGGTCAGAACAAACCAAAGGCAGTGAAGCCATTTCGTTATGGATAACAGTTTGCTACTTTTCCAGTTGCGGGCAATAATGTTCGCCCCTGCCAGAAACATCTGAACACACATTCTCTTGTGAGCTGCCAGCAAAGGCATCATAGGGTAAACTCCAAGGAGTACAATTTCTGGTTTAAACGGCAATGGAAGACTAGTGGCTTGTTTCACAAATTCCCAAATTTTAAACCAGAAAAGCTGGACCTCCATGCAAGCCCACAGGCAATGAAAAAGATCTCCCCATTCACCACATCCCCTACAACAAAGAGGAGAAGAAGTACTGGAGAAGTGTGAAACTTTGACCGTTGTCAAGTAAAGGCGCATTGTTATTTTTGTTTGTGTCTCGACTATGGAGAGGGACAAAGAGCATTTGTGCATGTGTGTCCACATTTGGCTCCTTTCCTGTTTATCATATTTTTTTTAACATCTTTCTCCCAATTCTGGATGTATTTTAACTGAGGCCTATACCATACAAGTCTTGGTTCTGAGTAAATTTTGGAGAGCAATCCTCTTTGGCCCGATGGGGAGAACAAAATGACTTCCAAACCCTAAGGGGGATGAGTATAACTCCCCCCCCCCCTTTTAAGCCTGTATACATACTTTTCAGTTGACTATACCGGAAAGGGTCAATGTGGGCCTGCATGACCTTCTCGACCTCTTCTTTCGATTTAAATTGGTCGCCCTGAAAAAGATTCTGGACCCTTTGGATGCCTAATCAGTGGTTATGCTATCCCTGTGATTGCAACTGAACAATCAATGGGAAAAAAGGGGGATAAGCTACCCCCTAATTTAATTTTGGACGCAGTCCTAGCCCACAATGATCATGCCGTACTGATAAAAGTATGTTGTTCCACAGCAGAAGAAATCTTGGTGGACAAGGTAATCAAGTCCTCCCGGCATTATACTTGTCCCATTTCATGCCTCTCTATTCCCACCCATTTGGTGTTGGCTGCCCCATACCAATATTTTATGGCTCTAAGAGCCACTGCCCTATGATAAAACAACATGTTGAAAAAGCTGAGACCACCGGTTACTCGACTCATTTTCAAAACTGAGTGGCTAATTCTACGTCTACCACCCTTCCAGACCCATTTTTAAAGTCATATGTTTATCTCTTTAAGGAATTTATTAGGTAATTTTATAGGAAGAACTATGAACTTATATAATAATTTAGGGAGCACAGACATTTTAAACAGGTTAACTCTACCTAGAGAAAGCAAGGCTGGACCAGATTTCTATATCTCACTTGAGACCATCGAAGGAGTCTGGAAAGTTGTCTTTAAACAAATTTTGTACATTCTTGGATAGATATATTCCCAAGTATTTGATTCTTTTTTCTTCAATTTGGAAAGGGATTGCCTCAGACAGAATGTCATTTTTAGCTGAATTATTGTTAAAGACCATGGCCGAGGATTTTTGAAAGTTGATCTTGTATCCCGATAGGGTGCCAAATTCTTCAATTAATTTGGTCAGCTTAGGGAAAGGAAAACCAACATGTTGTCTATGTACAATGCCAGCTTGTGTTCCGTGTCACCAATGCGAACACCGGAGATTACAGGGTCTTGACAGATAGTCGCCACGAAAGGCTCAAAGGCCAAGTCAAACAACAAGGGGGAGAGCGGGCAACTCTGGTGTGTACCTCTAAGTAAATCAAAAGTTGGAGAAAGCTCGTTATTTATGATCAATTGGGATTTTGGACCTCTGTAAATTACCCTAACCCAGCTCAAGAAATTGCCCATGAAATCCATGGTTCATAAGGTGTGAAATAAGAACAGGAATTCTATCTGATCAAAGCTTTCTCGGCATCCATTGAGATAGGGATAGAGGTGGCATTGGTCTTGTTTATGTAATGAATAATGTCAACCGTCTTTTGCACATTAACTGCACCTAATTGAAGAGGGATGAAACCAATTTGCTCAGAGTCGATAAGACACCCAATACAATTATTCAATCTTTTTGCCAAAGTCTTTGAGAAGATTTTAAAATCTGAATTAAGCAATGATATAGGGCTGTAACTGGCACACACCTCAGCAGGTTTACCTGTTTTAAGGCAGAACACTAAGTTTCCCTTGGAGAAAGTCTGGCATAGTGCCTTTTTCTAAGATGTCATTGAAAACTGGTAAGAAGCGGGGCCAGCTGATCTGAAAATGCCTGATAAAATTCCATGGGATAACCATCTGGCCCTGCTGCCTTCTTTTTGGGCAAAAGCTTGATAGTGTTTTTGATCTCTTCCGTTGTAAATTTTTCATTAATCATCTCCTTTTGATCCTGATCAAGTTTAGGTAGGTTGTTTGTTCAAGAATTGTAAAATGTTTACTGGGGGGGGCAGGGATCAGTAGAACTATATAGTTTCTCATAAAACTCCACAAAAAATCAACATTTCTCCCCTGTGTGTGGTAATCTGACCCTTCTGTCCTCTAATTTGAATAATTTTGGCCTTTTTTTTTTTTTTACCATGTTAGCTAAAAGCCAGTCCGCCTTGTTGCTTTTTTCATAGTATAAGCATTTTAAACACCTACGTTGTTGGATTGTTTTCTCTGTTTCTATCAGATTAATCTCTCCCGTAAGGCCAAACAACTGTCACTGTCATTTTTTACTGGGTTTATTTTTATCTGCCAGGAGAAAATTGTTTAATTGCATGTAAAGGTCTCACAGTGTGGCAACCTTCTCCATCCTCCTATGTGTCACGAGAGAGATAAACTCTCCTCTCAGAACTGCTGTAGCCACTTCCCACATTGTATGCAAGGACATCAGAGGGTCATCGTTATTTTTCAGGTAGCCAGCGTATGCCTCCTTTATATTGTCCCTGATCACCTGATCCTGCAAGAGGCTTCTGCGTAGGGACCAGACTTTAGTTTGGTGCACCTGTTACAATCATGATCGCTATTGCCAGGTGGTCAGTGAAGGGAGCCAAAACAGTTTGATGCGATGGACCAGTCATTGACAAAATCCGGGAAGACCAAAACATAGTCTATTTTGGAGCATGTACTGTGTCTTGCTGAAAAGAATGTAAATTCCTTATGATTTAGGGTCTTTTAGCCGGCAGATGTCACTAAAACTATTTTAATTTTTTTAAAAAAACTCTCAGCAACCTCTCATTGCCACCTGCCCAGAGGGACATCAGATGACCAATCAAGAGGAGACAAAGGGCAATTGAGGTCACCAAAAATCATGATTTTGCCCTCAGCTTTTTCCAGGATAATGGGAATCACCTCCTGGAAAAAGGGGACCGAATTACCATTGGTAGCCTCGCATCCATCCAGGCACCCTGGTCTCTAATTTGTATAGAATTGGTTAACTACATAAGCTCCAGGGCCCGGGAGACTCTCTCCAGACTTCCTCATGCTAACACCCCAATTCACCCCTCCCACAAACAAGCTGTGCACATGGCCCACCACCACCCAGGATTTTATATATATATATATATATATATATATATATATATATATATATATATAAACAAAAAATCCCCAACACTCAGAATACCTGCATGCCATAATACCTTACCCCCCTTAATTACCTCTGTCCCCCCCCCCCGTATTCCCTCTTATCCCCCCTGCAGAGGGCAAGTGAAGTCACACTATTGCAACTATGATCTAAGCTCCAGCAAAGCCCTCTGACACTGCTAAGCACAGTTTAACAGTAATTTTTGTTGAACAGAAAAAAGAACCTCTCATGACATAACAGAACTATCGCAAATAATTAACCTTATAGGGTTGTAAGCATAACTATATAGGGACATCCCCTATTAAACTTTTTTATGGCAACCCAGATTATCTAACCAGCCTTATCTTATGAAGACAGATGATATACAGTTAAACTTTGTTCAGGTTGTAACAGGGGAAATCCTCCTCCGAACTGGCAGCAGCCAGGGCCAGGTTCGCCCTCAGAAACTCCTTGTAACTTTCCAGATTATTGAAAAAGTGCTGCTGGTCCTTTTAATGAAAGCTTGGCCGGGTGCCTGAGTTGAGACTTAATACCCTTTTTATTTATAGCATGTCCATGTGTTTAAACCAGACTCTTCTCTGAGCCAGCGTCTCAGGGGAGAGGTCTGGAAAAATCTTTATAGTGGATCTATTAAATTCTGTTTGTTGTGACCGTCTGGCTAGTCTCAGAATGGCTTCCTTCTCTCAGTAGTTTAGAAATCTGGCGATGATCGCACGAGGTGGGCCCCCCCACTAGGTTTGGGCTGCAGGACTCTGTGCACCTGCTTCATTATGGCAGAGTGCAGATGCTTTTCAGCGGGAAAATGGCAGACAATAAGTGGCTGATGAAGCCCTCAGGGTCCCGCTCCCCAGTCCCCGCCAAGTTAAGATTGTGGAGCGTTGTCTCCCCAGCCCCCTCCAAATTCTCGCAATTGGAAGAGAGGAGGGCCACCTTGTTTGTAATGGTATGCAGAGAGTCCTTGTTAGAGAGTGCCTTATCTTCCAGAGCACTGACGCACTGCTCGGCCTGATCCATCTGCTTGGTTACCACACATCCACCCTCCTCACCACCTCAGCCAAGGATTTTTTTAGGGAGCTACTCTCTCCCATTAGGCTATTCATTTGTTTGTTTACTTTAGAAAGGTCTCTCTTTTTTCCTTTTAAGAGTTCCGCTATCACAACAACTGAGGCCCTCTCCCCTCCCTCTTCAGTGTCTTCTGACATCAGAGCCACCATGATGTCTTTAGGTTCCCTCTCCTCAGACTGTGGAAGGGAGCCGGTTTGGTGCTCGCAAAACCACCTGATAGAGGCTCTTTCAACTCTTAGTTTGTTGTGGTATCTTATTGTCTCCTTTTCTTTGTTTTTGGGACTCAGTTCTCACTTTTTAACCTTATTTTTGTAGGTTCTGTAGTAGGCCTTGCAGGAGCTCGGTCACTGTGCGACTACACATACTCCTTGCTCACTAGCACACTTTCTCATCCTCATCTCCACATCAGATTGTGTTTGTTGATAGGATGGTGAGAAATACTAGTCTGTCAGGCTCTGTCTCGCTTGGAGCATCAGGGAGAGCAGCATGTTGCACGCAGCTGAGAATTATTGACTCACTGATCTCTGCCTCATGAGTTCCAACCTGCAGTGGCTCCTGTAAAAAGATCTTCTTGAGAAGTGGCTGCTACAGGATGCTCAGTGGCAGGCATTGCTGCACTCATCAAGCTTCTGATTATCCTTGCCCTGCTTCCATGGACCAGGTTCTCAGCCTTCTCAGATTAAACTCTCTACCCTGTACCTTACCTGCACCTCTGCCTGCTGTGCCTAATCCTCTCCTCTGGCCCTGACCTCTTCACACCTCTTGTCAGCTCCTCACCCAAACCCTGCCTACCCAGCAGACTGATTCAGCCAGCTCCGAAGCTGGAAACTGTGCTCTGGTGACCCCTAGAGTTGCCACCCTTTGCAGATTGACCCAGAGAGTCCCATTTAGGCCTATGGGAGTCTCAGGGTCAAATTGTGACAGGTGACAACCCTAGTGACCCCTCTGATTGACTCTCTTGGTTTTGACCCTCTGGCCAGCATATCTCAATGTTGCATCTCAATTTGTCCTTCTGATTTGATTGCCATAGCTATTAGACATGGCTGCCTATACACCACAGTAGTTGTATAGTTTGGCAGAGAAAGCAGAATTGAGGAGGGCAGAGTTAAGATTGTGGAGCTTTGTCTTGTGGTGTCTGGTAGCTGCAGTGATGTTAAAGTGGGTGCCAGCGGGTGTAGGAGAAGAGCTCATGGGCTCTTAGGTGGCAGAACTGGGAGCAACATGCCACTGGGTCAGGAATGACTATGGGAGTGTGGCACTCCCAACTCCAGCATGGGCAGCTCAAACCTGCCCCTGGCAGAGACCTGACACGTCTTTGATTTATTGGAGCTGCATTGCATTAACTCACCTGCGTCCCCTCTGGCACAGGATAACAACAGCAGCAACTAGAGCAACGGCAACAACTACAGCGAAGACAGTAGCAGTGATGCAACTAGGGCCACAGTGTCTGTCTGCTGCTCCCTGCAAAACATACAGTGGGGTCATAGATCTGGGAGCTACCAGAGATACACAGCTTCCCCCACCCTCAATCACTCCCACCATCAGCCCCTCGGCACCTACCCCAGGGGATCAGCAGGCCCTTGTCTCCCAAGCTGCTGTGCTGCACCTGGCAAGCGTAGTGGTGGCCATTTCCCAGCTCCACGGCCAGGGAGATCCGGAGCTGGTAGGTCAGATCATTGTTGGGCAGGATCCCGGTGGAGTTCAGCCTCAGGCCAGGAGCCACCTCCTTCCCATCCTGCAGCCACAATACTTGGATGGGGCGCGGGTAGAAGCCGGTGACCCGGCAAACCAGGGTTCTGGAGACCTCACGGGCAAAGACCACAGCAATCGGTATCTCTGAGATGGGGAGAGACAGGGCAGGTCAGTCTGAGCCTCGGACTCAAAATCAGATTGATTGTTGGAGACCTATGGGCTTAGAAGGGATTTCAATGACCGCTGAAGAGGTGGGAGGGAATCGTTCCCTCCCGGAGTCCAGTTTGAAAATCAGTACAAGGTCCGAGGGCTGCACATAAGATGGACACAGGGGTGCACTCAAGAAGAGGAGGGTCCAAATCATGGATCTGTGCCAGGGAGGGATCTGTCCCCTATCCTTGTGTGCATGCCCTCATCTCTACTCCCTCATCCTGTGCTCAGTATTTCAGTGCTTTGGAGTTGGAACTGGATCCAGGGGCTGCCAGATCAAGAAATTTGTGAGGGCCCACATAAGAACTAGCCATGGGCCACATCTGCCCCCTAAGCCTGAGGCTCCCCATCCCTGATTTAGTCCAACTTCCAGCTGCAAGGTAGAATGCCATTTTGTTTAGTTCAGGGGTGGGGAACCTTTTCCCTCCCAGGGGCCACTTTAAAAATTAGTGCAAGCTCTGAGCACCATATTGACATTGAGGGGTAAGGGTGCTGATGGGGTACTATCAGGAAGATGAGGGTCCAGATCATGGATCTAGCCCATGGATCTGTCCTCTGTCCTTGTATGCTTGCCCTCATCTCTGCTCCCATACTCTGAGCTCATATTTTCAGTGCTTGGGGGTAGGAACTAGATCCAGGCGCCAGATCCAGGAATTGGAAAGGGGCCACATAAAAAGTTTCTGGGGGCTGCATTTGACCCCTGGGCCAGAGGTTCCCCACCCCTGGTTTAGCTGTTTGGGGGGGGGGATGCAGAGAAGAGCTAGACGCCGGTTGATTCAAGGCCTGGAGAGCTAGCCTGACATGAAGAATGTGAAAGAGTTGAGTCTGAATAGCTGAACAGAAAGAAGGTCTGGTATATTTGGGGTAAAAACACTGTGACAATCTGGGGGGTTGTCACAGGGTTTGTGGTCCACTACCCCACTTTTCTGGGTTGGGTGACTTGGGGTCCACTACCCCACTTTTCTGGGTTGGGTGACTTGGGGTGCACTACCCCACTTTTCTGGGTTGGGTGACTCAATTTCCCTCACTTGCAGCCCACCTGAACCAGTTCTCTCTCTGCCTGATTCAGTCCTGCAAAGGGAACAATACTTTTGTCTCCCAAACTCCCAGAGACTTCCCGTTCTTAGACTCTTTCTCTGGGTTTGCAAGAGCTTCAGGGCTCAAGTTTCTCAGATTGTGTTCCCCCAATGTGCAGACAACAGGAATTACTTCTTAGTAAAGAAGAAAGTTTATTGATTACATAAGCAAAGATAGTTTGAACACAGAGTGGCTAATAAACGAAAGTAAATAACGCATTCCTAGTCTGAACTGCGTGCATCCCTAGTTAAATCTTACCCTACAAAAGTCCATTTCTCAGCCAGTGATGTAGCGTGGCTGGGCATCAGTCTTTAGTTGGTTAGAAATCAAAGTCCCTTCTCTCAGTGCATTGCTTCAGCAAACTGGCTGGCTGGCAGACTCCTGCCCCCACAGCTGCAATCCAAAACTCAGGGCCTCAGCGGTTGAATGAATTCCCAATTGTTTTTGATAGCAAAGATCTTCCAGATTTTATATCTTTGCAGCTTCTTTGTTTGATTTTCCTGCCTCGGGGGTCTCTGTGTGCCTTTAGTCACATAGCCACGGAAGAGCTTCAATTGCAACTCCATGGGGCTCTGTCTGGTTTCAACAGAGGCGCCACTAGGCTTTCTGAATGCACATTCTTTGTCTCTCCCCATTGCATGAAGTGAGTTTCCAGCTCTCCTTTTACATTACATGATTGCATGAAGTGAGTTTCCAGTTCTCAGCTTTTACATTACATACACGTTTAACCTTTAGTTTTACATATTTGTTAGACCTGTAGTCCCATATCTCTCTGTGACAGGGGTCTTCTTAAATACTCTATGGTGACATAAAATAATATAGGCCAAACAACTTTTTGTGAACATCAAATTTGTCTCACAAGAGAACCTAATAAAAAAGATTAATAGTAAAGTTAACGTACTATGGTATGCACAGTTAATGAGTACATTAAATAACCGAAATGACAGAGGGTTCTATGGCCGAAAGCCCTATGCAACTGAATGCTTATTTATTTGACTATAATGTGACTAAAGGTTTTCTTTCGATTATATGCAAAGTTTTTTTAAAATGCTGCAAAAACCAGATGCAGGATATATTCGTTTATGAGAAAATGAGCTGGGTATCACCTTGGAAAAAGCAGATCGGTACCAGATGTGGAACATGATTAATAAATCCTCTAGATCTGTGTGTCAGAGAAATACAAAGGAAACTTACCTTGCAATGGTGCCTCATCCCAAAAATGTTATTTTGTTTTAAAAGTGTCCAAGTCAGATCTGTGTTGGCGAGAATGTGGGGGTGTCGCTCCATTGCTGGTGGAGCTACATGTGGTGCAACCAATCTGGCTTTCTGCATAGGTATTAATTACTAAAATTACGGACCTAGATATCCCATTTAAACCTGAGATAGCAGAGTTGTTTATTCTCCCTAAATGCACCATCTCTAGAGAGCGGTGTCTATCATGCCATCAGATTCACCCTGCAATGCTATAAGTCATCACCAGGTCTTGAAAAAATAAGGGAAGTCCAGCTGAAAAGGACTCACTCAACAGACTGTGGTACATGGCCACAATGGAGAGGATCTCGGTGGACATTAATGACTCCCTAGAAGAGTTCTACGTGATCTGGAACCTATGCTAGGAAATCTTAATGGACAAACTGATTGGACAGGCAAAAACGGAACAAATACTATTACATCAGATATGACTCCTACTCCTTAACATGGAAATGTCTTTTTATATGGACTAGAATACTGTGGCACCAAAAGTTGAGTGGTTTGTGGTTTGTTGATAATTGATTTTGTACCAGTCTTTTGTTGATAATTGATTTTGTTGATAGTATTCCAGTGTCTGTTAGGGCCATGTCTTGTGAATTTGATCTGTGTCTGTCCTGGCTTGCGAAGGTCATCCAGGAGACATTGGGGCCGTTGCTGGCTGGGGTAGTCAACACCTCCCTTTGGGAGGGCAGAGTCTCTGGGTGCCTCAAGGAGGCCATGGTGCGCCCACTGCTCAAGAAACCATCTCTTGATATTGACTCCCTTGCCAGCTATCGGTCAGCCTCTAACCTTCCCTTTTTAGGGAAGGTTATTGAACGGGGTGGTGGCTCGACAGCTTCAGGCACATCTGGATTGGGTCAGGTTTCTGGATCCCTCACAGTCTGGCTTTCATCCGGGTTATGGCACCAAGACTGCACTTGAGGCCTTGGTCGACGACCTTCACCATGAGTTAGATCAGGGGTGTTCAATCCTTTGTGTCTTGTAAGTTCTATCAGCTGCCTTTGATACCATTGACCATGAGATTTTGGTGACTTGCTTGCTGGACCATGCTGGGGTGGGCAGAATCGTTCTTGAATGGTTCTGTTCTTTAATGACCAGAAGGACTTAGCATGTGGTACTAGGGGACTGTTCGTTGTCTCCCCGAGATCTTATGTGTGGTGTCCCGTAAGGTTCTATCCTGTCCCCTCTCCTGTTCAATGTGTACATGTAGCCTTTGGGTGAGGTCGTAAGAGGGTTTGGTGTTCATTGTCATCAGTATGCTGATGACACCCAACTGTACCTCTCGTTTTCAGCTGACCCAGGCCCGGCAGTCTCATTGTTTACCCGATGTTTGGCAGCTGTGGGGGATTTGATGAGGATGAACCGTCTGAAGTGGAACCATGACAAGACGGAGGTGATGCTAGTGGGGAGGGCCGAGGGTGTGGAGGTCCCTGTCACTGATAGGATGCCTTCCTCCCTGGTCCCTCAGGTTCATACTCGGGGGGTGCTCCTTGATTCACAGCTCCATCTGGATCTTCAGGTGGTGACTGTGGCTAGAAGTGCCTTTTGCCAGTTACATCTGGTACAGCAGCTTCAGCCATATATTTCAGACTCCAACCTAGCCACCATCATCCATGCCTTCATCACCTCAAGACTGGACTATTGTAATGCGCTCTATGTGGGGCTACCCATGGTGATGGTCTGGAGACTGCAGCTGGTGCGGAATGGACAGGGGCAGGGTAATATGAGCATATAACACCTGTTCTTCGCTCACTGAACTGGCTGCCTATAAGTCTTCTGGGCCCAATTCAAGATGTTGGTTTTGACCTATAAAGCCCTAAACAATCTGGGCCCCGCCTATCTGTGAGACCACCTCACCCCCTGGGTTCTGAACCGGTCCCTGCCGTCAGCCGGGGGCGCCCTTCCTGAAGTCCCCCATGTATGATGAGGGGTGACGTTGGAGAGGGCATTCTCGGTCGCAGCACCAAGAACTATGAGACCGAGAACTGTGGCTGTGGGATTCCCTCCCCATAGAGGTCTGATTGTCCCTGGATCTTTCCTCCTTCAGGCACCAATGTAAGACCTGTCTTTTGGTGGGGGAGATGAGTAATGAGTGAGGGGGGTTGAGGTTGGGGTTATTGTTTTAGATTCTGAGGCCTCTTTTACTGATCTTATATTTATATTCATATTTTTGTTATTATTATTTTTATCCTTTATTGTTGAAATAAAGTTACATACAATCTCAAAGTCTTTGAACAAATATAAACAGATGTGAGAATACTGTCCACATTCTGGCATATAGCAGGACAGCAACTCAGACAAATAACAAGATTATACAATATGACAAGTTTTAGGCACCGTGGTACCAACACTGGGAGAACAACAATAAAGTCAACAGGTAACAAAGTCTCTAATTTTTACAAAATAAGGAAACCACTAAAATAAGAAATGAGAAAACAAACAAACAAAACAAAAAACCACTTTGCGCAGGGGTCATATTTTTCAATTTAAGAGCACAATCAAATCTGCAGTAATAAAATGGTGGTCTGCGAGGAAGCTCTAACAATTGCTGGCAATAGTATGAGCCAACACAGTATCCATACCACGTAGAACTCTTCTAACTTGTCATTTAGATCAGTCGCAATCCACTCCAGTGAGATCATATACCATAAACGGCCAAGTAAGTCTTGTTTTGTTAATTTGCGGTTTATTTTCCAGCGAGTGGCAATAACATGTAAAGCTGCTAGTCGAATCTGGTTATAGCAGTCTTGTCTAGCCCTAGGCATGGGATTGTGTGGGGAAATTCTCAGAAGTGCTATGGAAGGCCTAAAGGAGAAATAGACATCAGAGATCAACTTCATCAATTGCCACACTATTATCCATAGAGGCCTGACGCATTCGCAGCTCCACCAATGGTGTACAATGGAGCCCACATCCCCACATCCATGCCAGCAGAAGTTAGATGCTAAGGGGAAGAAGCCTGCACTGACATCGGTGTAAAATATCATCACAGACAAAGTTTAATTTGCACCTCTTATTAGAAGCGACTGTGAACTTTTAAACATATTAAACCATATCTGATTTTTTTCCCTTTTTTCTCAACCCATATGTAGTTTATCTTCCCAGCACGAGATGTAGCCATGATCAGCCATACAAAAGAGTTTTTTGAGCTCTCTATATAAGATAGACAGCATTTTCCTCTCTATTCTCAGATCAAACAACAACACTTCAGTTGCGGAGGAACGTCTACCGTACACCTCCTTGTTACCCCTAGACTTAAACGTACTAACCAATCTGCCATATAGAAGAAAATCAATGTTGGTACCCAATTTAGCCTCTAATTTGTCTTTATCCATAAAGTTTCCGTTGGAGAAAAAATGCCGGGCCTGTTGGATACCCTTCCTCTCCAGTTGGGTAAACAGTTTCCAAATAGGGTCACTCACATCTGTGAGCACATTTTTAAGGAGATTATATGGGGATCTCTCTGAGTTTATATCAGCATGCCTCTGTACGGTTTTCCAAACATGAAGCACATATAGAATAAAAGGGTGTCCTGTTGGCTTCGGTGAAGACAGCCTGCTGCTGTCACCAACTATGAGTGGCTTAAAATCTTCAACCCCACACACTTCTCTTTCAATACAAATCCAATTTGGATCCACTCCACCCCAATACCACCTTTTTATGGCCCTGGTCACAGCAGCATTTTGATATTAAGAAAATTTAGGACTCCCAAGCCCTTGTCAGTATGCAGAATTGTTTTTTCATATCCTTGGCTTCTTCTTGTTCCATACAAAGGAAGTAAGAGTTTTGTTTACTTTAGTAAAAAAATCATTGGGCAATTTAATTGGCAATGCCGAAATTATATAAAGTAATTTAGGAATCAACCTCATTTTGACCAGATTAATTTGACCCAGCCGAGAGCACTGAAGAGAATGCCAGTTGATAATTTTAATTTGAAGTTCTGTTCATAAGGGGAGAAAGTTGTCCCTATACAAACATTGTGTATTTTTTAAAATCTGCACCCCCAAATATTTTAATGTATCAGTAGCCAATTTGAAAGGGATAATATTTCTGATATTAACTCATTGTGTCAGAGCGATGTGAAAGAGTAAGGTCTAAGATTTGTTTACATTGACTTTAAAACCTGAGACCTTACCAAACTTATCTAACAATTTTAGTGGATGTGGTACTGATTCAAGTGGGTCAGATAAGGTCAACATAGCAACATCCACATACATGGACAATTTATATTCCAAATCTTGAATTTTGATCCCCTTGATATAAGGATTTGAACGTATTGCAATAGCTAGAGGTTCCATAGCTAGATCAAAAAGTAGCGGGGAGAGTGGACACCCCTGTCTAGTATTGCATTCCAATTCAATATCCTCAGAACCCGTGCTGTTAATAAGTGAGTTTAGCTCGAGGATGGAGATACAAGGTTTTTATCCATGAAAGATTACCATTAATACCCATTAATTCTAATGTTTTATTTCATTTATTTATTTATTATTAAAATTGATATGTCATCCCATCCTGCTACAAGCATCTCGGGGTGGCTAACAACATTTTAAAATACAAATTAAAAACACTAAAACAACCAAAAAATCCCAACGTTAAAATAACCCTGTACCAAAAAATAGGAATGTTTGCTCAATTCTGTCAAATGCTTTATCAGCATCCAACGAAACTAAAATGGCAGGAGTTTTACTAGTCTGGATGTGATTAACTAAATCCACCACGTTTCTGATATTGTCAACTCCCATACGCACAGGGACAAACCCAGCCTGGTCTGGAGGGATTAGACTCTTACCGACCTGCTGGAGCTGGCTTGTGAGGATTGTAGTGAAGATTGTTAGGTCAATATTTAAGAGTGAAATGGGGAGACAACTACCACAGTTTCCACAAATCTTTATCTGGCTTAGGGCATAATGTAACCAAGGCTTCATAAAAAGACAGGAGCATTTTTTCTGAATCAAGGAAAGAATTATACACTTTTGTCAACCGAGGGGCTAAAGATTCAACATAAAGTTGAAAGAATTATGCACAACAACCATCCGGCCCCCCAACTTTATTTTTTGGAAAGCTAGAAATTGCCTGGACCACCTTCTCCAAGGTAATGAATTGATTGATCATTTCTTTCTGACCGGCAGAAAGCCACGGCAATGACAGGCCATGAAGAAATTCTTGCATCTCCCCTGCAACAGGCATGGTTGAGGAATATAACTCTTTATAGAATTGTACAAATCAATTCTTGATTTGCTCGGGTTGCAAAAGCAATTCACCCTAGGAGCTCCTAATTTTTCAATGTGTGCTTTTTTTCTTTCTTTTTTGTCTTTTTATTTTACCAACCAAGCCAATACTTTGTCAGATTTATTTGATTTATCATAATAGTAGTGTTTGGTAAACCTAACCTCCCTAACAATTGGCTCAAGTTCAGCTGCATTAATCTGGTGCCTTAGTTCCTGAATTTTATCTCTCTGCTACACAGAGAGCGGTCTTTTATTCTTGCCTTCAAGCGCATGCAGTTGCATATACAACTCCTGTACCACCAAACACGTTTCTTTTCTAGTGTAGGAAATAGCCAAGATGTATGCTCCTCTAATATATGCTTTTTCAGTTTCTCATAATATTTGTGGGTGTATATCTTCAATATCATTTAATTTTAAAAATTCTGTAATATTTTGGTATGTTTTTTTCTTGATTTCCTGATTCATGAGGAAGTACTTATTAAGACTCCTATTCCTCCCCCCATTTCTTTCTGTGCCAGACAATTTATACTAAAAAATGATAGCATTATGATCAGTAAACACTAGGTTCTGCATGCAGTAGGATTTACAATTTTTAACATTCTCTTTATCAATCAATACATGATCAATGTTTGAATATGTACTGTGGGGGGATGAATAGAATGAGAATTCCCTAGAAGTGGGATTCATCAGTCTCCAAACATCTACCCAAGAGTTCTCTGAAAACATATTCACGATCTCTCTATATTCAGGTGATAGCTGAACTAGGGGTAATTTATCATCCAGATGCAAAGGGATATTGAAGTCCCCTAATATTATAAGCTGGCCCTTAGCCTCAACCGAAACAACAGGAACTATCTCTTGAAAAAAAGAGAATTGGTCTCTATTTGGGCCATATAGGCACACTATTGTAATTTCTGTGCCACCTATGAGACCAGACATCAAGAGGAACCTGCCAGATTTGTCATCTAATTGTTTGGTATTTTTGAAGTTTAATGTATTGACAAATCCCACTATTACTCCAGCTTTTTTACAATTCACAGAAGAGAAAAAAACTTGGGTGAAGAAATTATCTTGAAATCTAATTTGATCTTGCTTTAATTAGTGAGACTCCTGTAATGCAAAGATATCAAATCTGGTTTTTCTGATGCATTGTCAAACCCTCTTATGCTTTGTTGAGCAGTTGAATCCTCTAATATTTATTGTACCAATTACAATTCAGCCATCTCGCTGCATCATAAGGATCATAGACACTTTGCTGGCTCTGATCAGTCTATCACAGTTGCCTGCCCATGATAAAACTTTCCCACAAGACCAACCACTCAGCAGCAGAGTTCCACTCCAGCCAAGCGGGCTCCCCTTTCTCCTTTGAGGCCCCTGCGCAAGGGCAAAGTAAAAACAAAACAGAACCTTAACCCTCCCACCCCCCTCCCTACTCCCCCTTTGATCCCACCCCCAGTCTACATAGTGTCCCCTCACCATGTAAACAGAACTTTACTAAGAGCTCAGAAGATATGCTTCCATTCTGTACAGACTGCATGGGACAAGATGGAGGAGAAAGAGAGGAGACAGGGAGAGAAAAAAACCTGTTTCATCCCCTGACCTGTTTCATCCTACTGGACAAGCCCCATATTAAGCTTGCAGGGCTTGCAATGGGCTTTCACTTATGATTGTTGCACGTTCCAACACCCCTTCTCAACAGTCACTAGTCAAACCCACTAGGTCCATTCTTCTTAATAGCTTGTGATGGCGTTCCCCTGCTAGTGGCTTTGTGAACACATCCACTGTCATATCCTCTGTAGGACAGTATTGCAGATCTATGAGTCCTTGTTTCTGTGAGTCTTTCAGGAAATGGTATTTTACATCAATGTGCTTGGTTCTGGGGTTGATTCTTTCTGTTTGCACCAACGCTATACATTCTTGGTTGTCTTCCAGGATTGGCATGGGTCTGTCCAATTTTTGCCCCAGAACATTCAGAAGCTGTCGCAAACAGATAACTTCTTGGCTGGCATGTGCCGCTGCCACGTACTCTGCCTCTGTTGAGGAAAGTGTCACAGAGGCTTGTTTCCTACTGCACCAGCTGATGGGTCCTCCACCAAGCAAAAATAGGTACCCACTGGTAGATTTTCGGTCCAAATGGTCTCCAGCCCAATCTGCATCCACATACCCTATCAGGTCTGACACAGAAGTTGCTGGAAGCCATAGCTTGAGGTGCACAGTCCCTTTCAAGTACCGTAGACCCTCTTCACTGCGTTCCAATCCCTTTGGGTTAGAGCTGAGACTTGTCTACACAGTATACATATTGCCACTGCAATGTCAGGCCTTGTGATTGTGGCAATGTACAAGAGCTTTCCTATCACCTTTCTGTATTGCTTATTGTCTGGCAGCAATAAGCTCGGTTCTTTGATCTCCTTTGGGTAGCTGGTTTCCATAGCGGTATTTGCTGCCTTCGCACCCCCTATGCCGAAACTTTCTATCATCTCTTCTACAGTCTGTCTTTGGTTGAGAAGATAACTTCCATCGTCTTCTCTTTCAATTTGTATTCCAGGGTAGTGCGTTATGTTACCCAGGTCCTTAGTTTCAAAGTCCTGATTTAGAGCTCTCATTGTTTCGCACTCATCCCCTTCTTGTTCAAAGCATACGATAAGGTCATTGACATAAATTAATACAAAGATCCACCTGCCCCTTAGTCTCTTTGTGTATAAGCAGGGATCTGCTTTGCTCCTGGTAAAATTTTCCCTCATGAGCACCTTGTTTATTTTAGTGTTCCA
>QEPC01013206.1:887867-1032953 GCA_003113815.1 Sphenodon punctatus
TGGATCCAGGATCCTGTAGCCTTTGGAATGCTCACTGTATCCTATGAGGATGCCTTCCACTGCTCTGTTTTGCAGCTTGGTACGTTTCTCCTCTGGGATATATATGTAAGTCTTACTTCCAAATACTCTGATGTGGCCCACACTAGGTTTTTGACCATGCCACAGTTCATATGGAGTTTTCCTCACTGTTCTAGAATATAGCTGATTTTGTAGATGGTTAGCAGCAACTGCTGTTTCACCCTGGTATCTTTCGGGTAGTCCAAAGTCTGTTAACGTGCATCTAACCATTTCAGTTAGCATTCTGTTTTTCCTTTCAGCTGTTCCGTTCTGCTCGGGTGTATATGTCACTTTCTTTTGGTGCTCAATTTCATGGAGTCTCAGGAAGTCCTCTACTTCCTTTCCTGTGAACTCACCTCCATTGTCAGTCCACAGTGTCTTTGGTCTGCACTGGAACATGTTGTTCATCATAGTCACATTGTCCTGAAGTTTGTCAAATACTTAATCTACACTTCATGATGTACGTGATCATGTACCTTGAATAGTCATCAATGAAAGTTACCATATACTGGTTGCCTCCTGGCGTGGGAACCTACATTGGGTCGCAGATGTTGCTGTAGTGTACAAGTCAAGCGGTTTCATGGCTCTATTCTGACTCATATTAGGAAGCGTAGCCCTCGTGGCTTTGGTTTTGATGCAACAGTCACATTTCATGATCACGGGACACATTGATACCTTAAAGTCTTTGGTCAGCTGCTGTCTGTGCATTTCCTTGAGGCTGTCTGGGTGTCTATGTCCCATACGTCTATGCCACAGGTGGATGCAGTTATTGTGTGGCTTGTGTGCAGTGAGCTTTGCCTGTTCTTTTGCTGTACTCAGATGGTACAGGTGCTCATCTGCAGTGGCTCTGGCCAGTACTTTTGTCCCACTTTGAATTGTGCATTTGTATCCCTGGAAACGGATGGTGAGCCCCCTCACTGCCAGGCACCTCATGGACAGAAGTCCCCCTTCTAAGTTGAGCACACAGAGCACATCTTTCATGGGTAATGTATGGTCAGTGTGCCTCCCTGTGACTGGTTACAGTACAGAAATCCTTGTCCAATTTCTTCTGCATTGATGCTTCTCCCATCTGCAACGTAGATCCTTTCTTTACTGCTCAGAACCAGCCCTGTGAAGAATCCTTTATCACTAGTCATGTGGCTCGTTGCCCTGGAGTCTACACACCAATTTTGGAATGAGCTGTCTTGCATTGCTCTGAAGCATCTACTCCATTGTTGAGCGACTGTGTTGCCATTTGTGACTTTAGCCCTCTGCTTAGGTGTTTGTGGAGAAAGTTTCTGCTGTTCTGCTTTCCATATATAGCAGTCTTTCTTGAAATGTCCCTCCTTTTTGCATCTGAAGCATACTCTGGTTTCCCTCCTAGGAGCTTTGTCTGAGGTTTTCAGTGCAGTCTCATTACCCTGCTTTAGATCATTCTGCAGGTTCTCCTTTCTGCGCTGGAATTCATCCTGTCTCTTATACACATCTAGATGTGTATAAGAGACAGCTCCAATGCCGTGCAGCTGTGCCACTACTTCCAACATGGCATTTATATGCTCCCGCATTTCACTTTCTTTGCCAAGCCTCATTTTATATAGTTTCCTCAGTAAAAACAATTTGCTATTCAGGCTAGTTCTCTCATGTACATTTTCTAATGCAATCCACATGCTCCTTGCTGTGGTCTCACTTCTTATATGGATTAGCTGGTCATCTTCTACCAATAAACTTATTGTAGCCTTTGCTAACCTGTCCTTTTTATCCCCTTCCTCATGATTTGCTGCTGGTCTGTTCATGGTAATCACGTCCCATAGATCATCTTTAGGCAGCAGCATTTCCACTTTAAACTTCCACAATTGGTAGTTTACATTGGTAGTTTAGATTTTCCTACTGAAAGTCTGAGCTGCTTGCCATACTTGCTTCCCTCCCTTTCCCCTTCTGGGATTTAGGCCTTCTTATTCACAGTCAGTAGGCCTCTCTGTATGAGAGTTTTCTTCTTTCACAGTATGCACTCCTTCTGGGCTGCTTCTAGTCTTCAAAATTGCCTTGAAGATGTCCTGGGCCCATAACCTATTGTAGAGTTTGCTTTCTCTTTAATAATACACAGCAGAAGTTACTTCAAAACAGAACATTACTAAGAGCTCAGAAGACATGCTTCCATACTACCTATGGTGATGGCTCGGAAGCTGCAGCTGGTGCCGAATGCGGTGGCCCGGCTCTTAGTGGGACTGGGCCGCCTGGAGCACATTACACCAGTGCTCCGGTCTCTGCACTGGTTGCCAATAGTCTTCTGGGCTCGATTCAAAGTGTTGGTTTTGACCTATAAAGCCTTACGCAGTCTGGGCCCTGTCTACTTGAGAGATCACCTCACTTCCCGGGTCCTAGACCGGCCCCTGCGGTCATCCTGGTGTGCCACACTGGAGGTCTCCCAGGTTTTCCAGGGGGCCACACAGAATAGGGTGTTCTCGGTGGCCGCACCATGCCTTTGGAACTCTCTCCCAGTGGGGGCCCGTCTGGCCCCGGACCTCCCAGCTTTTTGAAGGAGTTGTAAGACCTGGCTGTTCCGTCAGGCATTTGACGAGGGAGAGGGGTGAGGGGTGGGTAGGAGGTGGGGGTTGGTGAGGGAGGGGGTTGGTTTTTATTCTTTCTTTTTATTGATGTTTTATTATGTTTTATGATATTGTATTGTGTTCATCTTTTGTGCTGTTAGCCGCCCCAGGTTGCCTGTGGCAAGAGGAGCGGGGTATACATTTTTTAAATAAAATAATAAAATAATAAATACTGTACAGACTGCATGGGACAAGATGGAGGAGAGAGAAAGGAGACAAGGAGAGAAAAAAACCTGTTTCATCCCCTGACCCTCCCCCTACTGGACAATCCCCATATTAAGCTTGCAGGGCTTGCAGTGGGCTTTTACTTGTGACTGTTGCACAATCCAACAGTCATAGCATTCTATAAGGGGTGGGGCCATGTCCGAAAGGGGAGCTCAGGGGCAACTGAAGACCTGACATCCCTTAGGAGATACTTGGGCCAGGATTCTGATTGGCTAGCAAAACCCTGCCCCTGATTGGCTGAAGCTCATATATATACTTCTTGAGTCAAGGTCAGCCTTCAGTCCTGAGCATCCAAGCAGAGACTCAGCCAGGCTGTTGCCAGCTTGGAGTACCCTACCCTACCCCACCCCACCCTCCTCGAACAAATCTCCAGCCACAGACCCTTGCTATGGACCTGATGTAATTTTTGGCTTGCCCCTCTGGAGTGGACATTGGTAGCATAAATACCCAGGGATTTGCCTCTGAGCTGGCCAGACCCCAGTACGAGCCCTGTGGTATCGCTGCCTCGAGGCTGGGCTCTTGACAGTCACAGCCCAGCCGAAGAGGTCATGCTCAAGACGGCTTGGCTCTGTGCCCCACTCCGGAAGCAGTTGCCTCTCAGATTTACCTTGCCTCTCCACAGACCGGTTCCCGTACTGAAGGAAGCCTTTGAGTGTACGGACACATGTAATTCCCAGGAGGAACTGGATGGTGGCGATCGTGTCCTTGTCCCAGTTGAGCTTATCTTGGATTTCATTTGTCACTTTGTCCTTCTGCCGAGCTACCCATGTGCCCATAACCATATCAAAGCTGAGGAAGTCCTTGCTGTGCACTCCGATGTCAAAGAAACCCCTTGAGGAGTCGTTGGGATGGAGCTCGCAGCCAAGGGAGCCCTGGATAGTGAAGGGGTCTGGATAATACAGTGGGGAAAGGGAAAGACATGTTGACGGTCACACAGAAGCAGGAATAAAGAAGAGGCAGGAGATGGGATGCTGTTAGTACTCTTGGCCAGGGGAGGGTGATGTGATTATACAGTGGCCTGAGCTGCTCCATATTTAAAGCCACCTCACACTTTCTGTTCTATTATTTAGTGTTCTGTATACTGTTTTGCAATCCTCATCTAATCTATTCCCATTTTACAGATGGGTTTGCAATCTATTATTCCCATTTTACAGATGGTAAACTGAGGCTGAGAGATCATGACTTGCTCAGAGCCACCCAATGAGTTCATGGCTAAGATGGGATTTGAACGAGTGGTAAAATGAGGAGGCGTTTTTGTAATCAGGAACATATTTGCGGTTACAGCTGTTACAGTTATTTTGGTTAGTATTGTTATTTCGGTATTCAGATTACTTAGTCTTGGCTATTGCACACGCACAATAGCACACCTTCCATCCATCCCTACTTAGGAGGGACAGTTCTTCTTTGGGTGCTGAATCACACTGTCCCACTTTCCAAGGTCAAAGTCCCTTTTTTAGAAGAGAGAGAGAGACAAAAATACCAATGTTCAAGCCTCCAGCACCTCTTTCCTGGTTGCCTCCCAGGACAAAAACTAGAGAGGACAACATGGAGATGAGGGATTGACAAGAAACTAAGTGGAATGAGAAGCAGGAGGAGAGCATCCATCTGTCCCTCTTCATGCACAGGGAGACTGGGGAGGGGTGAGCAATCATATACGTGTGTGAGGAGGAGGCAGAACCTATTAGCAGAGAGGGTGGAGCTTGTCCCTCTTTGGCCAATCAAAGTGTTGGGTTGTCTGCTATAGGACTGCTATTAGTCCTGCTATAGGACTAATAGCAGTTATAGGGGTGAATTTCGTTCTCTGCCCGGGTGTGGTCTGATTGTTCATTCCAACTTGAATCAGACCACACGAAATAGACTTTTTTTTCTTTCTTTTTTTTAAAGGGGAGGTTGTGGGGGGGGGGGAGCCTATGCACAATGGCACTGCCCATACCCAAAATAGCGGCATGCCAGTGTTACCCTCTTGAATAGGGGCAGTGCCATTTGTGCATGTGCAATTCGACCTGGCAGCCATTTTGGCCTTCCTCATCTTGCTAGGCCCTAGTTCCCGCCTCACCGAGCCAAGACCTGGTTCTCCCACCGTCTGGTTTCTCCTCGGCTTGCTAAGCCCTAGCTTCCTATCTGCCTGGTTCTCCAACCCCTCCTCATCTTGTCTAGTCCTGTCCTCGCTTTGTCCTGTGACCCCTTGTTGGCGCCTGTTTCTTCTGGCTCTCAGCTCTGGTCCCCCGTCTCCTTCCTCATCTCAACGATGAGCCGTTTAACCCTCCGAGGCTGGTGTACCTGGCTCTGTGCTGAGCATCAAGTGTCCCATTCTCCGATGCCCAGCTGAGAGGTTTTCCTTACCTTCTGCTGTACTCGCCCACCGTTTCCTCGGACTTTCCCTTTCCCCTGATTGCCCTGTTTTTTGCCCCTTTCTGGGCTGCTACCCCTGGAGTCTGACACCCACACCACAAGCAATTTGATGCTACTGGGGATTTAGGATCTTAAGGATTTCTCCATGTATTTCTCTTTTTAGCTGATCTGGAAGCTTGTACGAAGGATATATCGGAGGTGGGGAACCTTTCCCTACCAGGGCCCAATTGGAACATTTGTACAAGTTCTGAGAGTAACGCACACATTAGAGGGGGAGGTGCCTACAGAGTGCACTCAGGACGTGGAGGGTCGAGATCTGTCCTGTGCATGATGCCCCTCATGTCTGCTCTTTCCCCCCCAAGTGCAACCTTTCAGCGTTTGGGGGTAGGAACTTAATCCAGAAGCCAGATCCAAGAACTGCAAAGGCCCAGGGCCAAATAAAAACTAGCTGCAGGCTCCATTGTGCCCTTGAGCTTCCCTGCCCCTGTACTAAATATTTCCTTGGTTGTGTAAACAGGACTTAGCAGTGGGTTATCCAACGGGAGAAAACACTCCATCCTGACCCATCCCTTCATTCACTAGACCATTCGCGCAGTGGGCTCTGTACACGTAAGATTTTTTTCCCCTAGCCTTCTTTAGTGACCCGCTTACAGGGTAAAGTCCAACACATTATTGTCCCTATTAACGCACAACTAGCTTTTTCCTTGTAAAATAATATGAACAGTCTAGGTGCATGATCTGTGACTGGCTGTGCTGGTGAATTCCAGAGTCTGTTTTCATAGTCTGGTGGGGAGAGCGGCCCCTTCTGATTAATCCAAATTTAAGTCATTCATTTCCACAAGAGGAGTCTGTGAGCTCTGCCTAATCCAGGAACATAAAAAGAGTGAAAGTCAAACATTGAGGGAGGAAACACAGACCCTATGTACAAAAGCTGAACAATTTCAAATGTTCCAGAATCATGAGTTGGGCCAATGGGAAAAACAGGGAAATTCAAGTTACTTACCAGTAACTGAGTTCTTCGAGAGAGCTCCGCGTAGTCTCACTAATGGAATAACCTGCCTGCGCAGCAGCTGGTCCAGGATGCTATGTCAGCAGTTGCTAGGCAGACTATGGAACTGTCTGACTCCACCCTCCCTCACCACTTTCCAAGCGAGGGATTTTGCTCTCGCAAGAGGAGAGGGGATAAAAGGAGAGGGCAGAGTCTACCCACCTCAGTTCCTTCCAACCACTACCAGCCAACCGAGGAGCGGGGAAGGATGGGTGGGTTGTGAGAATACGCAGAGCTCTCTCAAAGAACTCAGTTACTGGTAAGTAACCTGAATTTCTTCTTTGAGGAGCACCACAATTCTCACTAATGGAAGACTGATAATTTATTTTATTTTATTTATTTATTTTGTTACATTTATATGTCGCCCCCCAGGGCCATGGCATCTTGGGGCGGCTTCCAACACAATATAAAACAGTTTTAAAAACCAATTTTTAAACATAAAACAAATTTAAAACACCCCCCACAAAAATTAACCCACCACCCCCTCCGAAGGCCTGGGCTAACAGCCAAGTCTTACAAATACGTCGAAAGGCCAAGAGGCCCGGGGCCAGGTGATCCTCCTCCAGGAGGGTATTCCACAACCGCGGTCCAGCCACCAAGAACGCCCTCTCCATCGTGGCCCCCCGTCTTACACGGGGGATCTCCAGAAAGGCGCCCCCGGTGGACCGAAGGGATCTCTCTGAGGCACGGAGGGCGAGGCGGTCCCCGAGATATAAGCAGTAGAAATGAAACAAGGAGGAGGGTATGAGGCAAAGAACATATTTATTAGTAACAAAACATGATGAGTGATCTCATCCCAGTGTTTCATAGGCTTCTTGCCAACAGGAGAAACAGTCTGGTAACACGTTACCAGGTAAACCTCAACTCCTAACAATTCAGTAGAGTAGGGGCCCAAGTGTAACTCCCTGAGAGGGGAATAATCAGAACGTAAACCACAAAACTGGACCTAGTGCAGATTCATTAGAGAATAGAGGACAGTACAGCTCTCCCCACGGCTGTGTCCTGTTGGGCAGCTATATCTAGGGAGTAATGCTTAACAAAGGTAAGTGGGGAGGCCCACGTTGCATATTTGAATATTAGGTCTATTGGAACAAAACGAAAATTGGCCACAACTGCCGCTACTGTTCTGGTGGAGTGTGCTCTAAGTCCCTCAGGCGGGGTAAGCTGCATACTATTGTAGGCCACGTGAATGCACTCCAGAATCCATTTGGATAGTCTCTGGGATGTAACGGGAACCCCAACATGCCTGCCACCATAAGAGATGAACAGGGAGTCTGACAACCGGAAATGCCTGGTTCTGGATAGATAGAACAGGAGAGCCCTTCAAAGGTCGAGGGTGTGGAGCGTGGCCTCCTCTGGGGAAGGGTGAGGCTTGGGGAAGAAAACAGGTAGGGAGATAACCTGGTTGATGTGAAATTCGGAGACTACTTTCGGGGCAAAAGACCAGTCTGTTCTAAAGTCCACTTTGTCTTGGTGGAAGTGGAGAAAGGGTCTGGAGGCTCTGAGGGCCGAGAGTTCACTGACCCTCCTCGCAGAGGTGAGGTCCACTAGGACCGTGACCTTCATTGAGAGATGGGCAAGACAGCAGGTCGCCATTGGCTCAGAGGGTGTTAGAGTAAGGAGCACCATGGCCAAGTCCCATTGAGGCATCCATTTCCTGACTGGTGGGAAAGTGTTCTGGAGGTCCTTCCAGAAGTCTTTGACTATTGGGTGGGAGAACAATCGTTTACCTTGGAGGGGCTGGAGGTGTGCTGAAATTGCTGCCAGGTGAAATTTGATCGATGCAAGGGCTAGGCCCGAGCGCTGTAAAACTAACATGTATGAGTGTACATGATGTATTTTGACCTCTGGGGTAGGTATACTGTTAGTCTCCAACCACACGGAGAAGCGTCTCCACTTAGCTCTGTACTTGGCCCTTGTGGAGTCTTTCCTCCATTTCTGAAGAATAGAGGCAATCTCTGCGGAGAAGCCCAAGCTTAGGGGCGTAGGAGCCAGGCTGAGAGGTGCAGCGAGACCAGATCGTGGTGCAGCACTGTCCTGTTGTTCAGAGAGAGGAGATCTGGGCGCCTGGGGAGGTGGATCACTTGTGTTGCTTCTTGACGAAGGATTGTGTACCATGGTTGGCACGGCCAGCTGGGTGCAATCAGGATCATGTGTGCCCGGTCCTTCACGGCCTTGTAGAGGACTCTCTGGACTAGCAGGAGGGGCGGGAAGGCATACAGGAGCTTCCTGGACCACTTGAGCTGGAAGGCATCGCAGAGGGATCCCGGGTCGTGTCCTGCTCTGCTGCAGTACTCTGAGACTTTCGTGTTGTCTCCCGTTGCAAAGAGGTCTGTTGCTGGGTGACCCCATTTGTTGAAGAGCATCTTGGCTCCAGGTGGAGGCTCCATTCGTGGTGGTCGCTCTGGACTCGACTGAGTTCATCCACCAGGACATTTGAGGATCTCGCAAAGTGTATGGTGACAGGTGTTACCTTGTGGATGATGCACCACTCCCAGAGAAGTTCTGCTTCTTCTGATAGGGTTGGAGATCTTGCTCCCCCCTGCTGGTTGATATACCACATCGCTGATATGCTGTCTGTGGCAATCTGCACCATGCATCCTTGTATGAGTAATGCAAATGACTTTAGGGTCCATTGCACTGCTCTCAGCTCCAGTATGTTGATGTGAAGATCTATGTCCTCCGCGGGCTGCGGGCCACGTGCCCTGGGCCATGAGGTCTTTGAGATGGGCCCCCCATCCAGGCAGGGATGCATCTGTCGTGATCGTCACCGTTGGATCTGGGCTCTGGAACGGCATGCCTGCTTGAACATGGTGTCATTTCTCCCACCATTGCAGAGACTGGACAACGTGATCTGGGGCAGTTAGTGTGCATGAGGGGGGATGGAGCAGGGGGATGTGTACGGAATTGACCCAGCGTTGGAGTGGGCGCATCCTGAGGCGATCGAAGGGCGTCACTGCAGTGGATGCTGCCATCATCCCTAGGAGGCTGAGGTAGAAGCGTGTGGGCCTGGTGGATCTGACTCTCAGGCCGCTGATGGCTTTCTGGATAGCACGGAACCTGTCTTTCGGGAGGAAGGCCTGTGCCCTTGGAGTGTCTAGGACAGCGCCAATGAAAGGTAGCACCCTGGACGGGGTGAGGGCTGACTTGTCACGGTTGACAATGAGGCCAAGATCGTGGAGAAGCTGAGTTGTAGCGTCTATGTCCCGGTGAAGGGTGCTTCTGGATGTGGCCAGCAGGAGCCAGTCGTCTAGGTATGGGTACAGCTGGTCACCCTTGTGTCGTAGGACTGCAGCCACGACAGTGACACACTTGGAGAACACCCTCGGGGCCGTGGAGAGGCCGAATGGCAGGACAGTGTATTGGAAGTGGCGTCCATCTACAACAAAACGCAAGAAACGTCTGTGAGATGTGAAAATACGCATCCTGAAGGTCGAGAGAGGCGAGCCAGCTATTTCTCCGCAAGGCAGGGAGGATGGAGGAGAGGGTGACCATCCTGAATTTGAGCTTTCGGATGAATTCGTTCAGGTCCCTGAGGTCAAGAATAGGTCTCAGCCCTCCATCCCTCTTTGGCACAGTGAAGTAGCGGAAAAAGAAGCCTTCATTAGCTCTTGAGGGTGGAACTTCCTCGATGGCACCCTTGGCTAAGAGTGTTGTGATCTCTTTTAGCAGCACCTGAGAGTGCAAGGTATTGATGGAGAGGGGTGGAGGTTTGGGGTGGGGTAGAACCTCAAATTGGATGGTGTACCCATTTTTGATTATGCCTTGCACCCATCTGTCTTTAGTTATTTTGCGCCAAGCAGGGTATAATTTGGAAAGCCTGCCAAAGAAAAGAAGGGGTGGGTTGTCTCTCTCGACCTGGAGGCTAAACCCGCGACCAGGGTCAGTTACCCCCTGACTTGTGGTTCGGGTTACGGCCCCGTGGTCGGGTATTATTGAACTGTCACCCCGGCTGGTTAGCTGGCTGAGGGCAGAAGCCGGGTTGCTGATGTTGGTTGCCCAGTCGCCAGACTTGGTAAGAGAAGGGGTAGGATGGGGTTCTTCGCCCATAAGTGTAGTCGGGTTTGGGGTCAAAATATCACTGCTTTGCTGACCTGACCACCCCTGTGGAGCGGGCAGTCTGGCAGGTCTCCTTGATCTTGGCAAGGGTGTCGTCTGTGGTCTTTGCAAAGAGGCCATGCCCATCGAAGGGGAGGTCTTCTAGGCGGGTCTTGTTTTCTGGCGTTAGTGCTATTGACCAGAGCCAGGCATGTCTGCGGAGTGTGATTGCAGAGCCAACGTTTTGAATGGCAGAGTCGGCCACATGTAAGCATGCCGTCAGCTGGAACTGGGCTACCAGTGCGCGGGCTTGGTCTGGATCTGTCACTAGGGGAGTTTGTGCCCAGAGTCAGTGCTGGTACCCACAGAGAGCTGAGAGGTAGCTCAGGATCCTCAGAGAGAGTGTCGCAGACGGAAAGGGTTTCCTGCCAAGCACATCTAGGCACCGTCCTTCACGGTCAGAGGGTGACGTCTGGACTGCTCCTGCTTGGAATCGGTGCATCGCAGCGGTGACAATGAGTGGGTTCGGGTCCGGGTGCTTGGAGAACATTGCAGGTGCATCCGGTGCTATGGGATAGAGGGAGTTTGCCACCTTGGTAGTAGGGGCTGAGAACAAAGGTGTAGCCCATACAGTTGCGGAGGGGGCAAGCAGTTCCTCGAACACAGGTAATGACATGTGTCCGGAGTCTCCTCCTCCCAGGATTCTGAAGACTGGTCCTGAGGTGGTCTTTCTGGCCACTCTCTTAGGGATTTGTGGCATGGCTGCAGTCAGGCGGGTTAGGAGAGCTTGGAAGGCTTTCGTGTCTTCCGTGGCTAGGAGCGCTGATGGGTCTGACACAAAGTCACTTGGGGGGGGGGGCCTTCGCCTCTTCTAGGTCTTGTCTTGGGGACAAGGGTCCTGTGACTCCTTGTCCTGTCTCATAGTCAGACCAGGTATTTGTCCCTCCCAGCAAGCCATGGAGAAAGGATGCCCCTGTAGCAGTGCTGCAGGTGGTAGCTGCAGAGGCAGGAGGGGCAGAGATGGTTGCCTTGGCTGGGCTGGTTGTACGGGTGCTGGGGACACCAGGGGCAGCACTGGTAGTGCGGGCTGGTCCTCGAAAAAGGGGGGGAGCCTGGGGGAGGATTGGAGGAAGCCCCGGGGATCCCCTCGGCTGGCCATAAGAGGAGTGACTGTCCAAGGTGCTGCTCCTATATCCCCCCCCCCCTGTACGGGAAGGGGAGCAGGAGTGCGAGTGGCCGCTGCGCTGTCTGCACCTCTTCTCGCGCCTGTTAGAGCGGGAGCGTGTTTATGAGCGCTGTCTGCGCCTCGGGGGTGGGGGCGGCAAGAGCAGCCCCTATCCCTGTGCTGGGGGCGGGGCCTGGACTGGCTGCTCCGGGGGCGGGGCAGGGCTGTGCTCTCCGCACAGGGCTGTGACGGGACCTGGCTCTGCTGAGCGGGGAGCGAGATCTGCTGCGCTCCCCACTCTCTCTCTCTGCCCCGTGGAGCGGCTCCTGTGGGCAGCGCTGCTGCAAGCTGCCTCCTCTCCTCCCGGTGAGTTTGCTGAGCTGCAGGCGGTACGGGCGCTGCGGGAGCCATGGGATCGGCCCTGGGAGCTTGGTTCCCTGGCTGTCGGGGGTTTCCTCTGCCCCTGGACTTGCTGTGGGCTTGGGGTGGCAATGTATGGAGCAACCGGCTGGGCAGCGGCAGGGGCTGCTACTCCCGAGGGAGTTCTCTTCTGCGAGCCAGAAGGGGCAGCGCTGTGGGATGCACTGGACCCGGCAGGGGCAGGGCTAGCCCGGGGGAGCTCCAGGACGACCCTGAGTGGATCTGCTCG
Source organism: Sphenodon punctatus (assembly GCA_003113815.1). Lineage (NCBI taxonomy): Eukaryota > Metazoa > Chordata > Lepidosauria > Sphenodontia > Sphenodontidae > Sphenodon > Sphenodon punctatus. The sequence continues at coordinate 899,987 of QEPC01013206.1, forward strand.
TCCCCATAGAGGATTTCTCTAAGTCGGTGCCTCCTGTTTTTTAGGGACCTGGAGGAGAGCGCATTGCAGGCTCTGCAGCCCTCAGAGTTGTGCTGCTCGCCCAGGCAGACAATGCAAAGCTCGTGTTGGTCAGCACGAGCTAGCTGGGATGAGCAGTCTCCGCAATTCTTGAACCCACCTTGCGGACCTGAGCCTGGGCCATGACAGCTGGGTGGGGGTGTCCCCCTCAACCTAAACTAACTAACTACTGCAAACTACCTAGCTAACTAATACACTAGAAGAAAACTTCGAAGTTTGCTGACAAACATGCTAAGCACACGGCGGTTGGAAGGAGCTGAGGTGGGTAGGCTCCGCCCTCCCCTTTTATCCCCTCTCCTCTCGCGAGAGCAAAATCCCTCGTTTGGACGGGGGTGAGGGAAGGTGGAGCCAGACAACTCCATAGTCTGCCTAGCAACTGCTGACATAGCGTTCCGGGCCAGCTGCTGCTCAGGCAGGTTATCCCATTGGTGAGAATTGGCATTGCGGTGCTCCTCGAAGAAGAACCCGCATTCCTGTCTATCTTTAATTACTGTGGTGAGTGCCTCTGTTCTCATCTGTTCAAGCTCGTCTCATCAACTGTCTCTCTGACATCTCTACCTGGATGTCTCAACGTCAACTCAAACTCAACATGGCTAAAACTGAACTCCTTATCTTCCCCCCTCATCCTTCCTCTCCTTCCTCACTGTCAATAACTATTGATGGAGTCACCATCCTGCCTGTCCCCCAAGCCCGTAGCCTAGGCTTCATCTTTGACTCAGCCCTTTCTTTTAAACCCTACATTGACTCTGTTGCTAAATCCTGTCGCTTCTCCCTCCATAACATTGCTAAGATTCGCCCTTTTCTCTCTGTCTCGTCTGCCAAAACTCTTGTTCATGCTCTGGTCATCTCTCGCCTCGATTACTGTAACCTCCTTCTCACTGGCCTTCCCCGGTCTCACCTTTCTCCCCTCATCTCTGTCCAAAACTCTGCTGCCAGGGTCATCTACCTCGCCAGTCGCTTCGACCATGTGCAGCCCCTCCTCTCTTCGCTTCACTGGCTTCCCCTTCCTGAACGAATCCTGCACAAGCTCCTAGTCTTCACCTATAAAGCTCTTCACAACCTTGCTCCCCCCTACCTCTCTGCACTTATCGCCCTCCATACTCCAGCCCGTGCACTTCGCTCCTCCTCTGTCCCTTCTCTCACCCTTCCACGCCTTCCCTGCTCCCCTAAGCGCCTTCGTCCCTTCTCACTTGCTGCCCCCCATGCCTGGAACTCCCTCCCTGTCCACATCCGCCTTGCCCCCTCCCTTCATACCTTCAAATCTCTCCTTAAAACTCACCTCTTTCGCTCTGCTCTGTCTGACTCTTTATCCTGCTGAGCCACTATTCCTATACCTACGATCGGTTTACCCTTATCCTTGCAACATGGACCTGCCTGCTGTCATTCTCATCGTAACCAAGCCAAGTACGTGCACTTGAGACCTCGCATCTTCATGAATGTTAGACCCCTTGTCTCTCCCTCTGTTCCCCTTCCTAAGTCTCTCCCCCAGCTCCTGTCTCTCAGATTGTAAGCCCTAGGGGCAGGGACCGTATCTATTTTATGACTTTGTAAAGTGCCAGGTACACTGCTGGCACTATATAAATGTTTGTTAATAATAATAATAATAATCTCTTTGCTGGATGGGAGTGGAGGTTCCAGAGGGGCCCCTTCCTGACCATTCCTGACCAATACTCACAAGTTCCATGCTCCTGCTGAGAGAGTCTATTCACCGTGCGGATGAAATTGTGGCGGTAACGGCTAATTACGTCCTCCAGATCCTGCCATTCCTTGGGAGTCAGTCCTTGGTGGGCCCAGGTCTGGAGAAAGACAATCTTCCCCGTTTGGCTGCCCATGGAGTGGGTCTCCAGGTCTCCCAGAAAGGCCAATCCCCAAACATTAGCAGCGCTGGTGTTGTAGAAGGGGGAGATCTGGAGCACCCGGAGGGTGTGAGAGCCTGAGAGGAGGGAGAGAGGGAGGTGACTGGAGTGGTAGAAAAATTGATTCATACATTTTAAGGCAGGGGTGGGTGACATTAGGATAATTATTGCAAGCCTGGTAGGCTGGATAAGGGGTGAGGGGAATTGCTGGGGAAGGGCTTCAGGGGTGCACTCAGTGTGAAAGAAGTGGTGCGGGAGAATCTGGATCATAGATCTAGCCCCTACCCTCTTGAGTCTGTCTTATCTCCGCTCCCTGCACTCTGAGTGTGCTCCTCCGCTGCTGGAGGGCAGGGACTGGATCAAGGGCCAGGCCCAAGAACTAGAAAGGGGCCAAATAAAAATCAGCTGTGGGCCAGGGGTTCCCCACTGGCAGCATCATACAGTCTTACATGGGACTGCTCCTACCACTCAGGGGAGTAGATGGCCACCTACAGCAACAAATGTCAGAGGGGCAGCAGAACTCCCCCTCCCTCCCCCCATAATTCATACCCAGGAACCTCTCACCCCTGGTCTGCTCTGCATTCTGGGGTCATAGGAGCAGGAAGCTCAGCGTTGCAAAGTGTCAGGGCTGGACCTCGAACCCCTGGCCTCGGGACTTGACCGGGGCACTCACTGCCTCCCGCGCCAATGACAGATTGCTGTAGCGCAGAGATCAGCTTCCTTCCCTACCTTGGTATTCTCCCTCTTTCCTCCTGCTCTGTACCCCACTCACACCTGGTAGAGGGCATGGCCCCACCTGCCACAGCCTGATTGGCTCTCTGTATTATTTAAGGCTGCTGAGGGCTGTGGCAGGTGCAGAGCTTCTAGTCATCTCTCCTTGACTCTAGCTCGGCCCACTTCCCTTGTTACACTTCTCTCGCTTGTACTCTGCTTGCACTTCTGTCTACGTCTGCGTCTTTGTGTTGGTAAGTCTAAGGCTGCTTTTAAACGAGACAAGAAACGCGGCTGATCCTTTGATCAGCCGCGTTTCTTTGCGCTCGTTTAAATAGCAAACTTACATGTAAGCCGGCTCTTCCCCGCGTCAGACTGGGCAGGCGATCCTGCCCCGTCCAACGCGGATCGCCGCTGTGCCAGCTTCACTGCACACTTCCGGGGTATGTAGCTGAGTGCGCATGCGCAGAAGGGTGCGCATGTGCACTGAGTCTCTACGCCGGGTCTGATGCTCTTCTGAGCATCAGACCCGGCGTAGAGAGAAAGGCGGGTGCCCGATCCCGCCTCTGAACAAGCGCTTTGAGTCTCTACGCCGGGTCTGATGCTCTTCTGAGCATCAGACCCGGCGTAGAGAGAAAGGCGGGTGCCCGATCCCGCCTCTGAATGATCCTGCTTGTCAGCGAGATCGTCTAAAAGCGCTCTCAGTGTGCTGTCCCCCCTCTGTGTTCCTAGTGTGTCAAGCCCTCCCCCTCCCCTAGTGCCAGTACTTCCCCCTCCTGTATCCCGTGTGGGTTGGGGCATTTCTTGCCCACCTCCCCTACCCCTCCGTCTGTCTGCACGGGGTGTATGCTGTTTGTCTCCTACTCACACCTTGTCCTGTCTCCATGTTGGTTTATTCCCCTCATGCCCTGAATCCCTCCCAGTGTGTCTTGTTTCCTGTTTGTCCTTCTCTCAGCAGGGGAGGCCCAGCCCTGTGGCTGCCTCTTGTCTCCCCCTATAACCTTGCTGCAACCCCCCCTCTGGCCTTGGTTCCAAAAGCTTCGAATCCACAGCTCCTGGTCTAACTTGGAGCCCCCCGTTCCCCCTCGCTGGTCTTCCAACCCCTTTTTGTCCTCTGAGCCTTGGCTCCCCAGTTTCCTTCTCTTGGATTCCCCAACTCCCTGTTGCTGGTTCCTCAGGTCCATGCTTCCCCCCCCCCCGCCTCGGTCTCCCCAGCTCCCTGTTGCTGCGCTCCCCACTCTCATCTGCATCCGGTGACGATACACATCCAGGCATGTCTAAACCCCACCCGCAGCACTTTTCAAAAGGGGTGTGATATTTTTTTTTGGCGCAGGTGCACCCCGCTCATCTAAAAATGGCCTAAGTTAAGCACATGCACCCGCAACTTCTCAACTTTCTGAATGTATCCACGTCTTCCCCTTTGTTTCTCCCTCTGACCATCTCCCCTCCTTTGTCTCTCCTAAATTGTAAACATGCTGGGGCGGGGACCCTGTCTATAATTAACTATTGCAAAGCACCAGGCACGTTGCTGTGCTATATAAACACGTAAATATATTTATCCAACTCTATTTTAAAATTAAATCAGATTCTTTGCCCCTAAAACAGTCCTTGGGAGTCTGTTCCAGAAGTTCATTGCTCTGATGGTTAAAAATCTTTTTCTAATTCCCAACCTAAATTTCCTCATGACCAGCCTTGTAGCCATTTGTTCTTGCACCCATGTTCTTCAAGTTAAACACATTTTCCTCTTTCAGCGTATTAACTCCCCTCATTTGGACAGCGTGAGCATGTCTCTTCACAGCATTCTTTTTTGCTAGATCAAACGGGTCAAATTCTTAACCTCCTCTCATAAGAGAGGTTCTCCGCTCCTCTGATCATCCTAGCCGGTCTTTGTCGCACTCGATCCAGTTCAAGAGAGTTCATCCTTCTTGAACATCGGGGACCAAAACTGAACACTACTCCAGATGTGGTCTCACAAAAAGATACCTTTAACACAAAGATTGGGCTGCTGTGCTCTGCCCTTGGGTTGGACTAGGTGACCCTTGAGGTACCTTCCAAACCTAACATTCTTTGAATTCATGTTGTATTTCGTCACATTTTCTATTTGCTATCTTTTTTCTTTTTTTAAAAAAAATTGCTCTCAAATCTTTGTGCCACTAACGTTAGACTAATAGGTCTATAGTTACCCAGATCATTGTTACTCCCTTTCTTGAATATAGGAACAATATATTTTTGCTATTCTCCAATCACAAGTTACCACCCTTAAGGTTATAGCTTTTAAAAAAATCATTGCTAATAAGACTCCAATTTCACCTCTTCCCCTCTATCTCCGATGGGTGAAAACATACATAATGCTAACTCCGCTTTAACATTTCTTATGCATGTTTCAGGGATGTATTGGTGCCTTATGCAGCCCTGCAACATGCATAAGAAATGTTAAAGTGGTGTCAAAGTGGAGTTAACGTGCTGTGTCTGTTTTCACCCAATGTTTCCGAAAGGAAGCTCCTGACTCTCAGCCAGTTCCTAGGGACTCTATATCACAATAGCAAAAAGGGCAGGGGAGAGGAAGACCCCCCCATCTTACCTGCCGCTGCTGCTCCCCAGACCCAGGAGAGGAGGAGACAGAGCTGCATCTTCACTGGAAAAGGAGGTTCTGGCCAGAGCTGTCCTTTGGAATCCTTAATCATCGTTACGAGACTCTCTACTCTCCTGTGCCTAAGAAGAACCGTGCATTTGACCTTTGAATGAGCCCTCTCAGCAGGAAAGTCAGGCTGCGGTCAGAGGTCTCTCACACACATTCCGTTCTGCTCCAAACACGAGGCAAATGCAACTCTCCAACTTTTTTCTGACATCTCTGTGCCAACCTCTGGGAGAGGGTGTTGCCCCCCCCCCCCAAATGTATCAGTTCTCTGATATTTATGTGCAGGACCAGGCTGGTGGGAGACATTCAGGTGGGGGGGTTGGTGGAGCTGCATGTGCAGAAGCTATTTCCTGTGCTAAACCACATGTCATGTCTACGATAAACCCCATGTTCTCCAAACCAAATCATCCCACTTGCAAGAAGTATGAGAGACAACAGCTGCTGCGCAGAACCAAGAGGGTCTCACAGCTTGACTGAACATACAGCATGGACGTTGACACCAACCAAAACCAGCAACACTTCCTCTGCTGAAACGTGCTAGGTCGGAAATAAGGGAACTTCTAACATTCTGGGGCTCGTTGTTCTTCTCAGTAGCAGAAAAAACAAACCAAGCCCGAAGGGACTAAGATTGGGAGAGTCACCCCTACTGGGCCAGGATTTTGGGCACAGTATTGACTGGTGGTGGTGGTGGGAGCTCTCCCCCATGGGAAATAAATAGAACAACACGCAAAAACACACACACTTTCTTGACCCTTCTTTGCAAGCTGGAGGCATACCTAGGTTAAAATGGGCTCTGGTGCAGAAGATGGAATGGGGCCCTGCCATGCCCCTCTCCCCGTGGTATGTGGCTGCACCAGAGAGTATGCCCCCCACCCACCCACCCACCCACCTATTGCTCATAGGCAGTTGCACTACGTGTCCCTATTATAGCTATGCCTATGAGATGACTTGAACCTGTATTCACTGTGTTTTTTCCCCCATTGGCGACAAAGGCACTGAATGCCGGGCCCTGACACACCTTCACAAGGAGAGAGTATTGAGCACAAAAGCCAAAGGCTCTTTACTCCAGCAGAGGGCGGCAGAGCAAGAACCTAATGGCTGGGTCCAGCTGAAGCTGGACTGATTCAAATGTCAAAGTAGGCAGAGTTTTCCAGCACTGAGAGTGGTTGCCCATTGGCGCCAGCTATTCGGGGAGAGCGTAGGTGGGTCTTCATCACCTGCGATCTGCAAATCAATCCCAGAGGCCCTTCCAAAGAGCTGTCAAACCCAAAGTGGACTTCATCTGGTAACACTGGGTGCAGCCACATGAGCTGCAGTTGGCCCGATCCCCATCGGGCCCTGTGGCAGGGCAAGCGCATGCAGCTACCACACTGTGGGGCCATCACAGGGAGCTGACAAGATGGTCACCCTCACCCCATGGAGCAGCCTGCCACACCAGCGGGGGCCCAGCCCAGTCCCACCTCCCTCCTGCAACCAGACCAAAATCCCACCCTTGGCCATGACATAGTCATGGGCAACAGCGCCCTCCACTCAAAGCCCCGCTGCGGAGCTTGCCGTGTGGTGGAGCAGAAGGGGTCCAGGCACATAGGCTACCACACCTTGGGAAGCCTTACCCCACGCATCCTGGGCCTTTTCTTGAGGACGCATTGCGTAGCAGCCAGCTGCTTGCCCCGCCCCGCAGCAGGGGGACATCTGGTGGCCAACGACCACATGATGCATTGCATCGCATGGTACAGCTTCCCAGAGGGGGTTAAGGCTGCCCAAGGCGTGGTAGCCTGCCCAAGGCATCTTGTGTGACTGCACCCACTGTTTACTACTCCTGACTCTTTGGAAGTTTCATGGGTGGTTTCAGCATTCGTTTCCTTCTGCCGAGACCAAGAGAACTGCAGTCTCATGGTGCTTTGTAAAAAATAACTACTACTGTCCGGTATCTGACTGGATACCAAGGTATCTGCAGTATCGGATAGCCGGTTAGATATGGTTTGGAATCCAGTTTAGTATTTGACACTTATCTGGTTAACGCTTACCGTACCATTTACTGACTACCATATTATCATTTACTGCATTTATCACTTACTATTTACAGCATTACCATGACCATTTAGTTACAGTTTGATTATTTTTTTTACCCCCTCCCTCTGCCCAGACTGGTCCAATTATGTGGTAACGTGGTAAACAGCAATGCAATAAATGGTAATCAGTAAATTGTAATATCCTGGTATTCTGGTTTGGTGGTTAACCTCCGGGGTTACCAAATAACCACCAAGATATCCAGAATATCAGTTATTAACTGTGGATATTATTTATTTATTTTATTTATTTTTTCTATCCATTTCAGCTCTATCCAGCCTGGCACCTCCCAAATCCTTCCTTCTCTTTGCAGTATTTCCAGTGGTTTTTGCTACTTCTTTATGCTTTCCCACAACCCCTGCATTGCTTCACCCAGGAAATCCCACATGAGCCTTAGCTTTGCCCAAAGCCAATGTGGCTTGATTGATTGATTGACCTCCTACTGCCCTTAATGACTCTTGGGTTGCAACAATGGCTTATCATTTAGCTGATACGATGAGAGCATGATTATCTGAAATATGCCATGTACAATATCAGAAGCAATATTTCTGCAATACCAAAATGCAAGCGTACACAATCGATGGTGTTTGGTGGTATTTTGATCCTTGTGAAACACTGACTACAAGGTAAGAAAACTCCAGGTCAGTGTTGCCATTCTGAAAGTTATGCATGATGACTTTAGATACTTAAATACATAAGAGACGGGAGCTGTTTTGATTCAGATACACTAGGGTAAGCATATCCACAAAGGTAGAGCAAGTTATGGTGTGATTAAGCCCATGGAGCAAAAGAAGCGTACAGTCGAGTGGGAGGAAGGAACAAGGTATCTTACCTGCCAAGTGAAGAATGCCTGAGGAAACTCAGGACAACAAGCAACCGTGCTAGGTAGAGTTGCCACCTTCGGTCGTTCTTTACCTCACACTTCCATTTTGACCTATGGGAGTGTCAGGTAAAAAACACCACAGGGGGCCCTCTGGAAGCCAGACTGAGAAGACAAACTTGTAGCTGCCACAGTGGAGCTGGGGAGGGGCCTAGAAAGAAATGTCTGGAGGCTTCATGGTGCCTGCAGGAATCCAGTGGAGGGATGGGGCAGAGCTAAGCATCCTCCAACAGGTTGGGGACCCAGGTGACCACTGGGGAAAGATCATGATCGTGCTTCCTGGGAGGGAAGGAGGAGCTGGGTCTCCTGTGACTATACTAGTATTTGTGGCTGGTTGTATGATCATTCTTGGATGACTGTCTTGTTTTTATTGAAATCTTCTGTCTCCTTCATGGAAATATACTGAACAATTTGTTTTTAAGGGTTTCTGTTTTGGTCATTTATGAAAAGAGGTTTTCCACTTTTGGTTACTGGGGGGAAGAAGCAGCTCCCAGGATCTATGGAAGGTGGTTGCTCCAGTAGCCCTGAACAACAACAGCCACCAAACTGCAAGTGCTGCTGAGGGCCTGCTCCGAGGGAGGGAGAGTCTCTGAGCCTACCTCAGCAGCCACAAGCCCCTTGGCCTTTCCCTTCAGACGTGGGGATCCCCACAGTGGACAGCAGTGTCAATGGCTATCTCTGGGCTCAGGGCACCCTTGTTGGGGAGGGTGAAAGCTGGGGTGGATGTGAATTATTTAGTTGATATTATCTCAGGGTTATTTCTAGTGTGTTCTATATTGCCAATTGTTTTCTACCCCGCCCCACTCCTGCTCAAGATCAGCTCGGGGCGGCTTACAAAATACATAGATAAAAACATAATAAAAACACACCTGTAAAATATCATTAAAACATTAAAATACTTAAAATAAACTAAAAGGGCAGAACTCCCTCTCCCCACCCTACCCGTCTCCCTCTCCAAAGGCCCGGAGGAACAGGCAGGTCCCACACAGGGCCAGGGCCAGGCGGGCCTCCATCAGGAGGGAGCCCCACAGCCCGGGAGCGACCACCGAGAATGCCCTCCCCATCGTCGCCACCTGGGCAACCCAGGGGACCTCAAGTCGGTCTTCCCCGGCCAACCACAGGGGCCACAATGCAATTACTGTAGGTCGTTTTTGAAAGAAAGAAAGAAAAGTGTCTGGGGTATTTCCGTAAGATCTACAGTTAAATACTGCTTGCATCATGGTCTACGGCTCCCTAGATAACCTTGTGGCATAGAGGAATCCCTGGTGGAAAGTCCATAATACGTGCTCTCATTTCCACATCTTCCCCCGTGTTGGAGGCTAGAACTGAAACCAACAGCAAAAAATAAAAAATGATCTATGGTTAATAATCCAGTATTCTGGATAGCTTGTTGACCATCTGGTACTAGCTATCTGGTAACTGTGGAGATTAATCACCCAACCCGAATACCAGATATTGCCACGCTAGCATTTACCGCCTCACCAAAGCAGATGGGAGGGAGGGAGACCTTTTTAAAAAGTCAAATCCAAAAGGTAATGTGGTTAACTGACTAGCCACCAGATACTAAACTGGATACCAGATGACATCCAACCAGATGCCAGTTACCGGATAGTAGTTGTTACTCGTTTCACCTCTCATGGAGGCATTGAACCTGCCAGACACCCCTTTGTTTCTTAGGCTGGTCGAGTTAAATAAAGTAACATGAGCCCAGGGCCCCAAAGGGATTGAGGGGCGTCTGGCTGGGCTGTCTTTACCCTGGCAGAGACCCATGCAGCCTCTGGGTCTCAGCCTGAGCAAAGGCAGTGTAAGCAGAATCCCCTCCATCTCCCCAGTGAGGCTTTAATCTCTAGTGGAGTGGAGGGGATTCTTGTCGTGCTGTCTTCTCCCAAGCAGAGACCTGCAGGCTGCACAGGGCTCTGCCGGAGTACAGGCAGCGCAGCCTGGTTCCCCTCCACCTCCCACCCCAACAGCTCAATAAACAATTACTCTGAAATACAATCTGAAGGATTTCTTTCTACTCCACCGTTACTTCAGCTGAGTGCTCTGTACATGTGAATGATGCAGAAGTACAACCGAACTAAGGCAGAGCAGCTGCTTCCAAGGAGCTGTTCGTCAGGACGTGGCCCAAGAAGAAGAGCGATTGACATAGCCCCTGCCCCACCAAGGAGAAAATTGGAGGGGGCGGGAGAGATTACAAGGAGCTTCTCAGACTCAGCTTCTTCAGGCTGCATGACTGAAGAAAAACCTTAGAGAGAGAGAGTGTTCTGGAAACATTGGGCTGCCGCATGGGTAGGGTGGCCATACCTCCCCTTTAAAAGAAGACGCTTATGAAAAATACATGGTGCAGTGCTGCACAGGAACCAATGCCACCCTGTAACATGTATTTTTCATAAGCATCCTCTTTTAAAGGAGAGGTATGGCCACCCTACTCATGGGGGCTGGAGAAGCCCTGCTGGGGAAGGGAGCGCTGCTGACCAGCCACCAAAAAGCTGACCACCCAGATGACCTGAAGGGGAAGAGTGACACATGCTGGCCGGGACAGAGCAAGGAGAAGGCCTGGTAAAACACCTGGGCCCAGGGCTGGCCTTACCACTGGGTAGGGTGGCCATACCTCCCCTTTAAAAGAGGACGCTTATGAAAAATACATGTTGCAGGGCTGCATTGGTGCCAGTGCAGCCCTGCAACCTGTATTCCATGTAAGTGTTCTCTAAAGTTTGTATATCTGGCCACCCTAGGAAGTAGGGAGGGAGAAGGGATCTACCCCCAGGGGGTACCTGGCAAGAAGGAGGAGGTGGTTCTGCCCCCAGGAAGCTCCTGGCAAGAAGGGGAGAGGGAGGAGGAGGGACCCCCATAAGCTTCATGGAAAAAAGACAGCACAGGTGGCAGATGTGTGTTGCTTGCGATAAAACTGTGAGGGTTTCAAATCCTGAGATTTGACTGCAAGTCTGGTGATTTTAGGATTTTTGAAAAGGGTAGAATTGTGGGTATATTTCAGTACATGGTGAGGCGGCTTTGAAATACCAAAATTTCATTGTTAGGGTTCTAACCAAACAAGTTGGTAATGCACAAGCAGGGGGAATTTAGTGCACTGCATGGTTTTTTTTAACAGAGGAAATTCTGTATTCAAAAATCCTTTGGGTTTAGGAAAGAAGTTAAGACCCATGCAAATTCAATCATGCTCCAAAAAGCATGGAAATTGCACGTTAAGGCTCCCACCTTAACTTCCGTGCCATGTAAGTAGTAAAGACATTTTACGGTCTCTCATATTTTGCTCACTTACAACTTAGGCTCCATGAGTACGAGAAAATGCAGGTACAGGTGCTTAACCTAGTTACAGGGAAGAGATTCTGAGGGAGGAGGCTGCAATTTCACTCACAACAAGCCAGGGAAAGCCTGACAAAAAAGGTAAGTTTTCAGGAGGGATTTGAAAGTTGGAGGGAGGGAGCAAAGAGAACATATCCAGGGAAGGGGTTCAAGGCATGGGGTCAGCAAGAAAGAAGGGGCAAAGATATTTAGAGGAGCAGGGGAGTCGCAAGCAGACAAGGGGTGGGGCAGGGGAGGAGCAATGTTCCCAGGTAGGAATGTGATGGGATAGAAGAGCAGAGAGATATCGGGGAGCAAGGTCATGAAGAGTCTTGAAGGTGAAGACCAGGAGCTTGTGCTGAATGTGCTCCTGTAATGGAAGCCAGAGTAGGGCAGAGAGGAGAGGCTGAACATGGTCAAAGTGATGGGCAAGGTGGATGAGTTTGGCAGCAGAGTGTTGAACGGAGATGAGGAGGGTGAGATCAGAGCAGGGAAGACCAGTAAGGAGGAAGTTACAGTTTTCAAGGCGAGAGATTACTAGAGCATGAACTAGGGTTTTTGTGGTGGCAACAGTAAGGCAGGGCTGGATTTTAGCAATTTTAAATACAGGGCAAAGTGGCAGGATTTAGCAACAGCCTGGATCTGAGACATAAAGGAGAGTAAGGAATCAAAAATGAATCCCATGCTACACACCTGAGGGACAGGCTGGATGGCAACACCCCCAGTGGAAACCGAGAGGGAAGCAGGAGGGGAATATTTGGGGGGGAAGATGAGGAGTTCGGCCTTGGCCATATTAAGCTTGAGTTGGTGACGAGACGTCCAAGCAGAGATGTCAGAGAGAGTCAGTGATACATGACTGGATGGAGGAGGAGAGAACGGGAGTGGAGAGAGAGAGAGATGCATGTCATCAGCATACAGGTGGTACTGGAAGCTATGAGATTCAATGAGTTTACCCAGAGACAGAATATACAGGGAGAAGAGAGGTCCCAGGACAGAGCCTTGGGGAACTCCCACGAAGAGGGGAAGTGACGTCTAGGAAGTACTAGCAAGAGAAATGTTAAAGGAGCGATTCGAGAGATACAAAGAGAACCAGTCAAGAACAGAACCCCAGAAACCAAGAGAGCGTAGCAAATCCAGGAGGCGGCCATGGTTGACAGTGTCAAAGGTGACAGAGAGATCGAGGAACACAAGAACGGAGCAGAGGCCCTTAGACTTAGCTAAGAGAAGGTCATCCATGATTTCGACGAGGGCATTCTCCAGTCTGGAGAGGCCAGAAGCCCTATTGCAGGGGGTCAAGAGAGGAATTTGAAGAGAGGAAATCCAGACAGCGCGTGTAGACCGCCCGCTCCAGGAGCTTGGAAGCAAAGCATAGGAGCAAAATATGAAGTGCTAAATATGAATGCTGGGAGCAGCGGGGTGGGGAGAGGTTAACAAGAGGAACAAACGTGTGGAGGGGGAAGGGTGGATGCATACCGGAAAAAGTTGGAAGGAGAAACACAAGACAGAAAGACAAGCACAAGGGAGGGAGGGAGGAGGAAAAGAGAGGTGGGGGAGAGTAGGGGCTACCCTGAGGCCACAGAGAGGGTCCAGAATGCTGAATAAGGGCATCTAATGAGAGCGGGGAATAGTACTCACACAGACAAACCACAAGAAATACAGAAGCAGCAACACAACAGAACGCCAGGAACAGGCACCAGAAAGTCACGTGGCCAGCGTTGTCCCTGAACAATGCAGATAACCAGTTGGGAGGAAGTGCCAAACAGGTGTTTAAATATATAGCACCTGTGTCCTTCTGCTGCAACACTGAGGCTGCTTTTAAACGAGGAGCGCTGAAGTGCCTCCTCAACGCCGCATTAAAGGAAAGCCGCCGGAAGTGACGTTCTCCCCGTTGCCGGCAGCGGCTGGAGACACGGGGCTTTGGAGCGGCGCGTTCTTAAGCCAGATAATTGAAGTCTTAAGAACGTGCCGCTCCAAAGCCCCATGTCTCCAGCCGCCGCCACCGGCGGCAATGGGGAGAACGTCACTTCCGGCAGCTTTCCTTTAATGCGGCGTTGAAGAGGCGCTTTAGCGCTCCTCGTTTAAAAGCAGCCTGAGTCTCCTGTTGCTAAGCTACCCCCCACCCCAGAGCAGCACTTAAAGGGGCCGCACACAGTTTGTCTCTTCTGTCTCCTAATAAAACCGGCTGGACGGTGTAGACTGCTGAATTGGAGATTTTGTTGTTGGCCTAAAACACTGCCTGAAATGTGTAGAACAAAGAGAACTCATANCTCCTGCTGATACCCTCCATCCAGTACAATCTGTTACCTGAGGTCTGTGTACTCATATCCTCACCACATGGACCAACCAGCCATCAGTCTTGATGTAACCAAGCCAAGCGCGTGCACCTGGGACCTCGCATCTTTGTGAATGTTACACTCCTTGTCTCTCAGTCTGTTCTTCTTCCTTCATCTCCCCCCTCATCCCGGTCTCTCAGATTGTAAGCCCTTGGCAGGGACCTTGTCTATTCCATTATTTTGTAAAGCACCAGGTACATTGCTTGTGCTATATAAATGCATGCTAATAAATAATAAATAATTATAAAAACAGAGATAACAGCAATGCTGTGAAGTTAGACTTTTGAGATAACGACTGTGGTCTACTGTCCTCACGATGTCATCTTTACACAGTATTAGATCTGGTTTGAAGTTGAAGAAACATCTTTTAATTAGAAATATTGTTTATAGAATTAACGACATCAAACGTTACTTATGGAATGTATATTAGGGTGTAAAAGAGTTCTTGGTTCTTCAGCTACTGGGGGTGCTTTCTGTCAGAAAGCTGAATAAACCCCTTTCTGTATTTTTGCCTGTATGGCATTATATTTCTTCATTTATACTTTTATATGTATTCCCGTCACAGGAAGGGGGGGAGTAGACGAACCAGGAAGGACCCCTCCCACTCACACAGGGCAACCAGGCTCACGCTGTGCAGGGAAATCTCTGGAAAGCAATGCCCATCAAGACAGTGTTGCGGCCTTTGAGCTCTCCAAGAGCTCAGGCCCCCTATCATCCTAGGGCGCAGAGCTCTTTTGTGAGAGAACGGCCTCCCATCACACACATTCACTGACCACGGGGTGGAAGGGAACGAGTGAGGTAGTCGTGGGGGTCTGTAGGGATAGGGGACCAGGTTCAGGGGGGGAAGGACAAGGGGGGCTTTTGCTCTCCAAGGGGGAAGGAACAAGTCCCAGGGATGGGGGAAGGGGCTCACACTCCTCCCAGCCACCACACTCTCACACAGTCAACCTTAGGGGAAAAGGACAAGGAGACACAGTCGCGCTGACACTTACTCTCACAACAAACCCAGACAAGGGGGAGACAAGGACAAGGACAAGGTCAAGATCAGGGGGAGAGGACAAGGGCAAGGACAGAACAAACCAACCATGAGACAAGGGCAAGGGCAAAGACAAACCAACGGTAGGGCAAGGGCAAAGGCAAACGCAAAGGCAAGGGAAAAGGCAAAGGCAAACAAAGTCACACTTAGTTTTCTCGGGACCAGCTGCTCAGGCTCTGATTACTGGCACTGTGTGTCTCGCAGCGTCAGGGTTTGTAGTCCAGACTCCGCCCCTTGACACGCCTGGAGCCGTGTGGAGCGCCGCACCGGCTCCAGTGATGACCTCACACCACGTGAGGTTGAAGGCTGGGGCTCCGCAGGATCGTCGCTGTAGTTGGTTGCCTCAGCAACCGGACGCGGCAGCACAGCTGTTTGTGGTGCCATGTCAATTTCAAGCGGCAGCGCTGCCGCGGCTTGAGCAGGGACAATGAGGGCAGTTCTCCGTGGCCCTCTGGAGCCCCCACAACCTTCCCCAAGGACGCCCCCGACGACGGCGACTGACAATTCCTATCTATATATTTTCGTCTCTCTTTATTATTGAGATATTTGTATTCTTTCTTATTGTATACTCAATATATGTAATTTTACTTAGAATAAGCTTGGATCCAGATTTACTGCTTTAACTTCATCTTAATGTAACTTGTATTCAATTTTAACTTCTTTTTTAAAGTAAGATAAAGGGAAATTGGTCTCAGTGTTCATTGGGGGAAAGGTTTCTCTCCCTTCTAGTAATAGCAGCTCAGTAAGGAACCAAAGTTCAGATCCTGCTTGGTCCCTATCTTTCCCCGGGACCAAAAATCTAGTGTACAACAGGCACCTGTCTGTGATGTTGTAGGTACACAGCATTCTTCCCCAGAGCAGGGAGGGTTGGGCTAGATGGCCCTTGAGCTCCATTCCATCTCTACAGTGCTAGGATACTACAAGTAAATGGGTTGTATGTGGAAAGAGAACCAGCTTCCCGAGTGTTGGAGACTCCCCCTGCATGTGACCTTGTTGCCAACACCCCTGCCAGAGGGGACTTCTCCAGGGAAAGAGGGAAAAAGAAGGAAGATGGGAAGTCTCTCGATAAGAGGTTTAAGCTTAATTATCCTTGCTGCAGTCTCCATTGATGGGAATCAGGGAGGGGATTCTGGTGCCTTTGTCCCTCAGGCAGTCAGTAAGGTGGTTGTGAACAGGACTGAACACCCTCTCTACCTGATGTCACTGATTGGAACAGGGGCAGCTGCTGCCTCAAAACCCCAGGTCAGAACTGTCTGATAACATAGAGTCAAAGGGAAGTGATGGAGCAGGGCTTCCCTCCCCCATGTGGAGTTTTCAATGTCTATAAAGTGACGAGCAACCACCGAAACATTCCTTGCAGCTGGAGCATTTATAAGGTCTCTCTCCCATGTGGATTTTCTTGTGGTCACTGAGGTACAAAGCCCAACGGAAGCTTTTCCCACAGTCACAGCATGAATAGGGCTTCTCTCCTGTGTGGATTCTCTGATTCTCAACAAGATCTGAGTCACATCTATAGCTTTTCCCACACTCCAGGCATTTGTTGGGTTTCTCTCTCTCATGTGGCCTCATGTACAACACACAGTTTGTTCTCTGGCTGAACCTTCTCCCACACATCTGGCACTTAAAGGGCTTCTCTCCCAAGTAAATTCTCTGATGTTTCCTGAGGACCAATTTTGTGGAAAAGCTTTTCCCACACTCAAGGCATATGTATGGTTTCTTTCTTGTGTGGATTCTCTGGTGCATAACAAGATTTGATTTCTCCTAAAAGCTTTTCCTGAACTCAGGACAGGAGTGTTTTCCCCTCTCTGTGTGGATTTTCTGGTGATTCATGAGGCATGATTTGTAACAGAAGCTTTTTTCGCACTTGGGGCATGAATGCTTCTCTCCTGACTGGACTGGGGTTTTGTTCATGGCTTTGTCATGTCCCCTGGGTTGAGTGGATCCTCCTAATCCAAATCCCTTCTCACATACATCAGGCCTCAGGGGACCATCTCTCTGAGTTTTCTAAAAAAAATGAACTTCCTCACCTATGTGATTCCTCTGATGTCTCTTAAGGTGTGATCTTTATTCCATGCAAGTCCAATGGCCTTCTTGCTGAGAATTATCCTCTGTGTTCTCACTCACCATTCCCATCACCTATTGGGACAGAGAGAATCCAGATATGAGTTACCTATTGCGTTATGTGGCTAGAGTACAGATGAAAGAGAAATGGAAATAAGGAGGAAACTAGCTGAAAGTTTTCTGTCTCTCCAGCATTATATGAAGTTTAAAAATGGTAACTCCTCCTTTTCCACATATCCCATTGTTCACGCACAATACCCAGAAGGACCATGAGATGAAAGAATGGGTGCTGGGGGAAGAGAGGGGGGGGATTCTCTGATGTTCTACAAGTTCAAAGCCCCATCTGTAGTTTTTCTCACAGTCCAGGCGTTTATGGGATCTCTCTCCTATGTGAGCCTTTCAGTAAGGCTCATTGTCTGGCTGGAACTTTTTCTTGTATGGGTAAAACAAAATGTGACAGTGACCAGCACTGGCCAACTTTGTCCCATGAGCCACTGTCACATTTTTCCAATGGCCCCCAGATGTTTGCCATGGACTGATCCTGGGCGTGTCAGTGGTTAGCCCAGGCTGTTACTCAGCAAAGTGCCAAAGTCACAGCCCAGGCTACTGCCCCCACCCCCACCGGGGTCAGTCTGGGGCAACGTGGGCCACAGGAGGTTAGAACGTACGTCCATCCTGGATTGGGACTGCCATGGTGGTCTGTGATTGGCCACCATGGCTGCCGGTCATGGTGGGGAGCAGGGCACCAGGTGCAGCATGGAGGTGGGGTCAGGATGGCTCCCCAGCTGGGATCATGTGTGGTCAGCTCCCCAACCTGACCCCAGCCATGTCAGTGGCAACCCAACCCAGCCAGGGTCACCACCACGCCACTGTCACTTCTGTTTTTACCCTATGCTGCACCCCTAGCTCCTACGTGGCTCCATCCCTTCCAAGCATGGTGACAGGATGGTGCTTGGAAAAGGGACGTAGTCACATCAGACAGGGATAGGGGACCCCTTTTTCCCATTTCTGATATCCCTTTTGCAAGCATCATGATGTTACAACCCTCAGAAAGGAGTGTGGTCACATGACAAAAGAGGGTGGAGGGAAGCAGCTCTCCTGACCCCCTGAATGTAATTCTGCCAGCACCCTTGGATGCGAGCACATTAAATGCTCTTTGGGGAAGCCATCCAGCTGGGGACAGCCTTGGAAGAGCAGGTTATCCCAGCCCAATGGGATGGGAAGATTCCAGAGGCAACAACTCTTCCCTTAGGATGCCATCGGACAGAATGGCAAACCTGTAGCTAATCCAGAGTGTGCAAATTCCAGTGACATCATTGGGTGCACACGGCAACATGAACAAACATTGGTGCCACTACTGGGTTGCTCTGCCACCCGACCCCATAGACTCCTTGCACCAGCTCTTTCCTGGGAGCTGGTGGCACTTCTGCTCCTGGAGCTGAAACCTAGTGGAAAGTGATGGCAAATCAGCCAGCGTGTCGATTTTGCGTCAGCCAGGTCTAGATAAAGCAGTGAACTGGCTTCCTCACCTACGTGATTCCTCTGATATCTCTTAAGGTGTGAACTCTGGCTGAAGCTTTTCTTGCACTTAAGGCATTTTATAGGGCCTCTCTCCTGTGTGGACTCTCTGGTGGACCACAAGGACTGACTTGGAACAGAAGCTTTTCCCACGGTCTGGGCATTGGTAGGGTTTCTCTCCTGTGTGGAGTCTCAAATGTCTGGCAAAGACGGTCTTGTAAAGGAAGCATTTCCCACAATCGGGGCATGAATGCTTTTCTCTCTGGTTGCACCCATTGTGGCTTCATTCCTATTCTTGATGCGTCCCACACGCAGAGTGGATTCACTCAGTTGATTTCCTGGATGCTCTCTCTCCTGCTGGCTCTGTGCCCTGCACCAGATCTCACAGGCTTCTGGGCTCAGAGAAAAACAGTCCCTTGGGGTCTTTCCAGTAGTGTCCCATTTGATTCCACTTGTTCAGAACCTTCCCAACAAGGCCTCTCCTCTTCATTCTCACTTGGTGTCTCATCTCCTGGTGGGAACAGAGGAACAATCCTCACATCAGCAGCTCCCTGCACTGAGGGGGAGAATCAGTGAACTGGAAGGGCACTCCCAAGGGTCAGCTAGACTACTGTAAAAATCTGCCTGTCTGCAGTATAAAAAGGATCCTGGCTTTTGGAGCTGGCCATCCATCTGATTGGCTGTGGTATAAAAGGAGGAGGCAGTTTTAATTAAGCCTAAATCAGGATTTCTCAAATTATTAATTAGGACCCTAAATGAGGCTGTGCCATCTGCAGATGAGGTGGTGACCCCAATGGGGTTTTTTATATACTTGTTATGGCTTTGTTGCTCTCTGGGGTCATGGAATAATGTGTAAGTCTCAACATGGGGTCACACAGGCAAACATTTGAGAACCATTCACCTAAGAACAGAAGAAGTGCCATACTGGGTTGGACCAATGGTCCATTGAGCCCAGCATCCTGTCTCCGACAGTGACCATTCTCTGTCACCTTGAAGTAGTACCCAACAGTTCATCATGGAGTGATCCATTCCTAGCTAAGAGAAAATCTCTCTTTGAAAGATAATTTTTCCAGCCTGTTTTGAAAACTTGCAGGATCCACAGCCTCCCATTGTGATCTGGCCCATCCAGTGTTGGTTGCTTTTAGAGGAAGAATGCCGGCCTATATGAACCATTGCTCCAACCCAATCTGGCATCCCTTATGCTCTTATAACCACAGAAATGGCTGCTGCCTCCTGGCCACAGAGATGAGGCAACTGAGGGCCTCAGAGCAGAGCATAACAACATAAGACAAGCCAGTCTGTGTCAGTCTGATTGTCTGTCTAGCCTAGTGCTCTGCCTCTGGAAGTGGCCCACACTAGATGCTTCAGGAGAAAGTGTACCAGAATTTACAGAGCGACAATAGGCTGTCCCATCCCATCCCTCACAGTTAGCTTCCAACTTCTGGCTGTCAGAGATTGTATCACCTGACCACCTTGGCTAATAACCACTGATGGTCCATGAACATATTAAGTTCTTATCTTATCCTAGTTATAGTGGTAGGGAAATAGGCAAATGCATCTCTCAGGACACCCTGAGAGAAGGATCACCCGCATGCAGCATACGATGTATAATCAGTTGTGAACTGACTCAGAAACTTTTCCCCACACTCCAGGCACTTGTAGGATTTCTTGCCTGTGTGGATTCTCTTATGTATAATAAGGTTGAGTTCTAGATTAAGCTTTTCCTGTAGTCAGAGCACTTGCATGGTTTCTCCCCATGTGGAGTCTCTGGTGGCCATCTAATGTGGACTGGTGGCGGAAACTTCTCCTACACTCCAGGCACTGATAGGGCTTTTACCCTTATAGATTCTCTGGTGTGTAAGAAGCACAAATTTGTAACAGAAGCTTTCCCCACACTCAGGACACAATTTCTTTTCTCTGTCATGTCAAAATCTTCAATTCACATGTTGGCACCCCCATCATGGAGGATGTATTTGCTCTGTCTTTTTGCTGGCTTTTTCCCTTCTTGCCTCTTGTACCTGCTACCACAGGTATCAGTCCTGGGGGTCACAATTCCATGGGAACTTCTTGGTAACATCTTGTGCAATACCACTGGCTCAGGGCCTCCCTGATGAGGATTCTCCTCTTTGCCTCCCCTCAGTGTCTGTTAGGATAAAGAGAGAATCTGTAAGGACTTCTCAGTATCAAACCCAGAGCAGTTGCCCTGGTAAGCCTCTGATGCCTCAAAGTGTGAGCTGGTGCTGAAACTTTTCCAACAGCTGAGGCATTTACAAGGTTTCTCTCCCATGTGGATTCTCTGATGTGTCAGAGAAACTTTTCCCTACACACTCAAGGACTGGGAGCCATTTTCCTCTCATGTGGATGGTTGGCCACAATTTGCTGAACACTGCTGTTGTCTAGGGCAAGCAGGCATCAGGAATTGTGGCACCATCTTACAGTGTTCAAATTATCTCTGAAGCACCTCAGAGACTGAACACTGGGCTAGATGGACCATGGCTCTGATGCCTGGAAGCTCTTGTGTTCTTATCAGCTCATGGGCAGCTGTCACCTCCTGACCCCAGAGATGGGGCAGCTGAGAACTTCAAAGCTGAGCCCATAGCAACATAAAGAGAAACCAGAACAATGGTCCATCTAGCCCAGTATCCTGTCTCTGACAATACCAGTTCCTACTGAGAAAATTGTGCACAAAAGCCACAAAGACATAATGGACATGTCCATTCCTTGTTGTTCATTCCCATTGTCTGGCAGTGAGAAACGGAGGTTCCCTGACCATCATGGCTAATGGTCATTGATGGACCAATCCTCCATGGACTTACTGAACCTTATTTATCTAACCCCATTGATAGTGATGGGGAGGAAAATCAGAAAACATGTCCCTCAGGTCACTTCAAAACAAGGACAATAATAGGGTGTCAGGACCCGGACTGAAGGTCCAGGACCAAAGGGACCACAAGACCCATTGCAGACCCGCCGGGAGCCCCCATTCTCAACCTCGCCCCCCGCCACTTCACCTTTAGCTGCTCCACCATCAGCCATCCCTCCTCCAGCCACTGCTGCAGCGCCATCAGCTGCAGCGCACCCGCTGACACAGGGACAGAGCGTGCAGCACGCTCCGGACCCGACCCCACCTGCAGCCACTGATCCCGGGGGTGTGGCTCTAGAGACCCGGCCACTCCCGGCAGCAGCCACGCCCCCAGCCCCAGCACCGTGGTGCTCAGAGCGCTTGCAGCAACGCCAGGGCTCCGGGGATAAAAGCAGCTCAGTCGCTCCCCAGCGCTGATGGTGATCAGTGCCTTGCACCTGGGAGACCGGCCCCTTGTTTGTGATTGCCTGTATACCTTCTGGAGACCCTAGTGTGTGGTGTGTTTGGAGTGTGTTTGGACTCTATGAGTGTGACGAGTGTTTGTGCAGGTTTGAGTGGGCAGCGTGAATCAGGTAAGTGAGACTCCTTGTTCCTTCCCCTAGTTCCCTTTCCAACTGAACGCCCTCTCCAGTACCTCCCCCGTCCCTGGGACTTGTCACCCCTGTGTCCCCTGCACCAGCCCTCATGCCCTTCCTTACCCTATACCCTGTGTGCTCAGCTGTGGTGGCAGCCCAGAGGTGTGCGCTCGACCCAGATACCCTGTGATGATCCAGGCTGTGGATTCTTAATCCTAGAAGCCAATATACGATCCTGAGGGTGTGTTTCCAGGCACAACCTCATTGTTTTCAGCTCCCGTGTGTCTGGGAACCCTTTCCTACTTCCCGTCCTGTCCCCTTTCCCTTCCCAAACCTCACAGTATCACCAGCCTAATTAATACCCTCCTTTGTACATCCGTGCAGTTGTGTCACCTCCAGATGCAGCAACTAGCTGCGGACGTGCAAAACTTAACTAGAGCTATGCAAGGCTTAGCTATAGAGGTCAAAGACGGTAAGGACCCCGCTGGAGCAATCATGTGGGTTCCCCGGGAACCCAAGGGATCCACTATAACAAAGTTTTCTGGGGATCGCCGCTTGTTCCAGAGCTTCTTGGCACTTTGTGAGCTAACCTTCACGGTGCAACCAAAGACATATCACACGGATGCCCTGAAGGTCGCCTTCATTATAGGGCTTTTAGATGGCATAGCCCTTGCTTGGGCCATACCCCTACTTACTAAGAAAAGCCCCCTCCTCACTGACTATGCTGGGTTCAGCCGGGAATTTTCAAATCTTTTTGATTATCCCCATAGAGCTAGGGATGCAGAGAATGCCATTATGGGACTTAAACAAGGAAAAGGGCCTTTGCTGGAATATGTAACAAGGTTCCAGCACTTGGCTGTGGAGTTAGATTGGCCAGACCACATCCTGCGTGTGATGTTTCACAGGGGATTGAATGATGAGCTGAAGGATCAGTTGTCCTTGACCATGTTGCCTGACACCTGGGGGGGGAAACTCGTTACACTGGCCTTACAGATTGATGATTGGTTAGTAGAACAAAGGCAAGAACTGCGGCAAGACACATTGCGACAACCAGGTAATGGATGGTCACCAGTTCTTGTCAGTAAGGTGGAAAGCAGCCAAGGAGATGAGGTCGAGCTCAGGCACATTGGGGCCTCAAGGGGACCTCTCACCACAGCAGAACAAAAGAGTTGCCAGGTTCTACGCCTATGCTTCCTCTGTGGGGAGCCTTCTCATTTCTCCTGGAATTATCCTGTCCTGGGGGGGGTCCAAGCAGGACTCAGAAAAAAGCTTGACCCTGGGAGCTGTAGGGGTGCACCCGGGTGTTCATATGCAACCTCTAGCTCTAGCATCTCCAAACTTGGGCACAAGCCCTTCCCGTACCCAACATGTGCAAATTCCCACCATGTTGGGCATAGACCCTGGGCAGAGCCTCATTGTGTGAGCCTTAATAGACTCAGGTGCTTCTGGGAACTTTATGGACCTGGATTTTGCGCACCATCATGCCATACCTAGTACTCGGAGGTTCCCTCCCAAACAAGTACACTCCATTGATGGGTCACCCTTGATGTTGGGCCCAATCATCTCGCAAACCACCAAGATGCATGTAGCTATTGGGCAACACATCGAGTACTTACAATTCGACATCGTCTCGACCCCCATGTTTCCCATTGTTTTGGGATTGCCATGGTTGTGTCAGCACAACCCTACCATAGATTAGGCCCTCCGATCAGTGTCGTTCCAGTCAGCTGGTTGCCTCTCAACTTGTCTACTAGCCCTGCCGCCATGAGGAATTGCCGCAACAGAAGCAGGAAATGACGCAACAGTGTCCTCACAGTACAAGGATTACATGGACGTCTTTGATGAAAAGGAAGCAGGGACACTACACCCCTGTCGACCATATGACTGTCCCATTGACTTGGTTCCGGGAACCAAACCCCCCTATGGTCGCATCTATGCCCTCTCTGGTCCGGAACTCGCTATGCTAAAGGACTATATTGATGAGAATCTCCAGCGTGGGTTTATCCATCACTCATCCTCCCATGCAGGAGCACCTTTGTTCTTTGTCCCCAAAAAGAATGGGGGGCTTTGCCCCTGTATTGATTACTGGGGGCTGGACACTATCACCGTTAAGAATAGTTACCCTCTCCCCTTGATCCCTGAGTTGCTTACTGTAGGGGGCACGACTTTTCACCAAGTTGGACCTGCGTGGCGCCTACAATCTATTGCGTGTGTGGCAGGAAGATGAGTGGAAAACCACATTTTGAACACGATACGGCCATTATGAATACCGAGTGATGCCCTTCGGATTGGCTAACACTCCTGCGCCCTTTCAACACCTGATTAATGACATATTCTGGGACATGCTTGACAGTTGCGTAGTAGCCTACCTGGATGATATTCTTATTTTTTCGACCAACCCAGCAGAGCACGTCCACCAAGTCCATATGGTACTACAGCGCTTAAGGCAGAACCGCTTGTTCTGCAAGGTAGAAAAATGAACATTTCATAAGACCACCATCGAGTTTTTAGGTTTCATCATTTCCCCCCCAGGGGGTAGAAATGGACCCCAGGAAGATTAACACCATCTTGGCCTGGGTCCCTTCACCTTCAGTGAAGGCGTTGCAACGCTTTTTGGGGATAACGAACTTTTACCGACAATACATTCCAAGTTATGCTAACCTAACAGAACCCCTTACCAAGCTCCTGAGAAAAGGGGTTTCCATACATCTGGACCTCTGCCCAACAAGTGTCTTTTGAAAAACTAAAACACACCTTCACTCTAGCTCCGAACCTACAATATCCTGACTTTCACAAGCCTTTCACTATAGAGACAGATGCATCCAGTGTAGCCATTGGAGCAGTGTTACTACAAACCGAGTCTGAAGACACCTGTCTTATGCCATGCGTCTACTATTCCCACTAGCTTTCAAGCATTGAAAAAAATTATACGATTTTGGATAGGGAACTTCTAGTCATCAAGACTCCCTTCACCACCTGGAGGCATTATCTCGAAGGAGCAAAGCACCCTATCACCGTTATTACTGATCATAGAAACCTTACTTATCTCCAGACCACACAGATCACAAATGCTTGGCACAGCCATTGGGCATTCTTTTTTACCCGCTTCGATTTCCGTATTCAGTTTCATCCCGGATGGCAGAACATCTTAGCAGATGCCCTCTCGTGCTGCACCATGGAAAGGGATCCACCCAAACATAGAGGAGATCTATTGTTAGACCGAAAGGATTTTGTGGCAACCCTCATATCTGCAGCCCAATTATGAAGGTTGTCTCGGCAAACTGCCGCCATAGTACCCACAGGCACATCCAACGTACAAACCGGATTCCATTACCACCATGGAAAAATCATTGTACCAAAGCTGGCACAGAACAAGCTTCTCTGGAGTCACCACAATGCCCCCTTGGCAGGACATCCGGGGGTGAAACGAAGCTTGCACCTACTACAATGGCATTTTTGGTGGCCCACCTTAAGAGCAGACATACGCAAGTATGTAGCGACCTGCGCTATGTGTGCATGAACCAAGGTGCTGAGACAATGCCCGCAAGGTCTGCTGCAGTTATCCTCACTACCTCAGGGTCCCTGGCAACGTATTGGTCTGGATTTCATTGTGGACCTACCCCCGTCACACCTATACACTTCTATTCTAGTGGTAGTGGACCATTTTACTAAAATGAGTCATTTTGTGGCCTGTCAAGGCCTCCCAACCACTGCTCAAACAGCACAACTCTTCTTGCAGAATGTGATTCGTTTGCATGGAATTCCCATGGAAATTGTCTCCGACCGAGGAACCCAGTTCACCTCCCGTCTGTGGAAGGCCTTGTTTGCCTCGCTCCAAATCAAGGGCAACATGACCACAGCATACCATCCCCAAGCAAATGAACAGGTGGAAAGAACGAATCAGACTCTCAAACAATATCTACGTTGTTATAGTGATTACCTCCAGGATAACTGGTATGAGTTATTACTGCTTGCGGAGTTCGTCTACAACAATACACTGAATGCCTCAATTGGAACCTCCCCTTTTTACGTAACTTATGGATACCATCCTCAAATCTGCCTCCCTGAAGTAGCTCCACTCATGGTACCGGTGGCTGGGGCATTAGTATAACAAATCCGTAAGGCCCACGCTGCGGCCAGCACCTTACTTAGACGCACACGACAACGCTATAATACCTTCACGTACCAACACCGTCAACCCGCACCAGACTATCAGCCCGGCGACTGGGTATGGATTCACCACTGACAGTACCCCTCTAAAAGACCCTCATTGAAATTAGACTACTGGCACATGGGACCATTCCCAATCATACGGAAAATAAACGAGGTTTCCTATACTGTCCACTTGACACACCACTACCGAATCCACCCATCCTTCCATGTTTCCCTCTTCAAACCTGCCAGCGCACTGGTCCCAGGGTTGGCCCCTGAAGATGCTCCTGTGACCCCTATGGGTGAATACGAGGTCAAGGAAATCCTGGATTAGCATCGTCATCATGGGCGATTATACTATTTGGTTGACTGGAAAGGGTATGGACCGTCTGAGCATTCTTGGGAGAAGGCATTGGATGGATGTACATGCACCTCAACTTTCTATGCTTCTTTCATGCCCGCTACTGCCTGAAGCCGCGGCCAGCTGCCATACACCGTCCTTGGTGGGGGTGTGTGTGTGCTGTCAGGACCCAGTCTGAAGGACTGAAGGGCCAAGACCGAGGGGGGCCACAAGACCCATTGCATAACCACAGGGAGCCCCCATTCTCAACCTCGCCCCCCGCCACTTCACCTTCAACTGCTCCACCGTCAGCCGTCCCGCCTCCAGCTGCTGCTGCAGCGCCGCCATCAGCCGCAGCGCACCCGCTGATGCAGGGAGAGAGCGCACAGCATGCTCTGGACCCTCCCCCACCTGCAGCCACTGATCCTGAGGGTGTGGCTCCAGAGACACGGCCGCTCCCAGCATCAGCCATGCCCCCCAGCCCCACGGCACTCAGAGCGCTTGTGGCAATGCCAGGGTACCAGGGATAAAAGCAGCTCAGTCGCTCCCCAGCACTGCTGGTGATCAGTGCCTTGCGCCTGGGAGACCGGCCCCTTGTTTGTGATTGCCTGTATACCTTCTGGAGACCCTAGTGTGTGGTGTGTTTGGAGTGTGTTTGGACTGTGTGAGTGTGACGAGTGTTTGTGTGGGTGTGAGTGGGCAGCATGAATCAGGTAAGTGAGACTCCTTGTTCCTTCCCTGCGGCACTCACCCTGGTTCCTCTTCTGACTGAACGCCCTCTCCAGTACCTCCCCCGTCCCTGCGAATTGTCACCCTTGTGTCCCCTGCACCAGCCCTCACTCCCTTCCTTACGCTATACCCTGTGTGCTTAGCTGTGGTGGCAGCCCAGAGGTGTGCGCTCGACCCAGATACCCTGTGATGATCCAGGCTGTGGATTCCTAATCCTAGAAGCCAATATACGATCCATGAGGGTGTGTTTCCAGGCACACGTCAACCTCATTGTTTACGGCTCCCGTGTGTCTGGGAACCCTTTCCTACTTCCCGTCCTGTCCCCTTTCCCTTCCCAAACCTCACAGTGGGTCTCCTCAGCTGTGTGAAGTGCATGATGCTCATTAAGTTTTGAGCCAGTTTTGAAAACTGTCCCCACATTTTAAGCATTTGTGGGTTTTCTCCCCTTTGTGGCACT
The DNA here is from genome assembly GCA_003113815.1 of Sphenodon punctatus. Classification (NCBI taxonomy): domain Eukaryota; kingdom Metazoa; phylum Chordata; class Lepidosauria; order Sphenodontia; family Sphenodontidae; genus Sphenodon; species Sphenodon punctatus. The sequence goes on from QEPC01013206.1 coordinate 927,587, forward strand.
TCTGATGGATAAGGACTGAACTGTGACTTAAGCTTCTCCCACACTTGGGGCACTTGTATGGTCTCTCTCTTGTATGGACTCTCCGATGTGTCTCTAATGTCATATTCTGATAGAAACTTTGCCCACAGTCTAGGCATTTGTAGGGTTTCTCTCCTGTGTAGATTCTCTGATGAGGAGTAAGGTGCAAACTCTGGCTGAAGCTTTTCCCACAACCAGAGCATTTATAGGGCTTTTCTCCTGTGTGGATTCTCTGATGTATAAGCTGTGATTTGTAATGGAAATTATTCCCACACTCAGGGCACAAGTGCCTTTCCTTTCTTGGGTAGATCATCATATTTTTTTTTTCATATCCTTGACAGTTCTTCCACACAAAGTGGATGTGACACCTCTTTTCCCCAACTGTTTCCTCCAGTGTCTCTCTGAGCTGCTCCCACTCTTACAGGTATCACTTCTGGGGTGTACAGTCCTATGGGATCTTCCTGATAATGAATCATGCAGTTCCACTGGCTTGGGGCCTCCCTGCACAGGATTCCCCTCCTTGTCTCCTCCCCTCCCCCCATAACCTGTGACCTGCTGGGATAGAGAGAGAATCAGTGAGGCCTCATCAATCTCAAAGACAGTGCAAATGCCCGGTAAATTTCAGATGCCTCATAAGGTGAGAGCTCAAGGTGGAAGCTTTTCCCACAGTTGAGCCATTTATGTAGAGCCATACAGAATTTCAAAAATTTGGTGAATTTTTCAAATTTGTAATTGTGAAATGAATGTGGAGACCAGATTAGAGAATCTTCATTTTGAAACTTGCACAGGGATCATCTTAGCATATTTATCAGTTTATTAGCTATTGTTTCAGAATTCACCAGTACCTTTTTTGTTAGTTATTTGTGTTGAGTTGGTGGTTTGAACTGGTGCAAGTCCTGATTGGGCCATCTGTGTCACATGATGGAGAGGAGGGTGGGTTGGACATGGCATAAACCATGAACAAAGAGCTGAAGATATGAAGTAGCAAATACTGAAGCCACAAAGTAATGAGATGCTCAGTGGCAATGCAAAGAGAAAAACAAAGCAAACAGAGCAAATTAAGTACACAGAACAACAAAGGGATGAACAACAAAATATGCAAGCTTATGAACAATGAACAGATGACTATCAAAGTGGCAAACTTTGCAACCACTCCAAATCCAAAGTTGGATGTTCATTTGCAGAAACAGACATGCAAATTCAATCTGTGAAACTGGGGCTGGGAATCGGATTCCACCACTAATCTATAAGCACCTGCACCATGTTGATTCTCTGGTGTCTAAGAAGATCTGGTTCATCAGGGTGTTTTGTCCCACATTCAGGATGTGCACACCATTTCTCATGTGGATGTTAGTTTTGTTCAGAGCTCTGATGCCTGACCCATTCTGAATGGTCCTGTTCCATCTCTCATACTCGTGCCCACTCTCAGAGGCCTTAGGTAAACATTCCCCCTTGGAATTTCCCAATAAAATGCCACATGGTGTCGCTAGCTGGGGAACCCCACTGACTAGGGTTTTCTTCCTCATTCTCAATCACCAGCCTCTCACACAATGGGATGAAGGGGGAATCCAGACAGGCATCACAGGATTCCATGCCTGAGAGTGGGAAATGAGGGGACCGCAGAAAAAAGAACAGCAAAAGAGATGGAGAAAAGTAAGTGAGGAGATAGACTGGGGGAAAGATGCCTACAGGTAGGTGCTGGCCAGGATGGATGGGAAGCCACATGGGACACCTGCCATGAGACTACATCTCCTTTTGGGCACATCCCACTTTGAGCGGTGGGAGTTCATGGGATCCCAGCCTTTTCCCTTCACTCACACACAGTTCCTAAGTTGGTTTATGGGGTCCCTCACCTAAAACAGCATCTATTGGGATCTCAATTGCTTCATACACCTGGAGATCCAGGACCCACAGCTCTTCCCCTCATTCCAGTTGGGAGATATCACATCAGGTTTGGTCATCAGAAGCCCTGATCACAGGTCAGGAAACAGGGGGAATACAGGAGTGGAACATCAGCTACAAAAAACCCTCCCCAAATTTAAACTAGTCCCCTCTCTCTGCTTGTGCTAGGGGGACACTTAGCAGATAGGAATATGGCCATGGAGACCCTTAGGAGAGTCCTGCTCTGATGTTGAAGGTAAGTTATGGGATCTCTGCACATCGCAGGTCTTGCTGACTCACACGTCACACTGGCGTTAATATTTGCTCCTCTCCCTTTATGGACCTTTTGCTCCCTCTTCTCCACCTCAATGGAGTCTACAGCCTAGAAATAAGATTGAAGAGTGAAAGCTGATCATCATGGTGCTTCAGGGACCCCACAGCTTCCATTAACCAAGTGGGAGGTGAATCCTCACCCAGCAAGGTCACATTCACGTAATTCTCCTGCGTGACATCCCTGTACAGTGCTCTCTGGCCAGGATCCAGCAGAGCCCACTCCCCCTTAATGAAATACACGGCCACCTCCTTGAAGATCTCTGACCCCTGAAACAGGAAGAAAATAAAAGCACGCATCGGACTCCTTTAGCCCCTGTGAATTTTTTTGCCCTCTATGTTAGAAACCAGCAGCCACTCCCTGACAATCCCCTTCCTGAGCCAGCTCTGTTGCAGTCATTTCCTTCCACCCAGGAGGAGGGGACAATCCAGGGGGTGTTCTGCAGTCTGTCAGAATGGGAAAGGAGATTTCATGAGGGTCTTCCGTCCCTCCTGCCTGATCACTACACAAGCAGAGATTCTGAATGCTCGGAACAGAACAGATTCTTCCACTTCCCCCTGAGCAAATTACCTCCAAGCCTGACCTACCAGTGAGAGGAAACATGATGATTTAGGGGCATATCCACACACCCTAACACCCCACTAGAGGTGATTTATATTTATTTATTCAAAAATGTAATAAAAGTTTTGAATAAAAATTTTGAATAAAAATCCAGCCAGCCCGGGGCGGCATACAACATAAAATACAAAATATATAAATATTAAAAATACAAAATACTTTAAACAAACTTCATTACAGGTCATAACCCACCCACCCCCCAAACCAAACCCTCCCACTACCCATATCCCCCCCCAAAAGCCCGGTGGAACAGCCATGTTTTACATCGGCGACACGTGAAGAAGGGGAGATCCGGGGCGCGGGCGGGCCTCCACTGGAATGGACTTCCACAGACAAGGTGCAGTGACTGAGAACACCCTCTCCAATGTGCCTCCCCCTCCCCACTAAACAAGAGAGATCTCCAAAAGGGCACCCTTGGCCGACTGCAGCGGCCACTCCGGAACCGGGAGGCGGGGGGGCAGTCTCATAGTTCCTTGATGCTAGAGGAGCCCTCAGCCTTGAACTAGTGTCTCTAGGGATTTCCAGTCCCCCTGGGATCCAAGGGGAATGCAGATCAAGCTTGAAGCATTCAGGGAAAAACAGAAGAGAAATCTGCAAGAGTTTCAAACTAAACATCTAAGGATTTCAGTTCATGTGAGTGGGGGAATCAAAACTGCTTTTTTCTCAAAATGTGATAATGAGAGATGTGGTAAAACTTAGGGGACACTTAAAAACTAGGGGAGACAAACAAGACTGGGAGGAAAATTATGTCCAATATCATAGGAGAATAAATAATTAATAAATAACTTTTATTTCTATACCACCCCACCACCAGATGTTGCTTGAAGAACTGTACAACGTGACAAATATATAATATAATCCATTTAAAATATAATCTCTGTAAAAACAAATTTTAAAAGTAGAAGGGAAGAGGACGACAACACACATTAAGGGGGACCAGCAGTGGATTCCAAAAGCACCTGGAGAATAAATAAGTCTTTTGGTGCTTTTTAAAGGTGAGGAGGGAGGAACTAAGATGGAAGTTCAGAGGGAACGGAGTTCTATGCTGAGGGGCTTCTTTTCCTTCCTGTCAATTTCAGACCCTCCTGCCTTGAGAGATAAAGGGGGGGAACCATATGGGGCCTGTTGAGGTTGCCCTCTCTGTACCATCTCCCTCTTGTTTCATCTAATCTTCCCTTCCATCTCAATCCTCAGAGTTTTACGGGCTGCCCAACGGGCTAGTTGTAGCTCCAGGCAGCCCCCACTGCAACTGGACACACAACGAGTTCGGATCCAGGTCCCTCTCCAGCATCGACCCCAGTAGGGAATCGGCTTCCTCTGATCCAGGAGCCTGAGTCTAGCTATGGGACTGGAAAGGTAGACAGACAGAGGGTGTTTTTACACAAGACACCCCCCCCCCCCCAATGCATGGACACTCACTCTCAGTCTCGTGTTAAAACACTCAGAGCACTTTCCTTCCTAAAGAAGAGGAGTGAGATTCAGGGGTGGATGGACAGATAGAAGGAGATGGATAGATAAAGAGAGACAGTCCCCACCAAGATTGGGTGTCAGAGATCAGGGTTTCTCCCCAGCATGGACCCCACTGGGGGAGCAGCAGCACATCACTTGGGATGCAGCAGTCATGTCTGAGGGTAATTTCAGACGTTACGCGCTCCCGGGTCACCACAGTGGATTCCCAACCATGGCGAGCTGACCAACCCCCTCCCATGCTCCAGGAAAGCCCCAAACAGACGTGACAGGAGTGGGACCATGGCAAGGAAATGAATGGAAGGACCACGGCCCGGGGCAGCGCAACAGACGTTACGCTGATTCCAGACCGTGGTCAGAACACCCAGAAGACACCGGGGTGGGGCAGGAGGCAGACATGCCAAAAGCGCCAAAAAGCAACGCCCACACAAGGGAAATGGGAAGGGAGGGGGAGGAGGAAGAAGAGCGGCTGAGGCGGCACACACAACAGGCACAGGGAAGCCAAGGACACTGCAGAACACAGACCACACACACACGCCTGGGCGCAAACACACCCGAACGGGACAGGAAGGAAGGGGGGGAGCACACCGGGAAGGTCAACACACACAGCACCACAGACATGGGGGTGGAGCCCCGGGCCAAGAAAGAGGAGGGGACGGGGCCAGGAACAGTCCAGGACACAGTGAAAGGCACCCAGAACCCACTGACAGCACAGGGAGCACGGGCCACCCACCAGCATCCTCATGAACGTTGCATCGCTTGTCCCGCCCTCAGTTCCCCCTTCCCTGTCTCCCCTCCCCCTGTCTTTAGATCGTAAGCCCTTGGACAGGGACCGTGTCTATCCTAATCTCTGTGAAGCACCAGGTACATTGCTTGTGCTATATAAAAGCCTATAATAATAATAATAAGTCACAGGGGTCCCCCCTGGGACAGAGCAGGGTCACAGGGGAGGCACTGGAGCAGTCCAAGGCAGGTCCAGACGGCAAGGATCCCCCTCGCTGATGCAAAGCACGGCTGGGGACGGAGGCAAACTGGATCCTGCGGGCAGCACATGCAGCCCCCTTCCCCCCAGAGAAGTCTGGGAGGCGCTGTCCAGTGGCCCCAAGTCCCGCAGAGTCATGGAGGCACCCGGGGGGAGGGGGGGCAGGGCACAGACCCAGGTGTGCAGGTGGCCAGACAAGGGAGGAATACACCATGGGGAGAGCCAGTAGTGGTGTCAGGCAGCAGGAACCAGCCAAAGTGGGGGGCCGGGCACGGAGAGGAGCACCACAGGCAGCAATGGCCAGGGGGTGCCCATGGAGGGGGCACAGCGACACAGGCGAGCGGAATGGAGGCAAGCGAACCAGCCAGAACAGCCGCGAGGCTGGAATGGGGTGGAGTGAGCAGCCAGTGCCCCGAGCCGGCAGGGAGGTGTAGGGAGCACACGGTGGGGCTGTCATCCATCACACTGAAGACACAGGGGGCCTCACAGTCAGCTGCAGGGGGTCACAAAGGGGGCTGGGACCGGTTGGCCCACCAGATGCACGTAGTGGGGCTGCTGAAGCATGCCCCGGCAGTAGCCCAGCCCCGCCATGTGGTGGGCAGCAAGGTAGTAGGCCTCAAACTGATCTAGCAAGGCGAGCCCCACCTGAACATCAGCACGGGTCCACACAGCGGCCAACGCCGCCAGATCCGGTCCGGTGGGCCCTAACAAGTTATAGTCAGCAGCAAGGGGGCCATGGCAGGTGCCTAAGCTCCAACAGGCAGTAATACGCCCAAGGCCAGCCCAAGGATTTGAGGGGCCATGTGCCAAGCCTTGCTGCGGGGCCCCAAAGGCTTGCCAGTCTGCTGGCGGCTTTGTCACCGGAAGGTTGGCAGAACCTTATGGCTGGCAGAGCTCTAGGGAGGGGCTTGTCCCTTGTAGGCGGAACCTCCTAAAATCCAGCAACAAAGAGTTTTCAGCGTTAAGATGTGATGGACAGAACATTAGTTTACACTGGGAACTCCTTGCTGCTGAGTAAAACCAAACTTGGAGATTGAGAGAACCCTCCTACTAGCATCTCATACAGTAAGTGGATGGGACTCCAGTAGGACAACTCGCTCTCTCTCCATCAGTGGCAGTGCCATAGCAGGATAAAAAAATCCTGTTCACATATTTAAAACATACAAAACCTCTGGGCCACATCAAAATAGCTGCATGCTATTAACAATACTTGATCACACAAGCACATTCATATTTAGTAAAAATAGCATGTGAGGAGCCACTCGAAGAAGAACAGAAGGTTGCTACCTTGTAAATAAGGTTCTTTGAGATGGCTCTGAACAGTCTCACAAATACCCACCCTTCCAGCCTCGCATAGAATTTTTTCCTTCTATTTCTAGAAAGGGTTGGAAGGAACTGTCATTCTGAGGGGGAGCGCACTTTTTATACTACAGGAGCTTGAGACCATCATGTGGCTATTATTTGAATAGGGTGAGCATGCACAACCCAGTTGTGAGAATGTTAGATGCCATCTCGAAGAACCTTCTTTACAAGGCAGCAACTTTCTGATCGGCACATGGGGAGGAGCTGTTTGTAAACAAACAGCTTTATCTCCCAGTCCCGTGGGCAGTGGAGGGGAGGAGGGGGCATGTGTCAGCCTGCAGGGGGGTCCCTGGGCGGGGGGGGGGGGAAACCAAGCCAGGACAGGTGACCGCCGGGGCTTTGCTACCAATGGGGGTGGGGGGGGATTTAAACTGCGGGGGTTCTACTCCATCTCCACGGTGTGGGCTCCTCCCTCGGAGGCTGCTGCAGGGCCATGTGCCTGGGCACCGGTGGCACATGCCTCGGGTTGGCCCTGAATATGCCACCCCACATGACCGCTGGTAGCCACGGGCCCATGGATGCAGCAGAAGGAAACAGCCAGGGCAGCGACCCCCTCCTCCAAACAGGTCATGAACCTGGCCAGGCTACACACCAAAAGGGCGGACACAGTCTTCACCATGGACCACACCACATGCGAGCACCTCATCTCCGGAACACGCCCATTTGGAAAGGGACGGAGGCCAAGCGCCTCCACATGAAGCCAGAACGCGCTACCACTTACCTCATAGCCGAAGTAGAGAAGGCCAGAGCTCAGACTTGCATAGGCACCGGAGAGGGTATCTGGGCAGCACAGGAACAGTTGCACAGCTGGGGAATGCCACAGGTCACATAGGGTCATGGTCTCCCGGAAGGTCCAGCTATGGGGGGGCGCCAGGCGATCCGGGGCCATGGTCCAGCAGGCAGAGGGTCCGAGCAGCAAGGAAAGAGGGAGCCCACGATGTCATGTGGGCTGGAGCGGGAAGCAGGGGAGCCCCAAGGACAAGCGATAAGGCCGCAAGCCGCAACAAGGCACAGCTAGCAAGCACTGCGTGGGGAGCGGACCCAGCACCGTGGCAGGAACTGAGCGCACAGAATGTCCAGCAAGCACTGATAGCAGGGAGGTGCTGACAACAGGCAACCAGCTGTGGACCGCACTGACAGGCACATGCGGGCCCGGGGCACGAGCCCCCAGAACGGGAGTGCAGGTGCACCCAGGGAGGGGTGCTGCTTGTAGGCACACACTGGCCGGCTGGCGAGCTGCTCCCCTACCCCCTTCCTGTTACCATGAAGCACTGCAAACAATAAGACTGTTGTTGTAGGTACACCTCATGTTTCTTGTCCATACCGTGCCCTAGCCCCTACCCCCCACCTCACTCACCCTCCGCTCCCTTCCATCCTTCTCTGTCCCGCCATGTTCCCCTGCTGCCGTGTGCCCTTTAAATCTCCCCTCCCCCGGTCTGTGTGTTGCGCGTTGTGCTCTCACCACGGCTGGGGATCATTTGTTCTGATTCCGCCTAGTGGTTGGCGTTCAGTCGTTACTTTTGGTGGTTTCCTGGTGGGGATCGCTTTGACCGCGCTTCCGGGGTTGGTCCCGTCCCGACCTCCAGAAGCGTGGTTGGCTTTGGCCCCTACAGGTGATTGCCTGTGGTGAACATCTGGATGCCGCTGATCAGCCGTTCAGGGCTCTTTGGCCGCGCCGCGGGATAGACTGTGGTTGACTGCGATCTCGTAATGTCTGAAATTCCCCAGACACAGGAAGCTATGACTCATTCCCTCTGCTGCATGAGCTGGGGTGGGTGAGTGAGAGCCTGATCTCAGTCAGCACCGGCCAGAGCCCCCTGGTGGCCACAACTCCTGGGCTGCAACCTTGGAGCTGCTTCCTGGAGCAGACCTTGTCAGTGCAACTTAATAGGGAGAGGGGCAGGTTGCAGGTTGGTAGTTTTGTGGGATTCATATTATTTTGTTAGTATTGATTCCAATACATTGCAAGCTGCCCTGAGATCCTTGGAAAAAGTGGGGTATAAATCCAAACTAGTAACATCACAGTGGAATCCGCCGACGCAGAACTTGGCTGCCACTCCGGCTGCTTTGCGGACAGTCGAGGCTACATGATGTGCTTTCTGTTCCGGCGACTGTTGCTGCTGAGCCAATCATCACATCTCTGCAACATGTCAGCTGCTACCCTCCATTTCTCCCCGTCTGCATTAGATGTCTGGCCTGCTTCCCTGTGCCTCTTTTCCTCGACCCCTGAACTCCTCCTCTCCCTTGGCACAACACTCCTTCCTATTAATTAACCCACACCTCCACCTCTCCATATTTCAGACCCCAATCCTGTTCCTCGCCCCCATCGCCACCTCTCTCCCCAAACTGTAGGCTCATCCCCTGTCTCCCCACAATCTTGACTGCCCTTCTCTTGTCCTTGCTGGAACTGCCACTGTTCCCTCAAGAAAGCACCAGTCATACATGAACTCTTCCTCCCTCTCCTTACAGAAACCTGGATTCCTCCCTACAATGCTGCTACTCCTACTGCCCTCACCCGTGGCGGGTTCTCCTTTACTCACGCCCCCAGCTCTGAAGGTCATGGCGGTGTCCTGCTCCTTGCCACATCTCACCAGTTCCAACCTCTTAGCACTCCTCCCTCTCACTCTTTCTCCTCCTTAGAGGTCCACTGCGTTCGCCTCTACTCCTCGCTCTACCTCTGTGTTGCTGTTATCTACCCCACCGACTCCCACCCACAGGCTACCTCTCCTCTTCAACTTCAACACCCAGATTTCCTTCTTCCTTTCCAATGACAATACCCCCCACCCTCATTCTTGGGGACTTCAGTATCCATGTGGACACCCCCTCTGACCCTTGCTGCTTCCCACTTCCACTCTTTGACCTTGATCAGTCTGGACTCACTCCCCAAGGCATCACAACAGTCACTCCCTTGCCCTAGACATCTTGAAATACTGGTCCCTCTGCCCTTCCCGTCTCTGACCACCTTGCCTCAGCCCAGGTCTCCCACAGCTAAAAATATCAGGGCACTTGAGTGTATATTCATGATTTCTTGGCAGCGTGTGGTTAAAATACTGTCGCTTATGCCCTGTCAAGGCAAGTCTTCATACTGGGTAGGCTGGAGATGGATATTGGGGAACATGAGTTCTCACCAGCTCCCCAGACATGCAGACTCACACTGACAGCCAGGCAGAGTCATGAGGGGGTGGGAGGGGATGTAAAATCCTGTCAGTTCTGACTCTGGGGGTCTCAAACAGGTTGTAAGGAGAGTGAGCAATAGATTTCCCTGTCTCCAGTCCACCCAGGACTCTCAGAGTCAGAAATGACAGGTTTACTACCACACCCTAACTCTCCCCACCAAAGACACAGGCCCTTTTTAAACAGGCCACGGTGAGTGGGGGGGTGGCCGTTCCCACGGGTGCACACCCACCTCTACCCATGGAGCATTGAGCATTGGAGCCCATTGCTCCGTGGGCGGGTGATGGGTAGAGACGGGTGTAGCGCAGGAGCGCACATGCGCCCTCACCCATCCCCCGCGGCTTGCACCCGGGCACCTCCACCCATCTTCGAGATGGGTGGGGGCGTCTCGTGTGAAAAGGGTCCCACACACACACACTCCCTCTGACCTGCTGTCTTCAAAGACTCTCTGCTTCTCAGGGGTGCGAAGGGGACTGGAGGTGGAGAAACCTGATGCTCACAATCTGAGCATAAGTTTCCTCGGCCTCCATGTCCATTTCCTTAAGGTCTGCGTAAGTGGAATTGCCGATAAGTTGAGCTTCTTTACCTGGCCGGAGAAATTCGATGTAAGCAGGCTTCTCTGTAATAATACTTATTTAAAAATCACACTGCTTATGTTGGTTACATTTGGGGCGATTTCCTGCTCAGAAACGTACAAACATAAGAAGGGCCATCTTGAGTCAGAGCATAGAGTCCAGTATCCTGTCTCCAACCCTGGCCATTCTCTGTCACTTCAGAGAAGTACCCGAGAGGTAACAACAGAATGATCCACTCCCTGCTCCCAACAGTCAGAGGTTATGTCCCTGCCACCTACTTGGCTAATAGCCATTCATGGCTCCAAGAACTTATCCAATCCTTTAAAAAAATCCAGCTGTACTACTGGCCTTGACCACATCCTCGGCAACAAATTCCACAACTTAATGGTGCGCTGATGGACGGCAAAATGTATTTTGTCATTCTCTGCACCTTTTCCAGTTCTACTATATCTTTTCTGGGGTGGGGCAACCACAACTACACACAATATTCAAGGCGTGGTCGCACCATAGATTTATATAGTGGCATTATGATATTTCCTGTTTTATTCTGTAGCCCAGGGCTGCATGCGGCCCGCAAGGACCTTTCCTGCAACCTGACTCCCCCTGGCCGCAAACACCTTGGCTGCAGCCCACCATGCCTCCTGCTCTGGCAATTCCCTTTCCTCCAGCCCCCACACTGTTGCAAAACCCTCCTTCCTTCAGGCAGCAAGCCTATTCAAGGCACTGGCCGGATCCCTCCTTCCTTCTCCCTGGCTCCAGGTTCCTGCAGCTGCCGATGTCTCCACCTGAGCCCCTCACTACTGCTTCTGCCGCCCAGATTTCCACCCCAGTTCCTTGCTGCCAGGGGGTATGTTATGCAAATTTTGGGTGGGGTATGCAAATTGGGGGGGGGTATGCAAATTGGGGGGGCCTCATGCAGCCCAGGGTTGTATCCAAACCAAATTTTCCAGCCCTCGACACAAATCAAATTGGGCACCCCTGCTCTAGCCCTTTCTGAATAATTCCCAGAATTGTTTTTCTTTTTGACAGCTGCCACACACGAAGCTGAAGTTTTCAACAAATTATCCACAATTTCTTAACAAAAACTTTAGGGTTTTTTTTTTTTAAAAAAGTTAAAGGGCAGGATCATTTCTGAACAAAACTTACATTTCAAAAAACAATTAACTATTTAACAATATGCTCTATGACAAAACTTAAATGCCAAAAATGATGGAAATACACTTAATTCTGTAAATTAATCCAATAACTATTTATTCTTCCAATCATTAATTTGAATTATGTTTATAATTAATATTACTTCTCTACATTGTTTCAATATTTATTCTTCCATTGGTTATTTATTCTTCCAATAATTAAAATTACATTTATTCATATAAATTATTCAAATAATTGTTCGTTCTACATATAATTAATTTGCTGAACCCACCAACTCACCATCCCAACATCAAAATTAAAACACTGCCTTAAAACTCTGTCTTTCTACATAGGACAAGTTCAATCTAATTATAATATAAATTTATGTAAATAATAAATTACACTTGTTTTAATTTTTCAAGTAGTTGTATAATCTCAAGTAACTGCAACGTGACTCCCCCTGGCCGCAAACACCTTGGCTGCATCCCACCATGCCTCCTGCTCTGGCAATCACCTTTCCTCCAGCCCCCACACTGTCGGGGCTGGAGTTTAAGGCAGTGTATTAATTTTGATGTTGAAGTGGTATATTGGTGAGTTCAAAAAGTTAATTATATGTAGAAAAAATTGAATAATTCATTATGTATATGAAGAATTTATATGAATAAGTGTAATTTTAAGTCTAAATCTAGACAATTATTTGAATAACTAATAACTGAGAAAATAACTATTAGAACAATGTAGAGAAGTAAGTTTAATCATGAATGTAATTTGAATTTTAACTATTGGAATAATTTACAAAATTTAATGTAATTAATTTCCATTATTTGGCATTTAAGTTTTGTTATAGAGCATATTGTTAAATAGTTGTGTTAATGTTTTTTGAAATGTAAATTTTGTTTAGAAATGATCCTGCCTTTAAACCATAAGGTTTTATTTTGTTAAGAAATTTTTAAGTTTTTTTGAGATGTGAAGAATAGAATAATGTGAATGTTTTAACATATAATAGTCTTCCCAAACTACCACCCCTCAGATAGCTGCTTCTCAGACCACAGCGAATCTCCGCCACTTAGAAACAATGACACTGCTGTCCTCCTGGGCTGAGAAAACCTGCCTCCTAAGCCAGACCCCTACAAAGAAAAAGGGCCGGGATATCTGGAGTTGCAGCTGGACTCAGCCAAATCCCAGCCTGTAATCGATACAGTGTGTCATCTAATGATTCCCTGCATCACGCACGCATGGCTACATTGGGTCAGTATAGGACAGAACGTACCAAATACAGGTTTTGTAAAATGCACTAAAGAGGCAGAGAGATCAGCTACCCGACTGCAACCGTTCATCTTAAGCCTTGGGAAAATTCAAGAACGGAAACGCAGCCGATATTGGGGCAATAAGTTAAAACTTCCAATTTATGCCAACTTCCAAGGGCAAGGAGGCTTGGGGAAAAGATAGTCTCCCCGCACTGGATGCAAGAGGAGGAGGGGGCATGGAAAATAAGGATCGGGCCCAACCACCCTAGTTCATAGCCAAAAGGGACAACTCAGGGAAAAATACCAGTCTAAGTTGAGAAAAAGACTGAGAGGGAAAGCCCTCGGGGTAAATAATGGAGTCATTAAGGAGAGGGGGCTCACCCTGTTGTGACAAAGGATGGGTAGCCATGACTCAGAGCAGCAACATCCTATCTCCGTATTCCCAAAGAAAAACCAGACACACACTTATTGTATCCTGAAGTATGTCATTAGCCCTTCCTTCCCTCCCTTCACTTTTTGTTTACAGTTTCCCTGTGTGTCAAAGAGATCTTTTGCATATCTTGGAGTCACCTTTGTAATGAAAGCAAAAGTTGTGACTTCTCCCCTTGTTAACCCATTGAGTACCCCCAACGACCCTTCGTAGCTTCCCCAAACCCTTTGTTTAGCACCCAATAACTGCCCCTTGTTTTCCCCTCAACCGCTGAGAAATCTTGGGACCCAGATACGTGCAGGTCACTCTGTGCGTGTCTGAGTTGAGAGATCTCCCAGACTGTGGTCTCCCCCTTCTTTTTTCCTCCATCCCCCGAACTCCGCTGGATCCATGGGCCGCCTGTCCCATCTCAACAGGCAAGGAAAGGTAACCACAGATCCAGGCTTTCCCAGCCAACTGGGGAAGCCCCCTCTCTCTCTCTCCCTCCCCCTCATTTGCGTTCTCTCTCTCCCCAGCGCTGAGCCCACACCAGACCCCCCCCCCTCCTTCTCCTACCATACTCCCCACAAGCTGCTTGTTTTCCCCTTTTAAATCCCGCCAGCCAGACCGGGACTGTGTTTCTCTGTTTTGTATAGCAATAAACTTGTTGTTATTGAACACTCGTGTCTCTCTCTCTCTTTCTATTTGGGGAGGGTACATAAACTGCCTGTAGCGTGTACTGTCCTCAGCTTGATCCTTTTGAACACGTGGAGACCCCGGTTTAAGTCATTGAGCTAATTCCCCCCGAAGTTTAAGGAATGGTGGATATTGGGGTACCCACCCCCCCAATAGTCACAAGTGGGAGGGGGTCTCCTGTTAACACGTTCTCCTCCTGGTGTTAGCCTGGGTGCTGAGTGGAGTTTGATGTCCAACCTGCCCTCATCTACGGCTAGCTCTCCTCACCCGGTGCCTGGCTCTTCAGAGCTCATCTTTCTCCTCCTCTTCCACTCAGCTTGAATGCTCCCCATTTAGAGGGGCAATTACCCCAGTGTAATCTCCTGTCCTAATGTAGTTAGTGGTGTTACTATTGGCTGCTGGTTAGCTGCTGCATTTTACCCCCGAGCTGGCTGCATTTCAGGGATCTTTTGTTTGCAACATGCTTTGGGATGAAAGGTATTCTTTGACTCTATAACCTAGCTGGAAATGCAGAGGCTACCTAGCAGCTCTTTTGATAGACAGGAAGCATGTCTCTATGAACCATAGAGTCCAGCTGAAGTTGTGGAGAACAGTGTTCGCTACGCATTGCTCTAAACTATTATCTCAGTTACTAGGAGAAAACGCTCCTTGTTTTGCATAGTCCCATGGGATGCAATTCCAACAGTTAGAAAAGTTGTTGAGGCAGAAGTGGGCATAGGAGAGTAGGGAGGGGTTTCTTTGATCGCTGGGCAGGCAAGACATGGAGGAGCAGGGAAACTATGGCAGGGGAGGCATGGAGGTGCAGGGGGGAATGGGAAAAAAGTGATAGTGGGGCTGCTGGACATAGGGGAATGGGGAGTTTGTGGTGGGTTGGTGCAGGGGTTGTTGGGCAGGGGGTTGTGCAAGGCAGGGGTTGCTGGGCATGTGAGAGTGGAGAGGCTATGGCAGGAGAGTGAGGGATGCTGGCTGGGGTGATGGAGCAGTGGGGGACACTGGGGCAAATGGGATGGCTGGGAGTGTAGGGAGGCAGTGGCAGCAGGGGAATTGCAGTTACTGGGCAGGGAGGAGATAGGGAGGCTGTGGCAGGAGAGGAGCAGGGGACATGCACGAGCAGGGAGACTGAGGCAGTGGAGGATTGGGAGTTCTTGGATAGGGAGGAAATGGTCAATCTGGGAGATGTTACTGAACAGGAGCAGCATGAGGCTTTCCGCAGCAGGGGAGAAAGGGGGAGGCTGGAGTATGTGGGTTGCGTGGGGGAAATGAGTAGACAGGAGACACTGAGGTGTAGGGGAACCACCAGGGCCGTTAGCAGCACAGGAAAGAAGCAAAGCTCTCACTTGGTCGGGGTGAGCGGGAACTGGCCGAACTCTGAAGTGTTGGGTGGCCTGACCACCCACTCAGCCCTACGAATCCTACGTGTTGCCAGCCTCGCCCTTTTCACTCACACGAGAATCCTTGCTCCCTGCAGACTGGGCATGGGGGAAGACGCAATGGAGGCAATGGCAGGAGAATGGGTCTCCCAGGCTTGGGAGGGCCAGTGCTGCGGGTGGAGGTGTGGGGCATTTGGGAAAGGGGGCCGGGGGGGGGACACACTCACCTTGTGCTGCAGCCCAATACCCCCTCCTCCTGGCCAACCTGCAAACAAAATCCACCCCCCCAGCTTCCTCACAAGGAAAGTCCTCCCCTGCCCCGCCCCAGCTTCCCGCAATCAAAGTCCTCCCCCCACTGCCAGAAGAGTCTCTCAACTCCGGGCAGGAGCAGCCTTCCCCAAGTTACGAGACAACTCCTTCCTTCAGCAGCGTAACCATCTGGTCTCGCTCCTTCATTCCTCTTCGATTCCAGGAGCCGCTGCCACCGTGCTCTTCCCGCTTGTCTCTCTCCTGCCACGACACCAAGGAGACATCAACCCACCGGTGAAAGAGCCGGTGAGCCCCGACCCTAGCTCACTCCCTGCCCTCTCCGGTCCCCAGGTTACCCCGACCCCACGTTCAAGCCCGCTTCAACGGAGGCGGGTTCAGCCAGGGTGTCCTGTTGAATGAAGAGCCTCGTAACTTAAATTCCAAGAACCCTTCTTTGTTCAACAACGTAACCCTGCGCGTGCTCAAGAACTAATTTTTCTAAGTTTTACAAGTCTTTTTATACTTCACTATGCACTCTCAGTCCATCCAAAGCAAGTGAAGTACTACTCCGGGTACAGGCATGTAAATCTGAGAGTCCCAACTCCCCAAAATAAGAAACCTATGACCCCACACAAAAGCGTTAGAGACCATTCAGACGTTCTGATTTGTGCGATTTTTTTAAAAAAACGAATGTTTCATGCCTGTCTGAACACTTAAATTCGATTAAATGGAGTCAATATCGCACTAAAGCAATGCGTGTTGAAAAGCTACTCAAACCTACCTTTTTGCTGTCCGTTTTCAATAAATCCGCACTTAACAGCAGTGTGAAAGCAACATCGTACTGGTTTTAACTAGTGTGTAATCTTTTCTGATGTGAATGCAACCGTGCTTCCAAGTGCGCTGTTTTACTCCTGCCCCTACCGGAAGCAGTGAGACCAGCTGGAGCCCTGTAGTTGCCTCGCTGGGTGCAGGCTGCAGCCAGCTTCTCCCCAAAAAAGTTCTTCCCCTCCATGTTTCCCCTCCATGCTTCTCCCCAAAAAAGTTCTTCCCTCCAAGGGACTTTGTCATCTGCCTCTGCCTCTACCGTAGTGCTGCAGCAGTAGCAGCAGCGGGATACCGGAAAGAAACCAGGGAGAGAAGCAGCGCGCCTCACTATGCGAGGGGCTTCTTTCCAGCAGCCTCAGGCTCTCCATTTTTATTCCCTGATTCTACAAAGTAGCAACCTTTGCTACAAAGGTTGTAGCAAAGGTTGTTGCAAAGTTTGCAAAGTTGCAGCAAAGGTTGTAGCAAAGTTGTACTTTGCTACAAAGTAGCAACCTTCCGGCTCCCCACAGGGCACTTCCTGTAACTGAAACGTACTGAGCAGCCGGGTAAGCACTTACTACAAGAAGGTCTGAATGCATTATTTCGCTGTACTTAAAATCGGTATGGCATGCATGTGAATGCAACAGGACTTGTTAACAGCGAACTATTGAGAACCAGTTTTTAAAAATCCAGATAATTGCTGCACGTGTGATTCCCCCCTTAGCCTCTCTGAAAATGACCGGTACTGATTAACTTTTTAAAACTGTCGTAACTTTAAAATGGCTTAATCAATCTGCTTCAAATTTCGCCTGTATTACCCTACCCCCTAAAACACAGAGTGAAATTTTCAGAATGAAAGCTCAACCCGTTTATTCATAAAAGCATTTTTAATTTCAGAATTTACAATGGAAGTTGATCCTGCCTTTAACTATACAGCACCGTAATGACTCCAATTTCCCTTTCCTGAGAGGTAACACCTAATTTAGAACCCAGCATTGTGTAAAAATAGTTTGAATTATTTTTTCCTACGTGCATCACTTTGCCCTGGTCAGCACTGAATTTCATCTGCTTAGTTGCCCATTTACCCAATCTTCAAAGATTCTCCTGTAATTCCCCACAGTAGTCCACCCTGGTATTAATGAGCTTGAATAATTTTGTGACATCTGAAAATTTGATCATTTGGCTTTGACCCCTTTTCCGGATTAATATATTCAAACTTACCCTAGAATCTGAGTCTTTTTATAGCCTAGGCAGCCGGCCTTCCTCTCAGTTAAGGTGGGATCAGAACCACCATGTCCATTTTGGTATTCACTGTTTTTTTAATAGCTCAAACCCTTTTTCAACAGTCCAATGAAGATAGCTCGATCTTTACCTGTTCATCTGCCTCTAGTAAAATTTCTTTCCCTGCTAGGTGGCATTTTTCTTGCTTCTCCAAATAATGCCTTTACAGGCTACCTCCCAAAATGGGACAAAAAAAATCAAAACAATCGGAACAACAGTTTTTGGTGCAGGGCTTAGCTAAATAATGCTGTCTTTCCAGAGCTTAAATGGCTCTCTCTCTCCAGTAACACTTCTGTAGCAATGTGTAACTGATAGAACCAGGTATATACATTTTCCTTTAGAACTTTTGCATTATAACTCCAAATCAGACTATTCTTCTGCCATTATACTCAGTGTTTCACAAGGATTAAAACACCACCAAACCTGATTGGCTGACATTTATATAATGGAATTACAGAAATATTGTTTGTTATATATTGCGTTCAGTTTGGGGCACATCCTTTAAAAGGAGAACACTGGGCATTTTCAAACATAACGGTGGCCAGCTTTAGCACGCTTTCCTCCGCGGGCCACTGTCACTCTAGAAACCACCTGCCAGATGTTGGCATCGGATGGATTCTGACCGTGGTGGTGGCTAGCTGGGCTGTGACTCAGACATCCCAGTCAGAATCCCACTGCCCCAACCAGGAGCAATGTGGACTTTCACATTTGAAAGCCCGGTTTACTCACTGCGGTCCAGAGTGGCTGGACACCATGGTGGCGGTCACCGGCTGCCATGGCCGCCCGTCAGGGAGAAGCGTGGGCTGCTGGGTGCAGCATGGGGGCGGGCAGATGCACGTCCCTACCGGCTCACTACCCTCCCTGCAGCCAAGCCCCTATCACGTTAGTTCAGGGGGCTGGCTGGATCCCGGCTGTGGTGCCGGTCCCACTCTGGACCAGGTAAGACCGTGGCAACTCCTTAGCACCATCACATTCGTTTTTGCTCATTGACAAATTGGGAGTGCGTCCAGGAGGGCAACCCAGATGATAAAGGGCCTAGAAAGCAAGTCCCTTACGAGGAAAGTTTAAAGGAAGTGGATATGTTTAACCGAGCGAAGGGGAGATTAAGGGGAGACAGGCTTGCCGTTTTCAAATATTTAAAGGGCTGCCACAAAGATGACAGCAAGGAGCTGTTCTTCATTGCTAGAGAGGGCAGGACTAGAACTAATGGGCTCAAGTTACAGGAAGGTAGTCGTTTTTAATTAAATATCACGAGAAGCCTCCTTATAGCATGACCTGTAAGAGCAACGGAACAAGTTGCACAGGGAGATTGTAGAAACTATCCGTGGAGGTTTTTCAGAAAGAGACTGGACAAGCCCTCTGTCAGGGATGCTGTAGCTGCAGTCACCCTGCATCCAGGCAGGGGGCTGGACTAGATGACCCTCGGGGGTCCCTTCCAACTCTGGGACTCTACGTAGACAAATACATTTCTGGCAGTCAAGCATAATCTAGCCAATAAACCATAAGCCCTCTGTTGCAGGTGAGCACAAGGAGATACAGACCAAGGTAAAGAACAGGTTTTGTACTTTAGTTGAAATGGCAAGAGTCAGAGTCCTATTTCACAAGAGCTGGAATCTCACCAAGTAGAGGGCACCCCCCACCCCCACCCCTCTATTCTACAAAAGCTCCAACAACAAGAGCCTGCACATCCTACTTTGCGCGATTGGGTAAGAGAGATCTGATGCAAAGTCCAACCTGAGCCAGTCTAAAGTGGGGAAGGAGGGAGGGAGGGAGGGGGTAGGGATTATTTATGCTGTAACTTGCCCCGGGCTCTAGGGACAGTGCAGGGTACAGATTTAAAGTAGTAAATAAAGAGGGGAGGAAAGAGCAGGGGAGCAGATCCAACAGCCACGCTGGACCATGGTTCATACAAACACCCAGTTTTGCATCAGGGAACAGCCTTCACTTGCCTTAAATGCCAACTATATCCTTTAAGTCAGGCCGAACACGAAGCCTCCCAGCAACAGTAAGACCGTACGAAGATCATTCAATCACAAAAACCCTACACCAGCAAAAGCATTTTAAGACAGGGCTGGGGAACCTCAGTCCTGGGGGCCAAATGCAGTCTGGAGCAAGTTTTTTATTTGGCCCCTTTCCAGTTCCTGCATCGGCCCCCTGGATCCATTTCCTACCCCCCAAACACTGAAAACCGGAGCTTGGAGAAGAGGAGCAGAGATGAGGGCAGGCACACGAGGCTAAGGGACAGATCCAGAACACAGATCCATGACCTGGACCCTCCTCTTCCCGAGTTCATGCCCCCACCAAGCACCGCCTACCCCAACTCCTATGTGACCCTCAGTGCTTGTACTAATTTTCTAAGGGGGCCCTGGGAGGGAAAGGTTTTTCTAAGTGTCTCCTCGGAGCATGACACCATCGCCAGACAAATTTTTAACAGAACCTGCATCGTGCCCAACATCCTCTCGCGTTCCAATGGGCTACATGTACCCTTCAACCTTAAACAAACTACTCCTAATTAAAACTACTGTTTATCAAAGGATAACTAATCCTAGGACACCCCTCCCCCTGCACCCTGTTCAGTGACCTCATACGTTGCCAGATTCTACACACGTCCGATTCCACACACGTAGGACTGAAACAAAAAGTTAGTTGCTGCTCACAACTTCTCACCGAGAAATCAAGAACCAGGAACCAGTTTTCGTCAAGAACTCAACCTCAGTGCAATTGGTCAGCGAGAAAATTAAAGTTAATAATCATTTAAATGACTGTGCGTATACAAAATGGCCACTGCCCTTAACCAAAATGGCAGCAATAGCAGAGTCACCATTTTGGTTAAGGGCAGTGGATTGCGCATTCACAAAATGGCTGTCAGGCTGTTATACACATGCACTAAGTGGCCACAGCCCTTAATCGAAATAACAGTGATGCTATCAGTGCCATTTTGGCTAAGGATGGTGGCCATTTTGCACATGCACAGTAAAAAAAAAAAAGTTTTAAAAATGAATGAATTAATTTTCTCACTGAGAACTCAGCAAAGAAATCCCGGTGCTCAGTTCATCCCAGGAGGACTCAAGCACCGGGATTTCGACAAGATACTCGCCTTTGGCGAGATCTCATTTCAGCCCTTGCATTGACGGAACCAGAAACCAGCTCTATGGGTGGGCAGGTGCACAGGGGTGGGGAGCAGAGAAGGGAGGAGCAGTCCAGATTATGAGGGGGTGGGGGAGGAAAGAGGGGGAGTCTCTTAGTGGGATGTTCAGGCATGCCTTGAACTAGGAGGTCCCCAAACTGTGGGTAAGGACCCCAAGTGGGGCCCTACCATCTGCAGGTGGCGTCCCAATCCTGACTGACGTGAAGGATATTTCACATGGCTTTGTTGGTGTCTGGGATCATGGGAATCCTAATGGTGTCTTAAGATGGGATCGCACTGGAAAACATTTGAGAATCACTAGTTTGAGTATCTTTGTCACCTTCTCCAGAGATTGGAATCAGGGAGAGGGTTCCAGAGCTTGGGGGCTCCCAACTTCCAGGAAATCAGGACTCCTCCATCAAGCAGGTGGAGGTGATCAGGGCTGCACTTCCAGAATTTGCACAACCAGAGAGGGCCAGTGATCATCACAGGGAGAGCTGTAGCATCAAACACACGACGGAGCTGTCCGAGAGGCAAGAGTCAAACAGGGGTCTCTCAGCCATGTGGAGTTTTCAGTGTCTGAAAAGAGAGGCGCACCCACTGGAACATTTCCTACATCCAGCAAATGCATAGGCTCTCTCTTCCCCATTATCATTTATTAAAGCGCAAACCCTGCATTTCCCGCAGTCCCCGTACAAACAGGACTTCTATCTCCTGTGGATTCTCTGGTGTGAGTAGGTTTGCTCTCTGGGAGAAGCTCTTCCAACACTCCAGAGATTCAAGAACATTAAGCAGTGCTAGATTGGGTCAGACCAAATGGTCCACCTAGCCCAGCATCCCATCTCCAGCACCGGCACTCATCATAGCACTTCCCTCCCATGTGGATTCTCTGATGATTTTTTGAGGACTGCTTTCATGGCAAAGCTTATCCCACGCTCCAGGGATGAGCGATTTATTTTCCCCGTTGTGAAATATCTGATGATTCACCATGTGGTTTTTGTAACGGAAGCTTTTCCCACACTCGGGGCACGAGTGCTGCTTCTCTCCTAGGTGAGCTGCAGTTTGGTTCACGGCCTTGACGCGTCCTCTGCGTTGAGTGGACCCTCCCAGCCTCTTCCCCTGCCACCCTGCTGATCCCAATCCACTCTTGCAGGCATCAGACATCAAGAAAACAATCTCTTGGGATCTCTCCGGCACCGTCCCACGTGATTCCATCAGCTCAGGGCCTCCCTGCCGAGGCGCCAACTCTGAATTGTCACTTGGATTCTCATCATCTACTGGGACAGAGAGAAAATCCAGATGTCAGCAATTTCTTGCACTGGAAAGAGAATCGCGGAACCAGAAGGGAAGTCTAGGGGTCATTTAGCTCATTCCCTCTCCTCCCCATTCTGTCTGCAGTATCAAAGGATCCCATCTCCTGGAGGTGTCTGTCACATTGTCCATCTATCCGAGTGACTGGAAGCAGGAAGGATTAAAACCTAAGCTTTTAGGATTAACAGGCGACTTTTCATCCTATTTTTAAAACTTGATGATGATGAAAATTCCAAAGTCCCTTCAGGGATCCCTTGTTTCTGCTCACACCACACCCGCATCCATGTGTAAATGGTCTCCGTAAGGAGTGGGTATTAGAACGTTAGAGCTGAAGGCAATTTAAAGGTCATCTAGTACATCCCTGCCCTGAGTCAAGATCAGCTGTATCGAGATTATTCCCGAGAGGGGATTATCTACCTTATTTTTAAAGCTTCCTCTAAATGGAGACTCCACAGCCTCCCTGAAGTGTGTGCCTGACTGGCAGCCATATAACAAGAGACAGGATTCATTATACGTTGAGTCCTCCCTGACTGATGCTTTTCAGCCTGTTTTTAAACAAACAAACCAAAAAAAAATCTTAGGCGGAGGTGGATTTCTCAGCCTCCCTCTGGGATCCCTTGTTGCTGCTCATCTCCCTGCCTCACCCCCATCAGCACCCAGACGGTCTCTAGGAACTAGGTCCCAGATCGCTGATCGCAAGGGGAATACGAGTCAGCAAGGCGATGCGGCTGCATAAGAGGCTTAGGCTGCATTAACAGCATTGTTTCTAAGTCAGCAGAGGTGACAGCTCTACTCTGCCTGACGGTGGTCAGCCCCCACCTGGAGTCTTGGGTGCCTCATTTTAAGGAGGGCACTGACAAATCGGAGCAGGTTCAGGGGAGGGCAACGAAGAGGATGAAGAGTTTGGAAAACAAGTCTTATGAGGAACGGTTGAAAGAACTGCGGATGTTTAGCCAAGCGAAAACAAGAGTAAGGGGAGACAGGACGGCAGTCTTCAGATATCTAAGGCTGCCACCAAGAAGATGGCAAGGAAATGTCCTTCATTGCTACAGAGGGAAGGACAAGAAACAACGGACTCCTATTACAGAAGAGTATATTTCAGCTAGATAATCAGGGGGGAAAAAACCCTCACGGTAACGGCTGTTCAGCAATGGAACAAGCTGCCTAGAGTCGGCTGCAGGATCTCCATCGCTGGAGATTTTTGGAGAGAGAGTAGACAGCCAACTGTGGATGCTGCAGCTGTCGTCACCAAGCAGGGGGTTTGACTAGATGACCCTTAAAGGTCCCTTCCAACTCGGATTCTACTTACCCTTCCTGATTATTCCCATCATCCCCTTCCCCTATGTAACTAAGCTAAGCACGTCTACCTGCAATCTTACGCCTTCATGAACGCATCCTCGTCTCTCCCACTGGTGCCCCCACCCTTCGTCTCCCCTCCCTCGTCTCTCTTAGATTGTAAGTCCCCCCGGGGCAGGGACCCTGCTTATTTTCAACAGTTGTACAGCGCCAGGCACGCTGCTGGTGCTTTATAAATAACACCATAAATGAACAATGTCCATGGAGGATGGGTCCATCAATAGGTATTAGTCAAGTTGTGACCTAGGAGTTCATCCCAAACTCTGTGGAGACCTGCTTGAGCTACAGCAGGGACAGGGAACGTCAGGGCTGGGAGCCAAATGCAACCCCACAGATAAAAAGCTATCTGGCCTTTTTCCAGTTCCTGAATCTGGCTCTTAGATCCAGTTCCCACCCCCGAGCACCAAAAGACTGAGATCAGGGTAAGGGAGCAGAGATCTAGCCCAGTATCATGGCTCCGATAAAGGCCAGCACCAGATCCTGTACAGGAAACGATACAAAAAGCTACATACACACAAGGATAGGGGACAGATTCCCTGGCACAAGTCTATGATCTGGACTCTTCTCTTCCCGAGCGCACCCACCCCTTAAGCACCCCCAAATTCTATGCAGCCTTCAGAGCTTGTATTTATTTTCCCTCCCGGGGGCCACTTTGAAAAGATTCCCACCCCTGGCCTGGACCAGCATTCTGACCCACCCCAGCAGTTCTTACATGCCGAATCTATAACAGTAGGAGAGAAGCCAATGGTCCATCTAGCCCAGTGTCCTGGCTCCAATGGAGGCAGCATCAGATCGTATACAAGAAAAGGTACAAACAGCTACAAAGCAACAGACTGATTCATTCCCGTTGTTCATTCACAGCATCTGGCAGTGAGCGCACGCATTCTCTGACCATATGGCAGGGTGGGGAACCTCAGGCCTGGGGGCCAAATGTGGCCCTCAGCAAGTTTTTATGTGGCCCCTTTCCAGTGCCTGCATCTGGCCCCTGGATCCGATCTCTACCCCCAAGCACTGAAAAACTGAGCTCAGGACAATGGGGCAGCGAGGAGGGCCTGCACACAAGGGTAGGGGACAGATCCACGGCACAGATCCATGATTTGGACCCTCCTTTACTTGAATACACCTGTTAAGCACCCCTGCCCGCAACCTCTATGTGGTCCTCAGAGCTCGTACTAATTTTCAATGTGGCCCTCAGGACAGAAAAGGTGTCCCACCTCTGCCATGTGGGCTTGCATAGCCACCAATGGACCTATTCTTTTTGGCCATTTTTAGACCGACGCCGTGGGGGAGGGGCTGTGTACACTCAGTGGAATGCACACGCACTTCCGGCGGGTGTGGGAGGGTTTAGATGGTGGCGGATGGTTGTGCGCCCCCATCCACCCACCAGTCACCCATGCCCCTGCACGGAGCAACCTGAGATTTTTCGTGGAAGCGTGCACCCACCCACCACTTTTACACAGGTGGTACCATGTGTGTCCACTGGGTGGACTTATGTGGTACCATCTCATCTAAAAGGGCCTCTGAACTGAGCCCAAGGATAGCAGTGGTGATTTAAGCATGTCAATCCAAGACAAGGATGGTTATCCGGTATCCTCACCAGTAGGAAGTGTACACTGCTTATTAAGGCATGACCCGTCTTGGAAACATTCTGCAAACTCCAAACATTTGGGGGCTTTGTCTTTTGTGTGGATTCGCTGATGGATAACCAAGTTTGAGCTCCGACTGAAGCCTTTCCCACAGTCGGGGCATTTATATGGCTTCTCTTCCAGGTGGGTTCTCCGATGCCTGTCTAAAGACCACTGGTCACGGAAAACCTTCTCGCATTCCAAGCACTTGTAGGGCTTCTCTCCCGTATGGATTCTCTGGTGTTTGTGGAGCCGCGATCTGTAACGGAAGCTCTTCCCACACTCGGGACACAAGTGCTGCCTTTCCCTCGCACGCATCGCAGCTTTGGTCGCTATTGTGGCACATCCTCGGAACGGAGTGGATCTGCCTGATCTCTCCTGCCCCTGCCACGCCGTGGATCCAAATCCCCTCTCCCAGGCCTCAGGCCTCAGGGAAGCAGTCCCTTGGAATCTCTCCAGGAACGTCTCATGTGATTCCACTGGCACAGGGCCTCCCTGCTGAGCCTTCGCCTCCTCATTCTTGCTTGGCATCCCATTTCCTGCAAGGACAGAGAATCCAGACGTCAGCAATTCCCTATACAGCGATGGCCTCTCTGCCATATAAAAGGAGAGGGAATTCATTACACTAAACCCTGGCAAGTGTTTTTCCAGACAATGGGTGCTTTCACACATTGCCAGGGGAGGCAAGAAAACTCACGCAATTGCAATCATGGCTCTGTTATTGCATGGATTCGCTGCTGTGAGAATGCACTAACCCTTTTTTATCCCGTGAGAATACTTGCGCAGTACCAGGTCCCCAAATGTAGTTCTTACAAGGACGCATGTTCTCGCGGGATAAAAAGGGATTCGTGCATTCTCACAGGAAGTGTGTCTGCAAGAATGCATTCGTGACTAATCTCACAGGGATTAGGCATTCTCACAACTGCAAACGTTTTCCTGCCTCCCACAGAAACGTGTGAAAGCGCCCTGATTTTTAGAACTTACCATGATACGGATTCCACAATCTCCTTCTGGGATCATGTTTCCACTCACCCCACCCACCATCAGCACCTGGAGGATCTCTGTGAGGAGGGGGCATTAGAATCAGAGTCTTGGGGATAGAAGGAACCTAAAAAGTCCAGGCTGTCAGTACATCGCCTAGTCTGACCTCCAGATCCCTTTGGATGCGCTCCTGGCCAGGAACACCTACTGCAGCACCCCCTTTTAGAGGGGACCGCTCTGGGAGTGAGGGGATGCCCTGGGAGAGTGAGGGGACACAGAGATCTGGGTTGCATATTCTCCCCCCTCCCAGTTTCATTTTGCCTAAATATGCAGCCCAGCTTGGAGTCCAGCTCCTGGGGAGGAGAAACCTGCAGCACATTTCTTGAAGAGAAGTTCGGCCTTGACCAAAGGATTCTCCCTTTTGCCAAGGAAAGGAATCGCAAAGAGGATTCCACAGATTCCATCTCTCCACCCCCCCAACTCAGCAGACCTAAAAAGGCCATTTAATCCATCTCCCCAGGACCGGCCTTAGAACAAACGCAGGCCACCTTGTAGCCCCACCCCCTTCCCTGTGGCCCCACCCCCTTGGGGAAACTCTCCGTGGGGCCCAAGGGGTGGTCATGTTTAGGGCCCTGCTGAGAGGAAGTGGGCCCCCCACAGCTACCTTAGTGAGAAGTGGGGCCACTGCAGTGCTCCTGGAAGCAGAAAGATAGCGGGGCCTGGTGCACTCCCCGCACGTTGCCCTGTAGTAAGGCCATGCTTCTCCCCATCCCCAAAGCAGGGACCAACCATATTTGGACCAGCCCCAAGAGGGGTTTAATCAACTCCCCCACAGTCTTCCTGGGCAATTTGTTCCACAGCCAAACTGTCCTTGTGGTTAGGAATTCCCCCCGCCCCAATATTTAACCTAAATATTTCTTCCCCCAATTTAAGCCCCATTCCCTTTAGGCTATTACAGACTTGTTTATTTCTAAACCACAATCATGCCACCCCCCCAAGTCTTCTCTCAGGGCTAGACATTCCCAGTTCTTATAACTCCTCCTCAATCCCTTTTATTCACTGCCATCTGTTGGTCTGACCCAGTCTAGCTACTCGTCTTATGTTCTTACCAGCCTGTGGGTGGCTCCCACTGCCTGGCCTCCGGGGCAGCTAAGGACTCTGAGCTGATCCTAGAAAACAAACCAGACTGGGTTGGGCTGATGGCCCATGGGGTCAATGTCCCATCTCCAGATACTACAGAAACATATCCATTCCCTGTTGTTCACTCCCAGCTTCTGACAGCGAGAGAGGCAGCATTTCTTGACTATATGGGTAAATAACCATTGATGGACCTATTTCCCATGGACGTATCTGATCCTTATTTAACCCCAAAGATCATGGCCGGGAATCGGCAAATGCATCTCTGGGGTCCCTCCAAGACACGGAGAATTGTAGGATCCTCACCCGCATTAAGCGTAAGATGTTTATAAAGTTGCGAGCAGACTTGGAAATTCTTCCCATGCTCCAAGCGTTCGTCAGGTTTCTCCACGGTGTGAATTCTCTGATGGACGGCGAGAGCAGAGCCATACCCAAAGTCAGGGCACTCATAGGTTTTCTCTCCCACATAGGTTCTCTGGTGTCTACGCAAAGACGTCTGCTGATGGAAACTTTTCCCACACTCCAGGCACATGTAGGGTCTCTCCCCTGTGTGGACTCTCTGATGTCTAATAAGGTTTGAGCTCTTGCTGAAGCTCTTCCCGCAGTCGGGGCATTTAAACGGTTTCTCGCCTGTGTGGACTCTCTGGTGGCTATCAAGAGAGGACTGGTCGCGGAAGTTCTTCCCACACTCCAGGCATTTAAAGGGCTTCTCTCCTGTGTGGATTCTGTAATGCTGAAGCAGCAGCGATTTGTATTGGAAGCTTTTTCCACACTCAGGGCAGAAGTGTTTTTTCTCTCTTGTGTGAAAGAAAGCTTCATTCACCTCCTTAGTTCCTCTCCCATGCAGAATGGATTCACCGCATCCCTTCCAGGGCTGCTTTTCCTGGAGCCTCTCTGAGCTGCGCTCACTCTCACAGGTATCACCCCTGAAGGATACGGTCCATTGGGAGTGTATTGACTCGGGGTCAATGACAGCATGTTCATCGAGCTGAGGATTCTCCTCCTTGATTCTCCACAGTGCCCATTCGCCTACTGAAATAAAGAGAGAATCAGTGAGGTCTTGTCAGCCCCAAATCCAGAGCAGGTGGCCCTGGTAAATCTCCAATGCCTCACAATCCAGCAGCTCCAGCTGAAGGTTTTTTCTCCCCACCATCAAGGCATTTACCGGGTTCTCTCCCCCACTGAAATGTTCTGATGTTTAACAAGGTCTGGTTTAATCATGGAACCTTTCCCTCACACGCCTGGGGCAGGAGAGCTCTCCTCTTTCTCTCTCTCTCATGTGGATCACAGTTTTGTTCTGTGCTTTGATGCCTCCCTGGTTCTGAATGGACCTGCCCCATCACTCAGACCTCAGAGACGCATCCCCTTGGGATCTTCCCAGGAACATCGCAACACAGTGGCTGGAATTTCTTCACTCAATGCATTTGCTCTGATCTCTCTCTCCCAACCTTCAAATCCCTCCTAAAAACCTACTTCTTCTGTCAGGCTTTTTTAATCCCCTCAGACTCGTCACCAATTCTTCCTCTTCCATCCAAGGTCCCCTTCTCCCCTATAATTAAGCTAAATATGTGTGTCTCTAAATTCTCAACTTGGTGAATGTATCCCTGTCTCCTCCCTATGTTTCCCCTCTCCTTTGTCTCTCCTATAGGCTGTAAGCACCTTGCTGTGCTACACAAATAATAAATATCTGGTGGTTTTCCAGGAGAGGATTCTCCTCCTCATCCTCACTCAGCAACCTGTTTGCTGGGAAACAGAGAAAAATCCATGCAGGAGTCACTGCCTGTTGCTGGGTAGGCGAGATCAGGCAGAATCCAGAAATAAGTCACTACCCTTGCTATGGAATGAAAGGATCTTGGAAAGAGGGAACAACAAAGAAGAGGTGGGGGAGAGGTCTAGGGAGATCATGAAATCCAGATTTAAATAGCTTAAACTCATCCCCCACAGAAGAGAGAGGAGGGGCTGATTCTCTCACTGCATCCACTCAGAGGGAAAAGAGAAGATAGAGGAGTGTGGGGGGAGGTGATTGCTGCAGACAGATGTCAGTCAGGACGAGTAGGGACATGGATCATGAGGGTACAGCACCTCTTGGCCATGATCTTCCCTTGAAGCAGAGCTGCAGAAGCTCACAGGATCCTTGTGGGAATCTCAGCCTTTCCTAAGCTGGTCTAACAGACCCCTCACCTGAAACAGCATTTATCGGGATCTCGACCGTTTCATACTCCTGGGGATCCAGGACCCACGGCTCTTCCCCTCCTTCCAGCTGGGCAATCACATCCGGTTTTTCCACCAGGAGCCCTGATCAGGGGACAGGAACAGAACATCAGCTATGAGAAGTGGTCCCCATATCTAACCCAGTGCCATCTCTTTGCTTGTGCAATGGGGACTCTCTTAGCAAAGAGAAACATAGTACTGGAAACCCTTTGGAGCAGTCTGGCTCCGATGCTGGAGGTGTTGGACCTGCTGTTCTCCTTTTGGTCATCTTTCCACACCAGGAGTTTTACTGACTCAGACTCATCACAATAGGGTTGGTACTCCCTTCCGCCTGCAAGACATTTTGGCTTCCCCACCAAGCCAGGGTCTAGCTACAAGTGTGGAAACATTCCTACAGCTGAAGCGGATCAGAGCGCTTCAAAGATTCCACCGCTTCTATTGACCAAATGGGAGGATCCTTACCTAGCGAGCTCATGGTCTCATAATTTTCCTGTATGACATCCACGTACAGGGCTTTCTGGACTGGATCTAGCAGATCCCACTCCCACTTAGTGAAATACACGGCCACCTCCTCGAAGGTTACCAGCCCCTGAAACAGAGAGAAAATAAAATTATGCATCTGACCCTTTAAGCCCCTTGTGAATTTCCCAGCCCCTTTTGTGCGACAACTGCTCCCCGACAATCCCCTACCTGAGCTGGCTCTGCTGCAGCCATTTCCCTTCCCCCGGGAAGAGACGATGATTTGGAGCAACATGAGGACGTCATTCTGCAGCCTGTCAGGACAACAAAGGAGATTTGGGGAGAGATCTAGGCCATTCCATACCTCCATCCATCCTGTCTGGCTTGCGTTTCCATCCCTGCATGAGCAGAGATTTAGAATTCATTTGAGAGGAAGAAAAGATGCTTCCACTTTCCACTGCACAAATTACATTCAAGCCTGGATATCTACAGAGAAAGGGTGGTTGCCATATTGTTCTCAAAAGTAATAGATGGAGACAAGATAACTCAGATCATCTCTTTTTCATACTGTCACCAACAGAAGTTGTTCCAATAAAAAAAGATCATCCGAACTGTCTCCAATCCCAAATGGAAACAGTATTGGAGTAAGCATGATGGTTTGGGGGGTGTTCCACGCAGCCTTACACCTAGACAGGCTCAATTTCTCAATTCAGTTGCTGGATCCAAGGAAGCTGCAGGGCCTGTGTGAAATATTGTGCAGCTAGGGGGGCTGCTAACATAGGAAGCCTCTACAGCTCCCCTAACTCTCCTCCCATACCTGCCTCCACAGCATGCACCCCTAGCCTCTCCCCTGCCCTTCCCCGACTCCCCCCCTCTTCTCATACCCCTAAGCTTCCCTAACTCTGCTCCTGCCCAGCTCCCCTCCTTGTACCCCTTCGCCTGCTGCTGCCCCCTCCCCAGGGCAGCAGAGCTCCTGGCTGCTCCCCGCTCCTGCAGCCTCCTGTCCCCGTGGGCTCAACCCCCCGCCCCCGATGCCCGGGCAGCTGCACAGTCTGAAGGAGCCTGGATCCAGCCCAGACCTGCCAAGCGGCTGAGACCCTTCCCTGTGTATCCCTCGCCCTTTCCCCCGAGTCTCTCCCAGTTACCTGGAGCCTGCGGCTCAGGAGGAGTCACTAGCTGCAGAGTGAGATCCAGCCTGGGACAGTCTCTACTCAGGCTGAGATCAGACCCCACGGGGGGGGAGAGAAGCTCATCACTCCGGATCCAGCAGCCTCTGATCCAGGAAGTAGTTCTCCCCCACTACCTCTGCTGCATGAGCTGGGGGGGGGCGCGAGAGAGCAGACACCTCTCTGCTCTCTCTCCATATTAGGTAGCACCCCCTGGCGGCCACAGCTCCTCCTGGGCTGCAGTCCTGGAGCCGCTTACCTGTCACTGCAATTGGGATTCTCTGGAGTAAGTGGTTTCTCACGTTTCGGGAGGGCAGCCTGGGAACCAAAAGCGTAACAAACTGACACACAATGCACCCGATACCAATTTGCACCCGATGAACGAATAGCAAGTTATCAAAACAAGACAAAAACCTTTTTATTTGATAGATTTATTTTGTATCCTTATAGGAACACTTCCCGCACCACCCCGCCTTGCTCTACCTGTTCACCCGCTGGCCCATTCCCCCCCACCCTTGTTATCTCCCATTGCACATGTTCTCTGACCACCGCCTGTCAGACCCACCCACCCACTGACTGACACAGCTAGTAAAGCAACTTCAGAAGTTCCCATCAGTGGTGGGGCCAGGCTCACAATGTCCTAATTATGCCTCTCCCACCCTCGGGTTTAAGTGGCAGGCAGCCCTCCCAAGGCTCTGGACCAGCCTCAAGCTCCCCAGCAAGGTTGTGGTGTTACCCTGGCTCCCAGCAAGGGCCCCAGGAGATGGTAGAAGTCCCACCAGGAAGGATGTTTTAAGAGTTGGCACTTGGCAGGGTCCTTTTCAAGTGCCTTGAGCACCACCAGAACATTTTCAGAGTGGGTGGGTACAGAGTGGTGGCGCTGCTCCCTCCCCTGCATACCTGATTCCAGGAGTTGCAGCGCTGGGAACAGCTGATCACTCAGGGACTGCAGGGGGCACGTGGAGTCCCTGCCTGGGAGAGCTCAGCATGTGGACCCCATTTGGGGTCAACTGACTGTGTGCTTGTCTGCCTAGCCTAAATTTTAGCTATTTCTGGAGGTGGTGGGCTTCTATTGGATCATAATTCTGGTTTATTATTGGGGTCTTCCCCGAGCCTGGATTTCTGGGGGTGCCATTAAATGGCCAATGCAATAAGGATTGTCTAAAAGTGCTTGATTTGTATGTAGTCTCTTGCGTTGTGGGGTTTAGGGTTGCTGCAGTACATGTAATGAACAAGATAATAACACCACACTCTTAGGCTCAGTCACTAAGCTTTGGGCACATTCATGTGAGACAGGGATGAAATCACATGAGGATGATTGTGCATATTTCCATTCATGCGAATGGCTTTTCCACATGATTAGCTCATTTCTGCAATGATTTCAGTGACGGGAAAAAGCTGAAAAATCAATTTGTGTTCACTGACTGCTTGGTGAGTCTGTCTTTACTTTACTTCAAAAAAACCTAGCTGACAGGGGTAGGGCTGATTGATGACCACTTGCAACATTAGTACAATTCAGCAGACGGTGTGAAATTTGCAGACACCTGGGAGCCATTGGTGCCCAGAAAACTGAGGCTGGCAACTGGTTCAGGGATGTAGTGGGGTAAGAACCATTTAATATCAGAATAAAGTCTTGCAACTGAATGGGGGTGCTCCTGGATTTTGATCTGAAGTTTCATGCCTTGATTCAGAAATATCAAAATCGCATCATTTTGCAGCCAATAACTTTTGGGGCCAAAAATAATTTTGCTCTTTGTGGCTCATGTGAAAGAATTGTTGATTCAACATGCAGAATTTTTTTGAACTTCATAGTAAGCACGTATGACAGTACTTTGAAGTACATAGAAAAGCATAAGAAGAGGTTCAGTTTCATACTGTTCACCCAAGGTCCAAAATGAGTTCATTAAAAAAAAAAAAAAATCTAAACAACAACATAGTATAAGAAATCAAAAACAGCAAAATGTTTGACAGCACCCCCGCTATTTCACATAAAGATCCAACGGGCCAGATTATAAGATAACAGAAAGTCAGTGCTTGATTGAAGATGATTTTATTGCTGCAAGTAACAAGAAAAGAAAAGGGCTTGCGAATAAGAAACACAATTGAAGGTCAATTTTTTGAAAGTGCAAGATATGAGAGGGCAAGGGTATGATAATGGAGCAAACATGGCAGGAAAATATAAGGGGGTGCAAACTGAACTTCTACAAGAAAATCCTTTGGCTTAGTTTGTTCCAAACTTATACAGTGTATCACTGTTACCATGAAATGACAAGTTATGCTCTGCTAAATATTGCATTATGTCGATCAGCCTTTCTAAGACTTCGCGCCACTGATTAGTCTTCAATTTAAGGAGCATCTTCATATTGCAGTCAATAGTTGTACTTTCAGTAAGTCTTTGGCGAAGCTCAGTCCACTTCCGCATGCTTTCCATGTGTGCCCTTGATTCCTCATGACTTCTCAGTCTCTCACCTGTGTGTTTCCAGTCACCAAGTCCACTGTGTGTCAGACTGCTTTTTACACCTTCCTAGAACAGCTTGCATGCAAAGCAAAAGACAGAATCTTTTTGACTTTGAGTACACAAGTCAATGCCAGTCCACTTTATCACCATTGGGCAAGTTCCTAAAGTAGTATTGAGGAGAGAAAGAATGATCCCATCTGCCATCAGAGGACAAGATTGGAAAATTGTACTCCGATACTCTGCATGGACCTTGACGTTCAACTGGTTCTCTATCTTGTGAATGACGGCATTCTGCCCAGAGACCAGGATCTTCAAAGTTTGGAGGCAGATCCTCAAGCACAACTGTTTCTTCTCTTTCAACTGGACTGACGATGGGATCAGTACCACCCTCCATCACATCTACTTGATCATCCACACCTGGGAAGTCAGTGTCTTCAGCTGGTACACCTGAGCCTGATTGAACTTCTGCAGAAGTTTGCCTGCTTTCCACATCACAAGCACTTTCTACGTTCACATCTACTTCTGCTTCTGGTCTTGTGCTAGCAAGAGATGTATGCAGTGTCAACAGAGATGTACTTGCATCATCTCTGCTCACCACATCTTGATTTCTTGGCTGAATAAACGGATTTAGTGAGCCTTGTTGAGATCGTTCAAATGCTTCCTGTCACTCCTTTTTCTTTCTTTTAGCAGATCCAGAAGAATATTTTCTATTTGCATCTCTGTCTTTACCGGTCATTCTGGTAGAGGATTCCTGAAAGTGTGTAAAAGGAAAGCTTCATGTCAGTGCAGAGCAGTCAGGAAAGCACTGAAAAACTGAGCACAAGTAGTAAGCAGCGATGAGGGCAGGCACACAAGGACAGAGACGGATCCAAGGCCTGGACCCATACACACTCCCCAACACAGAAGTTCAATTCAAACATAGATCCAGCTGGTCAAATATCAGATCATACCTACATGGCCCCAGCAACCCCATAAAAGCAGGGGTGAGGAACCTCAGGCTCAGGGCCAAACACAGCCCTCAGCAAGATTTTATATGGCCCCTTTCCAGTTCCTCAGTTAGGGCCTGGATGTCAAACACCAGATACACACTGAAAAGGCAACTTTAAAGGAAGTGAGCAGACACACAAGGGACAGATCCATGATCTGAACCCACCTTCTTCTGAGCACATCCCTTATATCCCACACCCACTGATGTAGCAAGGTTATGGTAGACCTAGGCTCATGTCCCAATCATGCCCCCCCCATGGGCAAACGGGGGAGGGAGCATCTCCTGGGTAAGAAGGCTGGGCTTCCCAATGAAAGCTCCCAGCAGGCTCTCCCAAGCAGCAACAACCTTGCCACAAAGGTGGGTGGGGGCAACCATTAACACTTTCTTTGCAGAGTCCTCTGCAAGTGTCAAGAGTACCACTGAGAAGTGTTTCGCTTGGGCAGGAGTGGCGTGCTGGAGCATCTCCCTCGCCTAGCCCAGTCAGAAAGTTTTCTAGTAGTGTTCAGGCCACTTACAAAAGGCCCCCTCAGGATCCAGGGCCCAGGCTCAACTGAACCCCACCATTCCATGGTAGCTATGCCAGCTATGCCCCCAAAGTTCAAAATTCAAACCGAGATCCAGCTGGAGCCCAAGCTCTTCACAAAGCCTCCCCATGGCCCCAGTCCCGCCACTCCCAAGCCACCCCATAACCCCAGTTCCCATCTACAGCCAACTGGCAGACCCCCCCAGTTCCCCCCCATATGTTCCCACCAGCAGCCCCTTTGCCCAAACTCCCCTTCGCTCAAAGGTTCCCAGCCCTTCCCTCAACTCCCCATCAGCCCCCAGCATCCTCCATTCCCTTCCCCCAATCCCCCCCTCAAAACCCAGCAGCAGGGAGACAACAGCGCTGAGCCCAACTCCCTTTCAGTTGGCCTTGGTTCCAGGGAGTAGCAGCAGGGGGAGGTGGTCACAGGTGCACAGGAGCAGGCAGGAGGCTGCCCCTGAGACAGGGTGGCCAGATGTGCACAATTTAGAGGACACCTATGAGAAAACGTCCCCTAGATTTTGCATATCTGGCCACCCTACCCTGAGGCTCAGGCAGCCGCAGAAGATGGAGGAAGGGAGGGAGCGGGCCCCTGGGCTCCGTGTCTCCCGCAGGGGCTGCAGCCTCTCTCCAACAACTACAACTTTGCCTTCTCGCGTCGTGTGAGCCTCTCGGAGACGGATGGGCGCGCGAGGCAGCAAGGCTGCCCGGGAAAATTAGAGCCTGCCCAAGCGCAGCCGCACTAGGGCTGCACTGAATGGGGGCGGGCCAAGCGGCAAAGCCGAGCCCCTCTTCCTTCAAACTAGCCAATGAGCTGCTGCGCAGGCGGGGCCTCACTAACTGACTAATGTTGCAGAGTGTAGCATGGGGGGTTTGGTCCTACTAAGCCTGCTCAGCTCATCTGCGCATGCGCCGTAGTAATTAGTGAAGGCCACTTCCTTATTCCTGCCCGTAGTTACTGTGGCACACAGATCGGTCTGTCTGTCGCCTTGGGGAGGTTGAGAGGGGAGAGGGAAGAGACCGGCCCATGGCTCACCCTAGCAGCGCTCAGGGGCGTTGTTGACAGCGCGCGGGGAGAGGGGGAAAAAGAGAGATATTACCAGGGACGGGTGGCTAGAGGCAGCCCTGGGGGGAGAGAAGAGACTGTGCCAGTCCTTGGCTCACCCCAGCAGGGCTCCAGGGCCCCAGGGGTAGCAATCAGGCCAGGGTGGGCCTTGACGGGTAGCGGGTCCACTCGCGCTATCTGCTGGGCGCGTGGATGAGGTAGGGTCAGGTTTCTGACTCTCTCTCACTCCCGGCCTCTCTCTCCAGCTTACCCGCCCCCAGATCCCCATGGTGTGACATGCCTCAGGGTTGGTATCGCAGTCATGGATTCCTGAAATTCCGGTTCCCCACGGGCTGGGCTGGTATCAGTGAAATTCTGGTATTGTTCTAACCGCTGAGGGAGCCCTGTGCTGGGCCATACACAGACCCTTCTACTATGGCTACTAATTCTCTTACCTCTCACTTTCACCTGACCCATCTCGCTGCTTACCCAATGCCTGGCAGCTGTCGGGGACTGGATGAGGGCGAGCCAACGGAAGCTGAATCCTGACGAAACGGAGGCGATGGTGGCGTGGAGGGCAGCGGATGTGGCGGATCTGATGGGATCTGCCCTCCGCTGACACCCCAGGTCTGTAGTCTGGGCGTGCTCCTCGATCCGCAGCTTCGCCTGGATTCCCAGGTGGGGGCTATGGCGAAGAATGCGTTTCACCAGTTACGTCTGGTGCGACGGCTTCGGTCATACGTTTCAGATAGCGACCTGGCCACCGTCATCCATGCTTTCGTTACCTCGAGATTGGACTATTGCAACGCACTCTACGTGGGGCTACCTATGGTGACGGTCCGGAGGCTGCAGCTAGTGCAGAATGCAGCAGCCTGTCTCCTTACGGGGACGGGTCACCGTGAGCACATGACACCGGTGCTCCAGGCTCTGCACTGGCTGACTGTAGTCTACTGGGCCTGATTCAGGGTATTGGTTTTGACCTATAAAGCCCTTTGCAGACTTGACCCGACTTACCTGCGGGACCGCCTCACTCTCCGCACTCTGGAGCGGCCTCTGCGGCCCACTAGGACCGCCCTTGTCAAGGTCTCCCATGTGGCCCTGGGGTGGACGGGGGGGGCACCATGGAGAGGGCATTCTCAGTGGCTGCACCTAGGCTGTGGAACGCCCTCCCAGTGGAGGCCTGGATCTCCCCTCCTTCCGTCGTATGTGTAAAACCTTGGCTGTTCTGCCAGGATTTCGGTGAGGTAGATGGGGTGTAGGGTGGGATGGGGGAGCTGGGGGGGGCAGGGTTTGTGCCTTCTCTTTTTATTGCATTGGTTTTACTGATTTTATGTGTTTTAACGTTGTAAGCCACCTGCTTGGAGCAGGAGGGGCGGGGTAGCAAATGATTTTATAAGTAAATAAATAAATAAATAAATGTTTCTATACCGCTACTAGTCATATGCTGTTCCTTCTGTCATGGATACCGCTTCCCCACGGGCTGGTCAGAGATTGTGAAATTCTGGTATTGTAGCCCCTGGGGGAGCCCTGGGCTGAGCCACGTACAGATCCTTCTGTCAGGAGTACTGCTTCCCCAGCAGGCTGGTCTGATATCCGTGAAATTCTGGTATGGTACCCGCTGGGGGAGCCCTGTGCTGGGCTACGTACAGACCCTTCGGTACCATTTGCCAGGCGTACCATTTTCTCACAAGCTACCACTTTTTCATGCTACACCAGCCGGGGAGCTTGGGGCAGGGCTCGACCCCATCAGCCTGCTTGTTTTGGGGGAGCCTTGTTCCATGCCAGGAAAGCAATTTCACTCCTGCTGTGCCCTCGCGGATTCTCGACCCGTTCTCGTTTGCACCAGTCTCAACGAGAAGCTGTTTCTCGCCGGGACTATGCAAGAATGGGAGGGTGAGTTTTAGCCCTGCCCCTGAACGTTGTACAGTCTCACACACTGTGCTCACTTACAACTTAGGCTCCATGCCCCCACACTTTGCCTTGGTCTTTCAGCCCCAATCCTCTTCCTCTGCAGGTTGGGGGCAACACTGAAGCTGGGGACAGGAGGAGTGAAGGGGCAACTGTCCCACCCTCAGCACTATAAACTTTCATTTGGGTTGGGGAGAATGGGACAGCTGAGTCCTGGGAGGCTGGATGTGGAGGAAACAAAGTTGATGGATGCGGGATGTGTACACGCAGACAAGTGGGGGCAGCCGGGCAGTGGGAACAGTGTTTTTATTGGGAGGGGGAAGCCAGGTGTTCGGGGAGTGTTTATGAAAGACAATGCAGAGAAATGGGTGATATACATACATAGATGAGGTTGGGGAGCAGGTAAGCATGGGGAGGGGAGCGTTTGTATTCGCAAAGGGCAGAGAGGTGCTAGGATGGGTGTATATTTGGGGAGAAGCCCAGCGCCCCAACCCACTAGCCCCCACCCCCCTCACAAAGAGCATCCAAGAGTCCTGGGAAATACAATGCACCCAACTTTAAATTCTTATGAAACATTCTTTAACATTGTATATAGCACTGCCCCTAGCAATGACATACAAGTGGCCCTGCTGGGCTCAATTAGGTCCCTGAGTCTTCCCAGCATAAGCTTCTTGGACTCCAGTCAGGCCAGGCTCCCCGTGGGAAGGAAGGCCCCACTCCCATCATGCACTGAGACATCACAGCGGTATGTAGGGGCCAGCTAACATCAGAAAAGGGGTGGAGCTAAAGCATAGCCCTGAAGGGCACTTAGGATGTCATGGTGCTCTGTGGTGGGTGGGGCCATCACTTCACATTGGATCAGACCTCAGAAGAGGCCAGTTGCATCAAGACCTAGGTCAGGTCACGAGTGAAGCTGCATCCTCTTCCCCCTCACTCAAAATCTAGTTCCCTGTAACTAAGGGAAGCACGTGCACCTGCACCTTCTCAACCTCATGACTGTACTCTTGTCTCTCCCGCTGTTCGCCTCCCCCTTGTCTCTTAGATTGTAAGCCCTGGGGGTAGGGATCTGTCTATAACTATTGATTGTACAATGTCAGCGACACGGCTGGTGCTCTATAAATAAAATAATATTTATAATAATGAATACGGTTGATCTTGATGCAGTAGGGTTTGCAACAGTCTCAGGCTATTTTTTTTCAGCTCAAGTCAGGGCTTGATTTCTAACAGTGTCTCCCTTCTCTTCCACAACCGGAGACAAGCAACCTGATCCTCAAAGAGCTCTGCGGGTGCAGGTCCCATTGACGTGAACAGGGCTTGTTTTGGAATAGAAAAAAATCAGGTGCCCGTGTTCACTGCATTTTTCCCATTGGAGGCCACGGGGGAAACGCAGTTATCATGGATCCCAGAACATAGTTACTGTCGTACTGGCTTAGACCAATGGTCCATTTAGGCCAGTGCCCCATCTCTAAGAGTGGCCAGCACGGATTGCTCCCTAATGTGCATTTAACAGAGTGATCAGTCTCCCCTGCCGTTCTCTCCCAGGCTCCAGCAGTTGAAGTTCTCATCTCCCAATCAGGTTGGCTCATAGTCAATGACTCGTCCTCTAAGAACTTATCCAGTCCTTTTTTGAACCCAGTTATATTAGCAGCCTCCACAACCAGACCCCAGCCTCCTGGCATTGGGGTTGATCTCATGCCCTGTGTGTGCCATGCAGTACACACACACACACACACATACACAGGGAAACTGTGCATGCCCCTATTATGGAGGCATTGTGCCGCATGCAAATCCGCATGGGACCTGCATGCAAACTGTGCACGGGCAGTTTAGGATTTTAGTCTTTGAGTTCCACAGGTTAACTGCGGTCTAGAGAGAGGGTGGTTGCTGTACTGAGCCTGAATGTAAGAGATGGAGAAAAAGTAGTTCAAATAAGAAATTATCTGAACCACTTTGGGTGAAAACAGACATGACGCTAACTACCCTTTAACCACCAAGGGTGGTTAAAGGGTGGTTGGCGTCATGTCTGTTTTCACCCTTTGTCTCATCTCATTCAGTTGTGCACTGAATGGAGAAAAAGAAAAAACAACAATTTCATTTTGTTTTTAAATCTGCTGCCAGCTAATTTCATAGGGGATCACCTTAGGGCAACAAAGATGATAAAGGGTCAGGAAAGTAAGTCTTATGAGGAGAGTTTAGAGGAACTGGATATGTTTAACCTAGCAAAGAGGAGATTAAGGGGAGACAGGCTAGCAGGTTTCAAACATTTAAAGGGCTGCCACAAAGAAGACGGCAAGGAACTGTTCTTCATGGCCACAGAGGGCAGAACTAGAAATAATGGGCTCAAGTTACAAGAAAGCAGATTTCAATGAAATATCAGGATAAACTTCCTAACAGTCAGAACTGTCTGGCAATGAAACAAGTTGCCTAAGGAAGGTGTTGTCTCTCTGTCCCTGGAGGTTTTCAGAAAGAAGCCGAACAACCACCTCTTGGGGATGTTGTAGCTGTAGCCATCCTCCATCCAAGCAGAGGGTGGAACTAGATGGCCCTTGATGTCCCTTCCAACTTTATGATTCTAGAGTATCAAGAGAAACAGTAAACAACAGCTATTTATTTGCTCTGCACCACTCAGGATTTTAAAAGCCTCTATCTTATCCCCCTTCAGTTGTCTCTTCTCTGAGCTGAAGAGCCCTAACCTATTTGCGCCTCTTCTTGTACAGAAGCCAGCAATCTGTATGTCTTTAATCATCTTGCTTGCCCTTCTCTGCACTTTCCCCAGACCTACCATGTCCGTTATGAGATGGGGTGACCAGCTCTGCATGCAATACTCAAGGCATGGGAGATTATAGAGTGGCAGTAAGATATTTTTTTTCTACCTCTTTCTCAAGGATTCCTAGACTTCTGTTCACTTTTTTGGACTGCTGCTGCCCGAGGAGCTGATGTTTTAGTGAACAACGCTGTGTAGGTAGGGTTAGGGACTATTCTTTCCTATGTGCTCTGCTTTGCACTTCTCAGCAGTGAATATCCTCTGCCATTTTATTGCCCAGACTCCCAGTCATTCAAGATCCTTCTGTAACTCTTCACATTCAATCAGTTGATGATTTCACTATCTTGAGTAACTTTCTGCCATCTGCAAACTTGGCCCCAATGCTCTTTCACCCCATTTTGCACATCATTACTTAATCTGGTTAAACAGCACCAATCCGTTTAACATCAGCGTATCATTTTCTTTTACCTTGTTTCCGCCCAGGGTACTTGGGCTTTGGCTTTTCCTCCTGACCAGCCACATACCACGTTTGCGCATTTAGCAATTGTGGAGTCATCTCCTGTGAAATGGCCCCAAATCTTTGTCATTTCTAAAAATAAAATAAATGTATTTGTCATTTTCAGAGTTCAACATTCAATAAAATCTCACAATTGGAATCAGAAAGACAGGATGAAATCTAGACAAAATAAGGAGTAGAAATGACAAGAAGAGGGGAGGGCGGGGGGAGAAGAACTGCATTCACCAAAATGAGATGCTGTAATTCTGTGTGAGCCCTCTTCTGTCAAACAGAAATAATATCCAGGAATGTAGCTGACATGTCATGGGATTGAATGACTCAAGGATTCCAAATCTTGTGCAGCCAATTGAAGAAAAGCACACAAGCAAGAGGAAGATCTCTACAGTGGAAGGATACTCCGAAATGGACTCAGAAGTCTGCTTTGTGGATCTAGACCAGGGGTGGGGAAACTCTTCGCTTCCCCACACCCCTGAGGCCCCTTTGAAAATGAGGCCCTTTTTAAATGGGCATGGGTGTGGGGGGGATGGGTGTGCATGCGGGGGGGCGGGGCTTTACACAAGCA
This sequence comes from Sphenodon punctatus, assembly GCA_003113815.1. NCBI lineage: Eukaryota > Metazoa > Chordata > Lepidosauria > Sphenodontia > Sphenodontidae > Sphenodon > Sphenodon punctatus. The sequence continues at coordinate 969,323 of QEPC01013206.1, forward strand.
CACACCCAACTCCACCCACCTCCACTCACAGAGTATTTGCCGTTCTGGCCAATTGCTCTGTGGGTGGGCTATGGGTGGAGATGGGTGTACCACGGAAGCGCGCACACATCTCCACCCACCTGCCGTGGCGGTCGCACGGGCGGTGCCCACCCACGCCCTCACAGCAGATCTGCATGGGTATGAGTGGGCTCATCGTGTGTAAAAAGGGTCTTAGTACAAACTCCGAGCCACACAGAAGTTGGGGACAGGGGTGCTTAACGGGTGCGCTCAGGAAAAGGAAGGTCCACATCATGGATCTATCCCCTATCCTTGTGCGCATGCCCTCATCTCTCCTCCCATACCCTGGGTTTAGTTTTTCAGTGCTTGGGGGAAGACAGGAGACTTCTGGAACTGCACACTTTTGAGGAAGTCTCAGCCAGTGGCGTGCAGGAGAAGAGGGGGAAATTCAAAGAAAAGGCAACAAGAGCACAACCGTCATTACTTGATAGCTCATGATCAGGGACCCATATTCACTGCATTTTCCCTATTAGTGGCAAGGGGGTGAACATGAGTCCCTGCCTAATATATAGCAGCTGAGAGTGTGAAGCTAAGAGAGTTGCGGGCTGTGAGAGTATGTCTGCAAATCTCAGCTTAGACCCTCCTCTCACTTGTACGTTCATCCCAATTTTTGTCCCCTCATTACTGACCTCATTTTTCATCTAGGATCTCAGGATTATCTTTGGGTCTTAACATGGAATCACACAGGCAAACTTTGGAGAACCATTAAGTGCCCTTCTTATACTCTCCATAGATGGGAATTGGGGAGGAGAATCCTGTGTTTTGGGGCTCTCAAATCCCAGGCAGTGAGGACTCCATCAATCAGCTGGAGGTGACTGGGGTTGCCCCCTTCTGCCTGGAGTTTGCAGTGCCAGAGGGTCACAGATCAGCACAGAGATATCTGTAGCCTCATAACCCCAGGGCAGTGCTATCCAAGGGGTGGGGGAGAGTTAAACAGGGGTCTCCTCACCCACATGGACTCTTCAATGTCTAGAAAGTGAATAGCGTCCACTGGAATTTTTACTATACTCAGCAAGCTTAAAAGGCTTCTCTCTCATGTGGATTCTCTCATGTTCACTGAGGTGTGAAGCCTGACTGAAGCTTTTCCCACAGTCATGGCACAAATAGGGTTTCTCTCCTGTGTGGATTCTCTGATGGGTAGTAAGGTTTGCTCTCTGACTGAAACTTTTCCCACATTCAGTGCAGTGATAAGGCTTCTCGCCTGTGTGGATTCTCTGATGCTTCTCAAGGACCGATTTTCTGGCAAAGCTTTTCCCACATTCCAGACATTTGTAGGGTTTCTCGCCTGTGTGGATTCTCTAATGTGTAACAAGGTTTGTCCTCTGACGGAAGCTTTTCCCACATTCAGGACATGAGTGATTTCTCTCTCCTGTGTGAACTCTCTGATGATTCACAAGCCGTGATTTATAATAGAAGCTTTTCCCACACTCGGGGCATGAGTGCTGCTTTTTTCCTTGGTGAACTGTGGTTTTGTTCTTAGTTTTGGCACATTCCCTGCGTTGAGTGTATCCTCCTGATTTCTTTGCCTGATGCCCCATTGATCCACATCCACTTTCACATACATCATGCCCAAGGGAAACAGTCCCTTGGGATTTTTCCTGTGATATCCCACGTACTTCCACTGGCTCAAGGCCTCCCTGCTGTGGCTTCTCCTCCTCATTCTCGTTCTGGATCCCATCACCTATTGGGACACAGAGAATTCAGATATGAGCCACCTCTTTGTACTGGGCATAGAAATGGAACCAATATGTTTCTCTATCATTCTATGAAACTAAATGGGACAATGGGTGTTTTGAGATGGAAAACAGTTTTGCCTCTGCTCCGCCTCGCCCCCGGGTAGCCTGTCCATCTAAAGGCAGCCTGCCAGATGTGCAAGAAGATCAGGTCACTCCAGCCCAGCTTGTGGTGCTCCAGAACATCCCAGAGCACAGCCAGCAGAGCGGGCTGCCCAAACCCAGGACACCGGTTCGAGGAAGAGCTGCAGTCCATATGTTCAGTGGATGGCTGCTACAGCTCCACTCTCAGCTGGCGGTTGCCCCGGCAACACCGTAGAGTTGCAGGCAGCAGCCTAGAGCATCGGGCAATCTGCCTGCAGCTCTATGATGTGGGAGAGGGGCTGCAGCAGCCCCCAGGTCCATGTAAACCCAATCCAAGTGGGGCTGGATGTGAGCAGACACCCCTGGAGCAGCACCGGGGATGAGCAATCCCAGGTCCGTCTGTTTACACCCACTATCTCCTTCCCCCCACCCATCCCATCATCTTCATCTTCCTTCCACCAGCACACAGATGCAATTTAAAGGTGGCATTAAACACAGAAGCTGCAGTGAACATGTCATTTTATATCAGCAAATAACATCTAGATATACCGTTCCAGAAATGAATCTCCATTTTCATCTTTGCTACTGCAACAAACTTCATCCTTTTGGTCATTCTATGCTGTAAGGAGCACAGGACATGGGCAGCCTTGGGGTAAAGGGGAATCAAGGCTGGGAGACAAGAGAGGAGGGGAAAGCAGAAGGCAGGACAGAGGGCAAGGATTCAAGGAGAAGCAGGACTTGGGAGCAAGACTGGAAACAAGGGATGAGCACAGAAGCAAGAGAGGGAGAGGCTCAGGAACCAGAGAGCAAGGAAGAGGGGTCCAGAGAGCTAGGATCAAGGCCAGGGGAGCAAGACTAGAGTGCAGAGAACACAGAGGAGGAAGGGGAGCAAGAAGCCTAGGCAGGGAATGAAGCACGACTGGAATCAAGGCTGCAGGGGGGAGGGGGGTAAGTAGGAGAAGGAAAGACAGTGGAACGGGGAAAGGGAGAAACAAGGACTAAAGCCCAGGGAACCAGGACAAGACCAGCAGGAGGAGAAAGAACTGGGAACAAGGACAAGAGTCAGGCAGCAAGGAGGGACGTGGCAGACAACAAGAGGTGTGAGTGTCACTCCACCCTGTTTCCACAGGCTACCAACAAGCCTTATATACTGACTGAAAGCCAACCAGAAAGCTGGGAGGCAGGGCAAGAACTAAGACAGGCAGGAGATGGGGTGGGGTCCAGGCAGGCAAGGAAGGACACTTGGTTGGGAGTGGCTGAGCCTGCCGCAGGCCAAGGCAGTGGCACAGGCAGGCTGGCCCACCCCCCCAGAGACCATGAGGGCAGGGGTTCAAGGCCAAGGCCTGACATATACTTTGTTCGTGGCATTATTTGATATTTTAATATTCGATACTTTCTGCAACTTCCTCCTCCTTCATGTTCTACAGACAGGCCCATCAAACTCAAATACAAATTCCAAGAAATCAATGACATAACCCTGCCCGAGACACAAAGTACCAAATAGCAACATACTGACCGTCCGGTAGGACAGGTTCTGGATCAGAAGCAGGGCAGGAGCGAGGCTGGGACAGGGTCAGGGATTAGGTCCAGGCAGTTACGGATCACGGCAGAGCAGGCTGGTTCAGAGCAGGGCCAACGAATTGCTCAGCTTTGCTTGGTTACTGAGTGGGCTTTTATCCAGGCCAGAAGCCAATCGACCAGCCTAGGGGGAGGGGAGGGTGGCCAGATATGCACATTTTAGAGGACACGTATGAGAAATACCAGTTTCAGGGCTGCACTGAAGCTAATGCAGCCCTGAAACCTGTATTTCATATATGTGTCTTCTAAAATTTGCATATCTGGCCACCCTAGAGGAGGGGTTGTGACATGGCAAGGGGCCAGGACCATTATTTTCTCCCCTGCTCCATGGTATTTCTGGAAGACTGCATTCAGGGATAACACAAGGGCATTCCAATGTCCTTAGAAGTGTGGAAAACATACCGCAGGGAAGTAGGGAGCAGGAGAGGCCACTGAAATGCAGGCAAATCAGCCACTGTGTGAATGTGCTGCTACCTGGATTAAAAAACAAGTGGCATGGTTGAAAGGGGGAAAGAATATTATGTGAATAAGGCCCTAAGCAGGGCAGTTACAGGGTTTCCTCACCTGCGTGGGTTCTCAAATGTCTCTTCAGGCTTGCTCGCTGGCTGAAGCTTCTCCCACAGTCAGGGCATTTGTAGGGTTTCTCTCCCATGTGGATTCTTTGATGCCTCGTGAGGCCTGAGCCACGGTTGAAGCCTTTCCCGCACTCGCAGCACTTGTAGGGCTTCTTTCCTGTGTGAATTCTCCAATGCAACACAAGGACTGACTTGTAGCAGAAGCTTCTCCCACAATCGAGGCAGCCATAGGGTTTCTCTCCGGTGTGGATTCTCTGGTGCACGACAAAGAGCGATTTGTAAAGGAAGTGTTTCCCACAATCGGGCCATGAGGGCTTCTCTTTCCCCATATGATCCCAGACTCTTCCCCTATGCTGTATGGAAGGGCCCAGTCTCTTTTCTGGTGACTCCCTCTCCTTATGCCTCTCTGCCTCGTTCTCACTCTCACAGGCCTCAGGCCTTCGTGAAACATCCTCTTGAGATGCTCCTAGCGATGCCCTGTGTAGTTCCATTTGTTCCAGATCTCTCGGCTGAGGTTTCTCCTTGTTCCCTCCTGCCATACTGTCTCCTGCCGGGATAAGGAGAGAGCACAGATGAGTGGCTGTTTAGGCTGTTCTAGAATCACAGAATTATAGAACTGGAGGGCTGGAATGAGTCATTATTTATTTTGATAGTGCCATCAATGTGCCTGGCACTTAGCAGTCCTAAATAGCGATAAGTCTCTGCCCCAAGAGGCTTACAAGCCAGAGAGAAGGAGGTGACTGGGGCCTGCCCTTCTCTAGCAGAGGTTTGCAAGGACAGAGTGCCACTGATCATAATACCAAAACCAGGGGAAACGCCATAAAATAAACAGGCAGCACAAAGCAAACTAAAGAAAGTATCCTCCCCCCTCTTCGACACTGCACTATTAAACTGTGAAACTCATTGCTATGGGATGCTATGGAGGCCAATAATGTCACTGGTTAGTGTCTGCAGACTCCTGACACTCACCCAAAGGGGGGAAACAGAAGAGTTCAGAGCTGAACCCATATGAGCATAGTCATAACCACAGAGCAATGGTCCAACTAGCCCAGTGTCCCATCTGTGGAAACAGCCAACACCAGATGCTGCAGGGGAAATGTACAAAAAACAGGGCATGACAGAGTGACTCAACTCCTACTGTCCCAGAGGGTGCATTCCCCAATTGCCTCAGCCTTTGATGGACTTATCCTCCATGAACATATCTAATCCTGGTCTAGCCCCACCAATATTGTTGAGAAATCAGCAAATGTGTCCCCCTGCCCCCCCAGCTCCTCCAAGACAAAGACAGTGACAGGCAGCATCCTGTGAATTCTGCCTTGCTGCAATCACAGCCATTTGGAGGCGGAGGGGGGGGGGGGGGGGAGAATTTGGCAAGTAGTCAAATTCTCACAGAAATTGCAGCCTGAGTGAAGCACTGCAGGCTAACCAATGGGGTGACAGGTCTGTGAGCTAGCCAATGGGGTGCCAGCTCTATGAGCCGGTTGGTATATATTCTGAGACCATAATACCTTGTGGGAGAGAAGAGCATTTGCTCAAGGTCTGTGTGGTATTACTTGGTTTAAGATAGGAGATGTCCAAAATAGATAGAGTACTATGCTGGGAAACTCATTTGCGTTCATACTTTTGCATAATTTATTCTGACCACAGAATTTGGGTTTTCTGGTCACAGAATTTGGGGTTTAGATTATTTTACTTTTACAAAATCCTCAGAGCCCTGGCTTTATAGTGTTTCCTCACCCATGTGATGTGCATGATGCATATTAAGCTGTGAGCTGACTCGGAAGCTCTTCCCACACTCAAGGCATTTGTAGGGTCTCTCTCCCGTGTGGATTCTTTGATGGGCAATGAGGTTAGAGCTGCGGCTGAAGCCTTTCCCACAGCTGGGGCATTTATATGATTTCTCTCCCGTGTGGATTCTCTGGTGGCTACCAAAAGAAGACTGGAGACGAAAGCTTTTCCCACACTCCAAGCACCGATAGGGCTTCTCTCCCGTGTGGATTCTCTGGTGGGTACAAAGCACCGATTTGTAGTGAAAGCTTTTCCCGCACTCAGGGCACGAGTGCTTTTTCTCTCTCATGTGGATTGTAGCACCCTGTGTGTCTCTGCCACATGGAGTAGATTTGCCCCACCTCTTTCCTGGCTGCTTCCTCTGAAGCCTCTCTGAGCTGCGCTCATTCTTGCAGGTATCACTCCTAGGGGATACATTCTCTTGGGAGCTTGGCTTGTGTGGTTTTACTAGTGCGGGGCCTCCCTGCTGAAGATTCTCCTCCTTGGTCCTCCATATGCTGTCACCTGCTGGGACAAAGAGAGAATTCAGAGTCATTGCTTGTGTTAGGGGAAAGAAGAAACAAAAGGCACCAATAAGGAGCCAAAATGAGCAGCATCTCCCTCATCCCTTGGCAGAATATTGTCTTGGGAATAAGTCTCTGCCAGGCCTAACTTTAGAGCAAGGCAGCCAGGAGATCTGCCCCAGGGTTAGAGGGCCTCAATGGAGGGCAACTGCCCCAGAATGGGCACTTCTTGCTGGGAAAGACATCCTGCTGTCTCCTGCTGTCAGCCCCCCAGTGGGAGGTGCCACAGAAATACCTGCTAGAAGAGGAGAGGATATCTGGGAGCCACCCTTGAGTGTGACACTGTCCTCTCCCCCTCCCCCAGTGGTGGAGTCTGTCCAGGGCACCACCACTGCTTCTGGGGTTTCCACTAGGTCCGCATTCCTGCTGAGCACCACAGCAGGACTCCACGGCTCAGAGAGATGGCAGCACCATGCACATAGGTGAATCTCAGCCACCTGGAGGAGGGGCTTCCTGCAGAGGCCTCCCGCTGCCCACAGAGAGGGCTGCAGGGGGGCATGCAGGCACCTGCCTCAGAGGTGGAGAAAAGCCTTCTCTGTGGAGCAGAGCAGCAGGACAGAGCAGTGCCACTCCACCTCCCTGTTGCAGGGAACACCTTACAAGGGTTGAGGGCGTTCTCTTCTGTGTAGATTCTCAAATGTCTAACATGGTGCAATTTATCATAGAAATCTTTACCACACTTGGGGCATGAGTGTTGTTTCCTGCTCATGTGGATCGCAATTTTATCTAGCGCATTGACTCCTCTCTTACACTAAATTGCCTTACCCCATCCCTTCTCTGGCTGCTATTGTCTCTTTGGCCCATCCCTACCCTATCAGAGCTTAGGGAACACTCCTCGGGATCTTCCCGTCAACATATATCTGAACAATTTTCTGTCCTACCATGTTCCACTGTGGCCCCTACGGTCAGCCGGGAGCGTGCTCTTGCAAGCTCCATCCATTACCCCTGTCCGTGGGATTGGGGTCGCGCAGGAGGGTGTTCTCAGTTAGTGCCCCAGGTCTGTGGAACTCCCTCCCACAAGAGGTTCGCTAGAGCCCAAGCCTAAGCATCTTCCAGAGGCGGTGTAAAACGTTTCTATTTGGAAAAGCATTTGGCGGGTAGGGATAGGGGCTGGTTGGGGGGTTGGGTAGGGATGGGGGGGAGTTTTAATTTTTTGACCTTTATTATTACTGTTGTTTTATTTATTGTGAGCCACCCTAAGTCTCTATGGAAAGGGTGTCATATAAATAAAATAAATAAATAAACAAACATCCTGTGCAGTTCACCTTGCTCAGGCCCTTCTGGCTGGAGATTCTATCCCGTTATCCTCACCAGCAATCCATCATCTGCTGGGATAATGGAGGAATCAAGACAGGAGCCACTGCCTGTGGCTGGGAGGAGATAACGGGTAGAATGGTCACTGCTTCTGCTGTGGACCAATGTGGTTCCTAAGTTGGTTTATTGGGTCCCTCACCTAAAACAGCATCCATTGGGATCTCCGTTTTTTCATACTCCCAGAGATCCGGGACCCACGGCTCTTCCCCTCGTTCCAACTGGGAGATCACATCCGGTTTGGTCATTGAAAGGCCTGCTCAGTGAGGACAGGGGAGACATTAGGTATTTGTGGAATATCTGTATCCATTGTCCAAGAACACACTCCTCCCTGTCTCTGTGCTGGGGACAAGCGGGTCCTAATGTGCAGGGACCTGTGTTCCCTGCGTTTTCCTCATTGGCAGCAATGAGGAACACACAGTGAACACGGGTCCCTGCTTAAGGGATAGAAATACAGTCATGGAGACTTTACTGGAGAGCTGGACTCTGGCAGGGTGCAGTTTGAGTTTCAGAGACCCCCAAGTGGGAAGGGGATCCTCACCCAGACAGCTCACATTCTTATAGTTCTCATGCATGACGTCCTTGTACAGGGCTTTTTGGGCTGGATCCAGAAGGTCCCATTCCCCCTTGGTGAAATACACGGCCACCTCCTCAAAGGTCACCAGACCCTGAAACAGGAAGGAAATATATTATGCATCTGATCCCTTTAGTCAGTCAGTCAGTCAGTCTCTCTCACTCACACACACAGCCTCCTTATATATTAAAAGCCAACGGATGCTCCCTGACAATCCCCTACCTGATTTGGCTCCGCTGCAGCCGTTTCCCTTCCACCGGGTGGAAGGGATGCTCTAGAATGAAACAGGGTCATCATTCTTCAGCCTGTGAGGATTATTAGCATTATTAAATATTTATATAGTGCCAATCATTAAACAGAGAAAGGTCCCTGCCCCAAGGGGCTTACAATCTAGGAGAGATGAGGGAGAGGAAAAGAGCGAGAGAGGGACACACTCATAAAGCTGAGCAGGCACAAGTGCACATGCTTAGCTTAGCTACAGGGGAGAAAGAGATCTGGAATCAAAGGACAGCAGAGGGAGCATGACCAGTCTGTGGGGATGAGGAGCTAGGGAAAGCCTGATGGAAGAGGTAGGTTTTCAGGAGGGACTTGAAGTTTGTGAGGGAGGGAGCAGAGCATATATATAGGGATTTCAGCGTTGAAAGTACTTTATAATCCTTTTCCAGTTTGCCCTATGAGGGTGTGAGGTAGGTTTATTTCCATTTTACAGATTGGAGACTGAGGCTGAGATATAGTGACTAGGCTCCACTGGCGCTGCAACTGGGGACACACGTTTCATAAAGGGTTAAGGTGATTTTTGCATCTTGATTCTTCACTGGAGACTCTACAAAGAAAAGAGTTATGGGGGGGCTGTGTGCTGGGCTGACGGTGGAGCGCAGGCAGCAGTGAGGAGAGCACTGCCTCTGCCAATTCCCACCAGGCCTCAGCTTCTAAATGTGCAAATAAACAGAGTTTTACAAAAAACAAATCAACCCCCTCCCCTCCCCCCCCCCCCAAACTCTAGTGTTCTCTCTGCAGAAGAAAAATAAACCTGTCAAGACTCTAAAAAACTAACTAGCGTTTGGGGTGGAGAGAGTGACTGTCTGTTCAGAGAGGAGTGGGACTCACCCGGGGTAAATTATGATGGGGAAGAATCAGGGCTGGCCTTAGAATCTGCAGGGCCCAGGGTGAAGATAAAATTGGGGGCACCCTCTGTGGGGCTCTGGAGGTGGCCATGTTTGGGGCCCTGCAGTGGTCCCCATTTCACCGGGGCAGGGGGCTCCACTCCCTCCAAGCAGAAAAAGCAGGGCCCAGGGCAACCACCCTATGTTTCCCTGTGTAAGGCAGCCCCTGGGTATAACAGTAGAACTGTAGGGTTGGAGGGAGCCGTGGAGTCCATGTAATCCACTGGTTCTCAAGCAGAGGGTTGGGACTCACCAGTGAGTCTCGGGGTGGGGTGGGGGGCTGAAGCGGGTCATGAACAAGGCCCTGGGCTGCCTGGCTAGACTGCTCCACCATTTTCCATCCTTCCCTCTTCATTCGTCACTCCTCCCTTCCTGCCAATTTCACGTCCTCCTGGCTTGAGAAATAAAAGGGAGAGACCCCGTTGGGGCGTATATAGAGTCACCTCTCTGCCCTGCCCCCCTCTTGGTCTTCTCTGGACCCCCACCTCAAGGGGGGCTAATTCCAGCTCTAGGCTGCCCCCATCTCAGCTGGGCATGCAAGAAACTTTGGATCAAGGTCTCTCTCCAGCACAGACCCTAGCAGGGAATCAGTCCTGTCTGTTTATGCAGCTTCCTCTAAGGGTAAAAACAAATGTGTGGGGGGTGGCTCCCTGGCCTGGGGCAGAAAACTGGGTGACCACTCTCCAGGGCAGCGAGTGGCACTGAACAAATGTATTTGCTGCCAGGCTTGCACAGCCCTGGCAGGGGGGCCCCACAACACACATGCAGCACGACTGCCTCCAGCACCCCGTCTCCCACAACCATGGCAGCCCCCACCCCGCGGCCACACAGCCATGCTGGCTCACTTTGGCCCGTGTGGCACAGGCGAATGGGTGCCCAGGATCTTCCGGAGGATGCATTCCGAACCAACATCTGGCAGTGGGGGAAACAGACATGTGGGGGAGTCCCCAGCCCAGTTGGACCATAGTCACTAACTCCAGAGCTTCAGCCAGGGGCTATGGGGGAAGGGAGAGAGAGAGCAGCCTCCCCCTCCCTTAGAAAAGGGGCAGGTCGGATGGATCTGCTCTCTCCATGGCTGTCTGTGTCACTGGCAGGGCAGGGGCTGGTAATCCCTTTATACAGAATCATCAGGTGGTACCAAATCCCCCTTGGACTTTAAAAGGCTTTAAAGGACATTAGGGCTTTAAAAAGCAGGCCAAGCCAAGCCCATAGGCAACAATAGAGACAAAGGGATGGCCAATTAGAGAAAATGCGGATTTGGGATTGTCAATAAGCCCCGAGGCTTCGTGGAAGGGAAGGGTCCCTCTCCCCCCACTTTTCCCACTAAGAGGCCATTGAACAGAAAGGGAGGGAAGATGGGAGAATGGGAGGGGTAGAGGCTGCAGCAACAGACATGAGGGAAATTATGCAACCATGACGTACACTAAATCCTTCTGCTGCAGAACCCAACCTGTGTATGTGACATCACGTATACGAGCCATATCCCCTTGTCACAACTTTGCAACCCTTCCCTTGATGCACTCCGCTACTTTACAGGCAAACCCGCTGCATCTCTGCCAAATGCCAGAGCTCCAAGGGAGTTTGCCACCGACTTTGCAGACAAGATCGCTCAGATTCAGAGTAACTTCGACACCGGGTTGGATGCAGTAGGTGAGGAGCGTGAGGTTATTGGAGGCACCGTCTGGTCGATCTTTCTTGGAGGAGTTTCAGGAAGTGACGCCGGCCGATGCGGCCGATGTCTTGGGGTCTGTTTGAGCCACAAGTTGTGAACTAGATCCGTGCCCGCCCTGGTTGGTAAAAGCTTCCAGGGAGACGTTGGGGTCGGTTCTGGCGAGGGTGGTTAATGCGTCCCTTCGGCAGGGGAGATTGTCACCCAGTCTCAAGGAGGCTGTGGTGCGCCCCTTGCTGAAGAAGCCTTCGCTGGACGCACTCGCCAGTTACCGTCCTGTCTCTAATCTTCCCTTTTTAGGGAAGGTTATTGAACAGGCCGTGGCTCTGCAGCTCCAGGCGCATCTGTATTGGTTTCCTTGACCCTTTTCAGTCTGGGTTCTGCCGCGGCTATGGTACCGAGATGGCGATGGTGGCTTTGGTGGACGTTCTCTGCCAGGAGATGGAGGCAGGATGTTCTACATTCTTGATCCTGCTAGATCTCTCGGCCGCTTTTGATACCATGGACTGCTGTTGAGACGGCTGCGAGACCTGGGGGGTCTGGACGGGACGATCCTAGGGTGGTTCTGCTCATTCCTCTCAGGGAGAAGCCAGCGGGTGGTGCTGGGAGCTGAAACATCGAGCCCCCGGGCCTTGACCTGCGGCGTTTCGCAGGGTTTGATTCTGTCTCCGCTTTTGTTTAATGTGTATATGCAGCCCCTGGGGGAGTTTGTGAGAGGGTTCGGGGTGCGATGTCACCAATATGCTGATGATACTCAGCTGTACCTCTTGTTTTCGACCAACCCAGGTCTCGCTGTCTCGTTGCTTTCCCAATGTTTGGAGGCCGTGGCGGATTGGATGCAGCAGAGCAGACTGAAGCTCAATCCTGATAAGACGGAGGTGATGGTGGTGGGAAGGGCGGGGGAGGTGTCGACCCCTCTGGTGGGGGGGGGCGTGCCCTCCCATAGCCCAGCAGGTTCGGAGTCTGGGGGTGGTTTTGAATCTGGGCCTCCGTCTGGATCGGCAGGTGGAGGCGGTGGTTAAAGCTGCCTTCCGCTAGCTGTATCTGGTGCGGAGGCTGCGCCCATACATCTCCGGGCCCGACCTGGCCACTCTTATTCACGCCTTCATCGCCTCGAGGCTAGACTACTGCAATGCGCTCTACGTGGGGCTTCCCTTGGTTCTGGTTCGGAGGCTGCAGCTGGTGCAGAATGCGGCGGCCCGTCTCCTTATGCGGACGAGGCGACGGGAGCATATTACACCTGTGCTCCGCACTCTGCACTGGCTGCCTATAGCGCACGGAGCCAGATTCAAGGTGCTGGTGTTGGTTTATAAAGCCCTATATGGTCTGGGCCCCTCATACCTTGGGGACCACCTCGCCTTCCGCGCCCCAGGGTGGCCCCTGCGGTCTGCCAGGGGCGCCTTCCTGGAGGTCCCCCGTGTTAAACGGGGGGCCACGATGGAGAGGGCGTTCTTGGTGGCCGGGCCGCGGCTTTGGAACTCCTTCCCGGAGGAAGCTCGCCTGGCCCCGGGTCTGATGGCTTTTCGCCGAGCCTGTAAGACCTGGCTGTTCGCCCAGGCCTTCGGAGGGGAGGATGGGGGGGGGGGGGGAATCTTGGGGTGGGGGTGGTTGGTTTTAATTGTTCATATTGTTGATGGTTTATGTATTTTAGTATTATTTTATCTGTTGTGAGCTGCCCCGGGATGCCGTAGGCATGAGGGGGTGGCCAATAAATACAAATAAATAAATACATTAAATAAATAACTGGAGAGCTGAGTGCCAGGCTCCCCTCCCCACCACACTAGCCTTTATGCATGTTCTGGTAGGATTTTAACAGTCGGTTCTGCAGAACTGGTAGGACATCATCCCTGCCCACCCTACCTCCACCCTTGAGTCTCTCCCAGTCACCTGGAGCCTCCAGCTCAGGAATCTCTGGCTCCAGAGCTAGATCCAGCCTGAGACACCCGGGCTGGGTGCAGAGAGTTAGGATCTGGGCCTCTGCCCAGCACAGACAGACCCGACTGGGGGAGCATCAGTAGCTCATCACTCCGGATGCAGCAGCGTCTGATCCAGGAAGCACTAGCAGCAGCCTCGCTCCCTATGCTGCACGAAGGGGGAGGGGGAGGGGAAAGAGAGAGCAGCCTCCCTTTTCTCAGCACCAGTCAGAGCCCCCTGGTGGCCACAGCTACCCAATTCACACGGATCGGATAGCAGGATAGAATTAATCCTTGCTTCTTGGAAATCTAATAAGAGAACATTAATCATTAACAATCCTAAGAAGTAAAACAGGGAAAGTTCTTTTTTGAGCCATACTGAAAGTAGCAAATGACTTTGTGACCAGATGCTAGCACAGCCAGACAAGTCCCGCCCCTTTGGCCACTAAGCTCCACCCCTCAGCAAATAAGCACAGGTCCCTCGCTTACTTATATTTATTTATTTATTTATTTTGTTTCATTTATACCCCACACCCTCCTGCCCATAGCAGCTCGGGGCAGCTTCCAACACTAAAATTCAATTTATCAAATACATATATAAAACACAACGTACAAAAATAAATAAATCCAAAATATAAAACACTAAAACAAGCAGAGTTAGAAAGAAAACCCTCCCCCTCCCCCACCACCATTCCACACCCACCCTTCACCCGTCTCCTTCACCAAAGGCCCGGGGGAATAGCCAGGTCTTACACTGCCTTCGGAAAGAGGGGAGGTCTGAGAGGCCAGGCCAACCTCTGTCGGGAGGGAGTTCCACAGCCTTGGTGCAGACACCAAGAACACCCCTCCTAATGTCCCAAGTGCATCAAGAGGGACAGATGCTGTGTCTTGTTTCTCATTCCACGCTGGATTGGGGCTGTGGCAGATCCTTGCAGGACTGGTGCCCACTGAGAAGATCCCTGAATTCAGAGTAGAGGGCAAGCTGTCAAAGATCAGGAGCTAGAAGAGGTCAAAGTGCACGAATCGATGATGGAACCTTAGAGAGGGCAGAACAAGGGCTGAGGGCTTCAGCTGCTCATTCCACCTCTCCTTTCTGGAATGGCATGGACAAAAGGAGCTAGACAGGCGGCTGGCTACAGGTTCTGTACAGCACAGAGCCCTCAGCAACCCTCTCGGGTGTCCTAGCAAAGCTGTGGCTAGCCGGGCCTCATGTCCCAACTATGGCACCGCCTGGCTCTAAAGCAAGGGGGTGGGGTCTTCCTATGTGGCAGCCTTCCTATGTGGCGAGGCTCCTGGCCAGGTGGCCTCCCCGTGCAAAGGTTGTGCTGCATTGGCTCCCAGAGTGGCAGCAATCCCATCAAGAAGGACGTTTTTAAGAGTGGGCAGGGCCAACACTCCACTCTTGCCCACTCTGAAAACTTCCTTCTTGGTGTGACCTTTTACAAGCAGCCTGAGCACCGTTAGAAAATTTTCAGAGTGGGTGGGGGCGGAGTTGGTTCCACTTCCTCCCCCACCCACTCTGAAAGCATCCTAGATGTGCTCAGGATATTTGCAGGACCTTCGCCCTTCCTGAGCCCACGGCCCAGGCTCAACTAGCCCCCTAGCTCCAGGGTAACTACACCCCTGGTTCCACTCCATCCCTCTGGTGCTGAGCTGTGGGAACAGATGGAGCATGGTGCTCTGGGGATACTGTGATTTATGAATATGCTATGGCTATGAAAATCAGTCTTAACCAGGGACTCTTGTTCACTGCCTTTTCCCCATTGCCACCAATGGGATCCCTGATCTTAACCCAGGTACCCTGTAAAAAGTAGCATTTCTGTATTTCCACAATGTAAGTATGAATGGTAGTCAAAGCCCATTCCAAGTGGTCCATTAGGCTGGTGTGGGTAAGGCACTTCCGTGGCCTACAATGCATCCTGCCCAGCTGTCTTGGACTTCCCCAATCCAGTGGAGGAGGTATCCATTCACAGTGGGATGGACTGGAGGCAGCAAGTGGGATGCTGCCCCCCTGAAAAGTCTAATGTAAATCGAGGGGGTGGGGGTGGGAGTAGGAACCTCAGGAGGAGGAAGTGCCCTGGCGGCAGTTGAGTTGGGGGGTGGGGGGGCAGTGCAAGGGACAGGGAGTGAAGAACAGAGAATTAGGTGGAAGCCTGGGGGCTGCAGAGACAGGGGGAGAGTTAAGGGGTTGTAGGGGATGCTACAGGGGTTGGCATGAGAGGAGATGCCATTGGGGGGGGCAGATGGATGGGGGAGGCCACAGTGGGCTGTAGAGGCAGGAGGCGAGCTAGGGGAGACTGGGTATAAGGAGTGGGGGAGGCCAGGAGGTGCTGCATGGGTAGGCATGGGAGGAGAATTAGGGCCTTCCCCATATTAGCAGGTGCCCCCATTCAGTATTTTATATAGAGCCCCAATTGCCTTGCATCCAGCACTGCCCTGCATTCTCTGAAATGCTGAGTGCAGGCCCCGCGGTGTCTTCTACCAGACAAGATACGCCCTGCCCCCTTCCATGAGCCATCCCAGGGCAAAGACTGAAGGCCGCTGTTTTCGGCCTTAGACGGGGCCAGTAGGGGGCTATAGCCCAGCAGGGTTAGGGTGGTTGGGGGGGTCCTGCAGGGAGGCCAGTCCTGGAAGCCTCAAGTCCAGTGCTCCTCCTGAGATGGGATAGACCCTTTCCCTGCCCGTGGGGGGTGCTTCCGCTGGGGCCATGTCCCCTCACCTGGGGGAGCAGGGCCCTACAGGAAGGGGCTAAAAGGATGGGGCTATGTGGAGAGGGAGGGGGCCACAATTTATTTTTTCGCCCTGGGACGGGAGGGCAACCCCGGTGTGCATCACCAGCGTCAAATCCAAGCCTTGAGCCAAAAAATAGTCGTGGTATAGGGACCCGTCCAGTGCTAACATAGGAAGCAGCCCCTATGGCTCCCCTAACTCTCTCCTATTGCCTAACCCGACAGCACCTCCCTGATCTTCCCCCGCTATGCCTTCTTCCCTAACTTTCCTCCTGCCGCTGCGGCGCTCCCTCGCCTGCCCGTGCATCTCTTACCAACGCGGCGGAGAGGGTGGGACACTCGCGTTGTGTGCACAGAAAGCCGTGGCCGCCAGAGGGCTCGGAGCTTTACTAAGCAAGGGAGACGCTGCTCTCTCTCTCTCTCTCGTTCTTTCTCTCCGCTTAGCAGAGGGGCCGGGCTGAGGTTTGGGGTCAGAGGCTGCTGCAATTACATCCCGAACCGGATCCAGCAGGCAGCGCTTGTTCCTCTANTTTTTTATTTATTTATTCAAAACTTATATCCCACCCCTCCTGCCCAAAGGCAGCTCAGGGTGGCGAACAACATGCACACAAAAAAAATATTCAACAATAAAACATTTTAAAATAAATCTACAAATTTTAAAACAAGTCATAAAAACACACACTCCCGCCCAAACCCCCCTCCCCTCCCCCCCCCCCCCCCCCCCTTTTCTGATTCTCCCACCAATCTGCTCCCCTTTGCTTAATGCGCTGGAGGAAAGGACCGAAGCTGCGTTAAAGGCCATGAAGCCGCTGCCTTGATCTGACCCAGGGAAAATCTGGGTGAGTGTCAAGGGGGCAGCTAGAGACACACGATGAGCCCCGAGCCCTCTTTGTCCTTCTAGTAGCAGATGGGGAAGGGACAGAATGTCACGTATGTGTGGGTGTATGTATATGTATGTATATGTATGTATGTATGGAAAGGGACCATTGTATTGGTGAGTTCTCTATGGGGAATATTATCAAGTCCGAAAGGCTGTGGCTATCAGACTTAAAATGTTTAGAAACAGGTTGTCCTAGCTTCTTCGTTATTAATTATATTATTATTAATTATTATTATTCTATTAGCATTTATATAGCGCCAGCGATGTACCTGGCGCTTTACAAAAAGATTTGTGGTTTCCGAAACTTGTGCGAAGATCAGTAGTTGTCTTACCGACATATTGAATGTGGCATCCAGGGCGTTTGCATTCAATAACGTATATGAGACAGTTGGATTTAGAGGTGATGTTCTGTTTAATAAAGTAGGTCTTGCCGGTTACACTGCTTTTAAAGGTTGCAGTCTCTCTCATGTACATGCAGGTGATGCACTGACTGGAATTACAACGGTGGAATATATATATTCCAATCTTGAGATACAAGGAGCATTAAACAAAATTAGAAACAACATATGGATTGTACACCTATAATGCCATGAATACATATGGACTGTAAGCATATAAATGCTTTATAACAGTTATATAGTCATAGAGGGGGAAAAAGTAAAGGAAATAGGCTGGGGGGGAGAAGAAAAAAGGGGGGGCGCAAGGGGAAAGAGGAACTGCACTAAAGTATTCAGCTAAAAGTCTCCAGAAAATCCAGCCAAATATTCTCATATTACTCTCGTGTTCCCCTCCTTCTATGGAATGTCATCCGTTCATTTGCGGCTAGTTCTGCTACATTATCATTAAGCCAGTTGTCTGTAGATGGAGTACATTGACTTTTCCACTTTAACAGTATTAACCTTTTAGCCACCAGTGCTACACGATGGAATCAGGCAACCGTTGCAGATGGTAACTTCCAGGAATCAGGGAACGTGTCCAAGGATATAATTCAAAGAAGAAGTTTCCAAATTAGTGCCAAGTTTAAGATGAATCCTTTTGTCCACCTCCCGCCAAAGGCTCTTAATGAGAGGACAATCCCAGAACATATGCGCTAATGACATCAATCTATGTGAGGACCAATGTAAATGAAAAAGCACTTTTTGCTCAGTCCTCAATCTCAGATCTATTGTGGTCTTTTTTTACATTAGATAGAATTTTAGTCCATTGTGCCTAGGATATATTTACACCCAAATCTCTGTTTCAAGTGTCCCTCAAATCCTCAACAGTGGATAGGATTCTCTGAACTAGGAAGTCATAGAGAGCAACAATTGGTCCGAGGAAACCTAGGGAGACCTTTCCACAAGACCCACCACCTCTGGAGGGCCAGGAGCTTCTAAAGAATTTGGTCCAAACACACCTTAAAAGCAAATATTTCAGCTGAAAGTATTTCCAGGCTCCAGAAGCAGGTAGTCCAAACTTGCTTTAATTCTTCAAATGACCTAAAGTGATCTTTATCAATTCATTGCGACAGCTTGATGAGTCCTTTTTCCATCCAGTCTCACCACATTAAGGCTTTGCTACCGATTTTAAAAATAGGATGGTTCTGTAAGTACAGTCTCTGCCCGAGAGAATGGATGAAAATGATTTTATTTTTTTTAAGCTAGATTTGACCAAATCTGCCTCAAAGCAGTTATAGTGAGAGAGCTAGAGAAAACAAAACTGTAATAATTTGCTCCTATAATGCCCGAAAGAGGAAGCGTGTGAACTAATTCCTGTTCAATTTTAATCCAAGGTGTTTGTGTGGTCACCTCTGAGAGCCACAGGGATGCCTGACTTAATTAAAAAGGAAATGTGATCATTCCATAGATTGGGAAAGTGACGCCCCCTTATTTCACTATCCATTACGTTCAAAGCTGAATCATCTTGGGACTCTTCCTTATGTGAGTTCTGGAGCAAATTGCCCCCCTTTGCCCTCATCCCACGTAGCCCTAGAAGCATGGAAAAATAAGAGAGATGAACAAGAAAGGAAGAGGGAGGCAATTTAAGAGGGTCCATGGATTGCTGCATCTATCTTTATATAAGGAGCTGCCTAACTGAGCCAGACCAATGGTCCATCTTAGCCCAGTATTGTCACAACCGGACATGGCAGCAGGGTTTCAGATCTCAGGAAGAGATGGGCATGGTGACAGAGAAGGCAAGACTAGCCAGCAAAGGAAAGAAAATCAGGCAATCAGACACCTTGGAACCCAGTGGTGCTCCAACTGGGAAGAGGAGCGAGACACAGGAAAGGTCTCAAGCTGACAGACATGAATTTCCAAAATAATGAGGTGTCCAGGAGGGCAGAGAGTCAAATAACAAGACAGAGAGAGATGGGGGGAGCAATAGGAAGAGGGTTGGAGGAGAAGAGATGGAGCAAGGGGTGTGGGTGGGGGCAGGCACAAGGACTCATTGTCCAGGGCATGGGAAGACTTAGAGAACAGGTCTGAAGTGGGGGAGGGTGGCCAGATATGCACATTTTAGAGAATACTTATGAGAAATACAGGTTTCAGAGCTGCATTTGGAGCCAGTGCAGCCCTGCAACCTGTATTTTTCATAAGTGTCCTCTAAAATTTGCATATACGGCCACCCTAAAGTGGGACGACCCTGTTGGTCGGTACAAGGCCAGAGAAGCAGACCAGTCAGATAACCCACACAGCTTCCGGTGACTGCAGACCTGCTTTAGGTATGGCAGGCAACCAGTCGGGAGACGTGACAGTGGCTGGGACAAGTTAGACAGACAGGAGAGATGTGACCAGGGCAAGGTTAGGAGGCAATGGGATGCAGAGGTGCCGGATGCTGCGGTGCAGACCCAGCCACCACACCAGGAGCCCTAGGGGTGAGGGTTCAAGACCTGGGTCCTGACAGTTGGGGGAGGGGTTTCCGTTACCCTGGTCAAGCAAAAAGAGGGGGAGGGCTCAAAAACGTTTGAGAACCATTGAGTTAGAAATGGTTCCACCTGGGTTTTTTTAGGAGTGGGGGGGAGGTTATGTCAGGAAATGACCAATCACATGAGCAGGAGGCGTGGCATGGGCCATTGAGGAGAAACCCTCCAGCTGACAGGTAAAGCCAGTTGTGGGAGGTAATGCAGTGGTGCCGTATAGCTGGGAGCCCCAGCAGTGCCAGCACGAGGCTGGACTCCTGGGGCAGGTGGTGTTGCTGTAGAGAGTCCATTGCAGCTCTCATAGCCAGGGGGCCCTACAATGCTGCCGCACGGCTGGCCAAGTCCCATAGAATTGCTAACTCATGGGAGAGAGTCCCATTCCCTCAGTGCTAAGTGCTTGGAAGATCGTGCCCTAAGGCTCCAGTTCTCAAAGACCTGTGGTTGACTCAAGCCCCACTCCCTTCAATAGGGCTAACACTGCCCTAATATTTTGTGAACTGGAGACTTGGGGTATAAAACCCGCCTTGCTCAGCTTTCCATAAGAATCTCTCCCTTGATGTGAATGAAAAGAGTGTTGGCCAATAGGAGGGACTGATCTTTTTATGACACACAAAAGCAGCCACTGGAGTCATGGGAATTTCCCCAAGCATCCTGGTTCCTAGTGGAGGAGGGAGGAAGGGAGGCATCTGGGACCCGGGGGTGGAAGAGACTGAAGCCTCTCTTGACATCTCTCCCTTTTGCCCTTCTCAGCCCAACAGGCTCCAGTATGGTGGCGGCTTCTCCTCTCTCCGGATCGTCCCATCTTTCCGGGGGAAGGGAAATGGCTGTCGAAAAGCTGACGCAGGTATTGTGTTTTCTGGCTTTGTCTTGGAGGGGGGATGGAACGCAGTGTCCCTGGCTGGGTTGTCAACCGCGGAGACTGAACCAAGGATCTCTCTCTCTGTAAGCATCGCCCTTCCCGTCTGAGCTAAAAGAGCTGGTTCTGTAAAGTAGCAGGCTCCTGAAGCTTTGGGTGGCCTGCCACCACCACACCACTAGAGGGGGGCAGAGAGCCCCACTCTCTGTGCTACCCATGTAAAAGGGGTTAGACGATGCACTAATCTTTTTCTTCTTGGAGAATATTGGAGAAATTCTGAGCAGCAGCAGAAGCTCCAGAGCGTCCTGCAGATTCAGGAAGGCAGTTTCTGTTCTGATTCCGTTAAATTCGCCTATCCATCTAGACGGGCTGGGAAATTTAATTTAATTTAATTTTTTTCTAAAACCAAACTTCCAACAAAGTCAGACACACGTGCGGTTTCCCCCCCAATGACAGAGCTGATAGTACCAGATTCCTCCCCAGCCACACTCCTAAGTGGAGATATTGTCTATTTAAGGTGCCAGTGGCCTTTGAGGATGTGGCCGTGTATTTCACCGAGGAGGAGTGGGCTCTGCTGGATCCAGGACAGAAAGCCCTCTACTGGGATGTCATGCAGGAGAATTACGAAAACGTGACTTCGTTGGGTGAGGATTTCCTTTCTTTGGATTATTACAAGCTGTGGAGCAGCTTGGAAGCACCTACTTTGGCTTCAGCTCTGGGTTCTCTGAGAAGGGGGCGGATAGAGGGTCATGTTTGGAGCATTGTAGTTTCCTCAAAGTAGGGCACTTTGTGAATTTCTCCTAGAAATTACCTCTGGCAATGTGGAATTACAGCCTGAGTGGGGAGCATTGGGAGAGAGAGAGAGAAGAGAAACCAGGAAATACCATTCATGGCACTACTGCACCCACACCTTGAATACTGCATGCAGTCCTGCTTGCCTCACCTCAAAAAGGGTCTGGTAAATCTAGAAAAAGCAAAGAGAGAGGTCCTCAAGCTGATCAAAGGCATGGAATGGCTTCTATACGAGGAGAGTTTCATTAGGCCTGGGCCCTTCAGCTTAGAGAAGAGGTGATGATGGAGGAGGGAGGATATGATAGAGGTTTGCAAAATCACAAGTGGTGCAGAGTAATAAGGAGCTGTCATTGACCCTTTTTCAAAGTACTAGATTAAGGGACAGCCAATGAAGAATTAACTGGCAGCTGGGTTGTTTGTTTTTTTTTTAAAAAGGAAGGCCTTTTCCACTCAACACATCATTAACCTGTGAAACGCATTGCCAAGGGATGTTGTGAAGGTACCAGTAGTAAAACTGGGTTCGGGAAAAAAGTATTGCATAAGCTCTTAGCTGATGGATCCATAAATAGCCAAGAGTCAGGATGGCCAAGGGAGGAGGGCACTGATTGTCATGGCTTGGGAGTGGAAGGCAGGAAATGGATCCCTCCATTATGACTTGGTGTGCATTTCTCTGAAGCACCTGGCACTGTTTGAGATAGGATGCTGAAGTGAATATGCCCAGTCTGGCTGGGACTATGTTCTTATATTTAGAAGAATCTGCATATTCTGATTACAGAATTAGAGTTTCCTGGTCTCCATATTAGGAATAATATCCTATCCATTCATCCATCCTCCCGCCCAACCTACCAGAGTGGGGGGGATACAAATATTCATTGGTTTATGTTCATATTTGCCTAACATCTAGGGCCCCTCCCTCTCTCCCAGGGGAAATCTTTGAATGTCCGGAATCAGGCCAGAGTGCTTATAATTCTGGCTTGGGGGGGGAGGGGGATAGTTGGCAAATTCCTCTGTGTGTGCAGAGCCCCAAATCTCCAGCCAGGGGGCTAAGTTCATCCTCCCCACCCCCAGGAAATGATTGGGTGTCTCAAAGAGCCGCCATGACCGTGCTCCCTGATCTTAAGGAGGCCTAGATTCAGCAAACCCTCTTTGGAAAGAACATCCCATTGTTAACAGTTTCCCCCATATCGTCATTGATTTCTTTTTGCTTTTTGTGTGTGTGTGTGTGTGTGTGCGCCACCAACGGATAGGGTTCCCAATTGCTAAACTGGATGGAATCTCCCAGCTGGAGCAAGGAGAAATGATGTGGGGCCCAGATCTTCAGGAATATGGGAAAAGTGACCTCACGAAAGGTGAGAGAGTGCTTGAAACGGAGCTTCCCTAATTTTGGGTTGGGAGCCCAGGTCCTAGAGTCACAAGGCTGGAAGGGTCATCTAGTCCAGCCCCCTGCACCACTGCAGGACCCGCCACACCCCGACCACCTGCAGAGAGAAATCCCACCAATAGCTACAAGCAGAGACTGGGACCAACCAGAGCGCACCGATCCCTGAAATAACAGGGAATAATTTTAGAGAAAGAGGGTCCAGATGTCCCAAACAGGTGAGCCGCGCCCATGCTGCAGGGGAAGGTGAAAAACCCTCAGAGTCAACTGCCAATATGCTCGGGGGGGGGGGGATAGTGATCGATTAGACCCTGAGCCTGCGCACAGGCTCCTGGGGATGGGTTCACAATCTGATTAATATTTGGAATCCAAGAACTGTAGGGTTCGGAGGTAATATCACGGGTCATCTAGTCCTCTGCTCGGAAGCAGAGTCTCCTCTGCCCAGAGCATCAGAGAGAGGTGTTTGATACGGTTTTCATGTCTTTGCTGCTATCCGGAGTCCAGGATTATCTTGAAGTCTCAAAATGTGACCGCGCAGGTGAAACTGGGTTGAAATCCTGGGTGGCTAAAGGCAGAGGGCTGCGATACCCCAAAGAGGCATCCTGCTCTCCCACTTAATTATGCCTCAAGCTGGGCACTGAAGGGTTTTGTCCTAACAATGTGTACGTCACCTCAGGATCAGTTCCCAAATACTCCATGGTTTCCTCCTCATGGTGCTGTGTCACCAAGCTAAACAAATGCCCTCAACCCACCAAGCCCCTCAGGTTAACCCGCCAGGCAGCCGCCGCAGAGCCGTGCATAGGATAGCAGACAGCAGTCGCAGCTTGCAACCCCAGCTGTAGATACTGCTACCCACTCAGGGGCCCAACCCCCCCCAGTTTGGAAATCTCTGCCTGACAATAACAGCACATTCCCTTCTCTGGATTTCCAGTTTTTCCACTGTTAGGGGACCTGTTTCCTCAGGCTCTGGCCTTGGGCTCCTTTAGGCCTGGCCTCCTGGATCCAGAGAAGGCCCTAAGACCCAGGGGTAGCATCCAGGCTTCTGGGCCACTCTGGCTTAGAGCGCTCCTAAAGCAAACTCCTGAGCCCTTGAATCAGGCGTTTCCATGTTGCAAGTCCGTTATATGGCTGGGTATGCTGTAGCTACTAGCGTCATGCCCTGCCCAGCTGGGACCTTTGCCCACTTTCACTATCTCCTTAACTGTTATGGTGCAGGGTGTTTGCCCCTCCACTGGCCCTAGGGGATCCTACTATCGTGGGATCATCCCTAACAAGTGTGTTATCATGGCCAAGGTCTCTGAGCTCCCTTTCCCCATTGAACGAGATAATTTTCCCCTCTCGTCCCAGGGTAGGGGCTGGGAGGATTAAACACTTGATTTTCCAGCCCGCCCCCCACAGTTATTCCATGCCCTCCCGCACACACTTTGCAGTTTCCCCCCGTCTTTCCCCAGCCACAGACAGTGACTTCTATCTGGGTTCCACATTTATTTCCCCCTCGCCTCATACCTCTCAACCCCTGAACTCTGAAATGAGGGACAGTGATTCTCAAAATGCAGGCAATGCAGGATGTAATTTGCATGAAATGTGCATATATATGTAAATGTGGAGTCATCCATTGCTTAACTATGAGGTTAGGCTGAAAAAAGAAAAAAAAGAAATCTTTAGGTTCAGGGCTCTCCTAACCATACAATAACGTCTCTCATACAACAGACACACCTTTGCCCTGACAGTCCTTATGTCCAAGCTCTAGCCCAAGCCTTCCTTTAACATGCCCCCCCATGCCAAGTGAGCTGTAGAGTCCCTCCTCTGCCAATAAAGCTTTGCCCCCACTCCAGCCATCTGTTCTCCTGTGTGGATTCTCTCTCCGAGAGATGAGTCCTAACGGAGAAGCTGGTCTGAAATTTCGTTGTGATTTCTTTAATTAAGTTTCCTTTTTAAAATAATAACAGCCCCTGACAAGTTCCAGGTCTGAAGCCTTGACCAGCAGATTTTTTTTCAAGAGAAACAATTAGAAATGATAGCTGCACGCTGATGCTCCCAAACAGTGTGTTGTGTTTGGGTTTTTTTTTGTTTGTTTGTAAAGAATTTCCAAGACTGCAAGGAGAAGAGTCATTAAGAGTAATCAAGGCGAGGACAATAGAGAATCCCTTCTCTATAGCATGGGAGGGGCTACTTTGAGCCTGCCTGGAGAAACCTGCTTCGCACATTCAGGCTGGAGATTCCAACTCATTGTCCCAGTTAATGGCTTGCAAGTTGCTGTCCCTCCCTTGCTAATGCGGGGCTTAACTGTAGTTTATAACAAAAGAGGTGTGGAATCAGGGACATCCTGGGAAATCCAGGACACTTGAGAGGTATGCTTCACCTAACCCCAGGCCACAGGCAGTGACATCTTCTATCTAGGTTACACCTTTATTTCTCCCCTCAGCCACAGGCAGGGAGTGGGACTTGTGTCTGGCTTCCCCCTGTATCCCTCCTCTTCTTCCTCTCCTACCACACTATGTGCCTCCTGTCTGGATTCTTCCTCTCTCCCAGCAGGTAACTGGATGATAAATGAGAACAAAGAGGGGAATCCTCAGCAGGGAGGCGCAAAAAGATGGCAGCTGTGTGGGATGCTACCAGAAAGATCCCAAGTGAATAATTCTCAGTGTCCTGATGGGTCAGAGAGAGAGTGGGAGAATCAGCCACCGATGCACTGTGACCAATCTGCTCAGCGTCCAGGTGGAGTCAAGGCTGCAAACACAGGAGAGAAGAGGGGCTGGTGTCCCATATGTGGGAGAAGCTTTTGTCACAAGTCGGCCTTGGTTGCCCACCAGAGAATCCACACAGGAGAGAAACCCTACGTGTGCCCTGACTGTGGGAAAGGCTTCAGCCAGAGCTCAGCCCTCACTCAACACCGGAGAATCCACACAGGAGAGAAACCCTACAAATGCCCAGACTGTGGGAAAAGCTTCAGCCAGAGCTCGGCTCTTACCCAACATCAGAGAATCCACCGAGGAGAGCGAGGTTACACCTGCCTGGACTGTGGGAAAAGCTTCATGTATCAATCGGCCCTCAGCCGCCATCGAAGAGTCCACACAGGGGAGAAACCCTATATGTGCCTGGATTGTGGGAAAAGCTTCACCCAGAGTCCTAGCCTTATTAAACACCAGAGAATCCACACAGGAGAGAGACCCTATACATGCCTGGAGTGTGGTAAAAGCTACACCCAGAGCCCCAGCCTTCTTAAGCATCAGAGAATCCACACAGGTAAGAAGACCATATAATAACTGCCCTTCTCTAGAGCTGCATGGGGTGAATGAGTACATTTGTCAACCCCCTGCAGTCTTATTCCTGATGCTTGGCTTCCAAGTATTCCATCACTTATCTTGGGGTTCAGAATGCACAGGGTAGGATGCTGCCATATGTTCTTGCAGTGTGCATCTCTTTGCATGTCAGCAGCCCAGCCACAGAGGAGTTAGCCCAGAAATGGCGCTCTCTCAGCCTGTGTGCCAAACACAGCCCATGGCTGTTTTTTTTTTAATGTGGTCAATTTCTAGACCTGAGATGTGTGTGCATTTTTTTAAAATCCCATTTTTAAATTGTTTCCAGAAATGAATACTCATATTCATTCCTCTTCTGAAATTTTCATTAATTCACTATTCATTCTGTAACAGTTGGTCCTTGGTCCTTCTGGAGAACAACCTCTCAAAAGGCTTTAGGGGAGATTGGCTCAGGCCACTGCTATCCACTTCTGTGCTCACTACCCTTGAGCTAATACCCTATGCTGCACGGCTTCAGGCAGTGTGGAACTGTAGATTCTGGCCTCCTCAACCTCCCCTATAAGCCAGCCCAGTCCTTCTCGCTAGGGCTTCTCCTTGTAAGTCTGAGTCCCAAAACAGCTCCTCTAGAGCCAAGCCCATTCCCTGTCCTGCAATTTGACTCCACCTGCTACTTCAGGGTTCTGCCTCAACAGAAGGGCTTCTCCAGCCGGTATAGCTAGGCTTCCTCTCAGCCTAACCAGACAGGTGTCCCAGCCCTAGTCCCTGCCTCTTGGAGAGTCTTTTCCACAGGCTCACTCTCCAGCCTCTAGTGTGTCTCCACCCCCTGCTCTCACTGGGTGAAAACAGACATGAGAGTAATTCCACTTTAACTCTGCTTTAACATTTCTTATGCATGTTGTAGAGCTGTGTTAGCACCCTACACAGCCCTGTAACAGGCATAACAAATGTTAAAGCAGAGTTAAGGTGAATGTCTGTTTTCACCCATTGAGAGCTCTTGGGTTTTATAGCACACAGCCCTTTCAGCTGTGTCCACTTAACTGATTGTGACACCGCAGGGCCTGCTTGCAGTAAGCGTTGTCAGGGTCCACACCCCAGAACTCCGTCTCACTGCAGAGATTTAGCAGTAACAGTTCTTTATTTATATAAGCACAGTCCACAGTCTCATAGTCCCTGTGTAATCTAACTACACCAGGTATGAAATCCCTCTGGCCCCCTTGGTCCTGGCTAACCCCAGGCTAGCCAAGCACAGTCCCGTGACAGGCAACTCAGAGTCAGTAAGCTCGTAGCATCCAGGACATCAGGCTTCAGGAACTTCACGTCTCTTCAGCCTTCACGCAAAGATGTGCTCCCTACAGCAGCCAGGAACCAACTGCCTTACTCTGTCTCAGGCTGCCTGTTATATAGTCCCAGAGTGGGCATGGCCAGGCTCCACTCCTTACAGCCTAAAAGGGCCTGCGGCCCACAGGGCCTCTGCCCTATTACACTGATATACTTAGGTTCAGAGCCTGGCTCCTAAAGAGTTAGCAGCCCTTCCTGCTCAAGTTTTCCTTTTAGATCCAACCCCCACTCCGGGACTGATCCTGCAAGTAACCTATGACCCTGTCGCACACACATTCATTCATTCCTCTTCTGAAATTTTCATTCATTCAGTCATTCATTTTGCTTCTGAAATTTTCATTCCTTCATATTCCTTAATCTTCTGAAATTTGGGACTTCAGTAATTGGGGTTTCTTCAGACTAGACAACAGATCTTAAAGGGCATGTGGGGAAAGTGGGAGATTTATTGAAAAGATTGGGACAGGGTAGCTCCCCTGATCCAGACAGCTGTTCACCCAGATGTTGGTTTGTTTTATTAGGATGAGTGGGCTGCTACTGTATTTCATCATTCTTGCTTGCTTGCTTGCCCATGATCCAGGAAATCTGCTCCAGAAATCTGGTGAGATCTCCCAGCCAGAACGAGGGGAAGAGACAGGGGTCCCAGACCTCCAGGGGTCCAAGGAAAAGGAGATCCTGAGAGGCACCTGCACAGGTGAGGAATCAGTTAAAGCAGAGGTGAGGAACATCCAGCCTAAGGGCCAAATTCAGTCTGTAAAGGGCTGGAGGGTTTTTTTATTAAGAGGCTGGAACACCATCTGGTTGCACAGATATGGCCCACGGTGAATCCAGGAAGTTAAATAGCATTTCTGGGCCAATCAGGGACCAGGTTTAGACTGACCAGTCAGGCAGCTGTAGGCAGCCTGACTGAAACGGATGCCTTGACACGGTTTTTGGGCTGTAGTTCCCCACACCTCCCTATGCTGCTCTGCAGTAACAGCATGGCTGAGATTCTTGCTCTGATTCCTAGCCATTTGAGGCCTATGGCATCCTGCCTGGCGTTGGGCAGTAACTTTCCCCTGTTTGTATGGGAAGCAGGACTGATCTTTGACAGAGGGTTTGCAGATTGTGATCCCCTGTCTTTGCTGTACAGAAAGTGACTTCTGTCTGAATTCTTTCTTTGCCTTGGCAGATGATGGGCTGTTGATTGAGATCAAGGAGGAGGATTCCCAGAAAGAAGTTCTTGAGCAAGTGGAACCACATGGGATGTTACCTAGAGCTTCCCAAGGGGTTACACCCCATGTTTCTAAGCTAGGGGAAACCTGTGAGAGTCAGAGACAGCCTGGAATCCCCACAGGACAAACACAGGGTGAGTCTGCTCCCATCGCGGGAGGTTTCGTGGAGAAGAATGGAGCCAGAATCCAGCCAAGAACCCCTGTGGTAAAGCGACATCCACACGTGTGTGGTGAGTGTGGGAAGAGCTTCAGCTACAGCTCCCGCCTTGTTAAACACCAGAGAATCCACACGGGAGAGAAACCCTATCGATGCTTTGAATGTGGTAAAAGCTTTATTCAGAGCTCAGGCCTCAATAGGAATCAGAGAATCCACCTGGGGGAACGGCCTTACCATTGCTCTGTGTGCCGGAAAAGCTTCAGCCGAGCCTCGCACTTGACAAGACACCAGCGAATCCACACAGGAGAGAGGCCCTTCCAGTGCCCCGACTGCGAGAAAAGCTTTAGCGTGAAGCTGAATCTGTCCATTCATCTGAGGACCCACACGGGAGAGCGGCCCTATTCATGCCTTGACTGCGGGAAAAGCTTCAGCCAGCGCTCACACTTCATGGTACACCGGAGAATCCACACAGGAGAGAAGCCTTACGAGTGCCTGGACTGCGGGAAAAGCTTCCGCGTGAGCTCACACCTTGTGGCGCACCAGAGAACTCACGCGGGAGAGATTGCAAACTCCTTATTTGGCTTTGGAGCCTCTGCTCTGATAGGAAAACCCTTTGGCTAGCCTATCCGGGGCTAGCCAGTGCAAGCTTTCTCAGCTCCTGAGCCCATGCAGCTGTCCCATCTCTGGATTCAAGAGGCAGCAGCCACCACCCTTAAGCTGATCCATGACCCTTTCTCTCTACTGGGTCTAGCAGAGAAAGGGAGGCCCTGACCAACTGCTTCTTGCCCTAGCTGTTAAGCTGCTGGAAAACTAGGGAAAGGATACTTTGTTCTTGTCCCACATTCACTTGATTTGGGCAGAGGATGAGATCTTTGACTGTTGAGAGCTGGGAGTGTAGAGTAGGGAATGGATCACTCCATTATGACTACTTGTGCATTTCTCTGAAGCAACCAAAGTTGTGATTCTCGGAGACAGGACACTGGGCTAGACGTAGTCTGACTCAGTCTGGCACTACTTGTGTTCTTAAGGACCAAGTATCGTCCTCCTAGTTTTCAGGGACAGGATATCAATCAAGGAGCCAGGAAAAGATTAGAAGAGTCTCTTCCCTCCTCTACAGATCAGCAAAGCATGTCCAAAATAAAGGAGGAGATGATGCCTGTGTGTAAGGAAGAAGGCTTTAGATAGGGGAGGTTTCCCTTTAAGGAATATTCCATGGTTGGGCAAACCATGACTCAGGAGTCACATGCAGCTCTGAGCAGGGTAAGTGCAGCTCTCAGCCAGGGCTGGTCCTGGATGCAGCTACTGCTCCTAGAATCACTCCTGGCTCCCTCAATAGTCCTGAGCTTCAGCAGCTGGGCTGCATCTGCTCATAGGAATCTCAGCAGCCAGGACTGCTGAGCACCAGCCAATCGCAAAGCAGGAGAGGTTTGTGTGTGTGTGTCTTGTGGCTCTCAGCTGTATGAAGACTTCCATGATTGGCTCTTGGAGCTGCGACCTTTGCCTGCCCTTGGCAAGTTCTAGTTCAGCAGCCCACTCTGCCCTCTGAGAACCTTGGTGAGAACAATGACTGCAGTTACTTTAACTTTGCTTTGTAATTAATTTTGCTTGGTTCTAAGCAACTGCCACTTGCATAACATCGACTAGTACTGAACCGAATAGTAAAGAAATCATTTGCTAGTATTTCTGAGTTTCTGAGGATCAGGTCCAAGAATTCGGCTGGTCCTTGGTAATGCGGCCAAATACTCAGTATTCAGTAAAATACTTGGTATTTCACGTACCAACTCCCCTTATATAAGGGCAGGAAAAGCCCCTATAAGGGGTATATGCCCGTGACTCCCCTTCCTGCCCACTCCCCCTTCCCTTTTCCCCCCTTTGCTCAATCAAGAAGTTACCGAGTACTGTCCAATTCCTTGGTTACTTGGTAAAACCAAGTCGAGTACTGGAATCCTCGGTAAAAAACCAAGTAATTCCAAATACCGAGATTCAGCCCTAATATCGACCAGCTTACTGACACGTGTGGGCTTTGTGTGTAAACTTTGCAAAGCACAACCAGCAGTTCAAATTCACTCTCTTCAGAAAGCCTCAACCCAAAGTTCATGAGTCAGGTTGGATTTTTGCCCTCATTTTTCTTCCCGCTCTTTGTGTTTTGTTTTTGTTGATTTTTTTGTAAAAGAAATCTCATTAGCACCGTCAACGTGGGCAGCAAATGAGAGCGGCAACTCTGACATGGCTTTCTCGCGCGTCGTCTCACTAGAACTACTCCACGGGTAAGTGGCTTCAGGGCTGCAGCCAATATGGCTAACTAAACTGTGGCAATCATTACCACGTCTAGTTCGCTGTATCTTGTAAGCCAAGCTCTAACCCTTTGCCTTTTAGTCTGTGAAATTTTAATGGCAAGGACTGACTTGTGAGAACATCAAAACTGCCCCAACTGGGTGAGATCAATGGTCCATCTAGGCCAATGTCCTGTCTCTGGCAGCGGATGCTTCAAGACTATGGAAACGGGGCACCATGGAACGACCCCTACTACAGAATCATAGACTGCAATCTGTCTTCACTGTGTTTTCCTTGTTGCCAGCAATGGGAAAAACACAGTGAATATGTGTCCCTAATCAGAGGCTGTTTTTAGACNGGGGGGGGGGGAGCGTGTGTGCTCAGTGGAGCGTGCACACGCTTCCAGTGGGGGAGGGGGGTTAGATGGTGGTGGATGGGTGTGTGCTCGGTATGTGCCCCCATCCAACCAGGCCCCCACATGGAGCAACCTGGATTTTTCCCAGTTGCTCCATGTGGGGGAGCTGGGTGGAGGTGCATGAGTTGTGGAAATGCGTGCCCACCCACTGCCACTTTTAAACAGGCAGTACCACACGTGTCCACTGGGTGGACTTGCATGGTACTGTCTCATGTAAAAACGGCCATAGAGTTGGAAGCGACTTTGAGGGTCATCTAGTCAAACCCTCTGCTTGGATGCAGGCTGACAACAGCTACAACATCCCCTGTGGTTCAATCCCAGCTCCTGATCAACTTGGTAACAGCTGTTCATGGACCATCCCCCGTCAACTTACCATTCACTGTAAATATGATTTAGTGCAGTGCCCATAGGGTTTCAATATGGAATGGGATTTGTAGGATCTCCTTTATTGGAGATATTTAGTATTATGTTTTGATTTGTATTGTACTATCCCAAAGTAGCTAAAGCTGAAACAAAGTAGTAGTATTTTTAAAGTCACTAATGCAGTGAAATCCAAATATCTGTATTTGCTGCTGTTATGAAATCCATCACATCAGCCATTTGATACCACAGGTGTTATTATTTATCACTGATGTAGTGCTTCCGAGTACTTTACAATCCTTATCTATCAAGATAAGTCATTATTATTTCCATTTTACAGATGAGGAAACTGAGCTTGAAAGAGAGTGATATACCCAAAGCCAGCCAGTAAATTCCTGACTAAGATGGGATTCGAACCCTGGTCTGTTAGGGCCAAGTCCAGCACTTTATCTGCTAGGATACTGAACATATGTTGATGTTCAGTATTTTGTTCACTTTGACTGTTTGTCGTTTTAATACATCTGTTTTATTTGGGACTTTTTGTGACTTTCCCCTGCATTACATCACAGAGACAGGTCAATCAAATTCACATTAAAAAATTCACCCCACCACCAAACAGCACCACCAAAGACATGAAATACCAAATCACAAAATACCAACCAATGGAGTGACGAACGCAAAGGCAAAAATCGAAACAAATTTCGCAAACCTGGCCCCTGCATTCGCTTTGCATAAAACAAATGGTTTGAACACGATGAATTACTTAATCTTTGTTCAAATGATTTATCTATTTGTGACCCCAATTCAGGACCAAGGTTCCACTCAGCTAAGCACTGTTCTTTAAAAAATAACAGTTCCTCTGTCCTAGATGGTTAAAAGCCCTGATCCTTCAAAAGGTTAAGCACATGCTTTCTAGTTAGGGCTACGATTTTGTCACGGAAGTAACAGAGATTGTGAGTTTCTAGAAATTCAGGTGAATTCCATGCATTCTGATTTTTGTTATTATAATGGTAGCTAACACTGCATGGAGCAGCCCTAGCAGTGTCTGTTAACGGCCTGGACTGTGTGAGACGGTTCTGTTCTTACCAAGATGTCTCGTGGGAAGACAGAAATGGCTTGAGCGGGTATGGCATGTTGCTCCAGAATGGTGGAAATCCTGAACCCAGTGGCTTCCAATTTTATATTATTTTTTGGCTGCATTACATGATTTCAAGACTGATGGAATTCCGTCACCCTAGAGAGCTGTAGAGATGTGCAAAGTCTATCGCTAGGGATCGCGAGGCCATCTGCAGAGGGGGCGATCCCACGTGGGGTCCTGACCCATGCTTTGGGAACCTCTGTCCAGCAGCCATTTTGTATAGAACTGAAACAATTTACCATTGAAAATTTGTTAATTTGTGGTGTTTGGTACCAGAAGAAACAAATACCTGAATTCATTGCAATTATGAAATGTGTCAGTTTGTTATTTGTAACTTTTTGTTTACTTTATTAATTAATTATTATTATTATTTTATTATTATGTTGTTAATAATGTCTATAGTACTTTCAGTATTCAAAGTGCTTTACGATCTTTATCTAGTTCCCCCTCCCCATCAACCGGAAAAGGTAGGTCATTATTATTACCATTTTAAAGACAGGGAAAACTGAAGCTAGCAATAGTGCCTTGCCCAAGGTCACCCAGTGAGTTTATGGCAAGATGGGATTTGAACCCTGGTCTCCCCGCCCTAAGGCCAACACCTTTTCTGCTAGGCTATACTTTTACATTAGTCATTTGGTTATTTGCCCTTCTCTCATCTGGTACTCTACTATTTGACATTTTATTTCATGACTTTCCCTTGCATTGAATCATATCATTGAGAAGAGACCTCAAGGGTGATCTAGTCCAGTCTTCTGCACGGGCTGCATTATGTAACACAGACAACTCAATTCAACTTAATCCACCACCCCCACCATCAAATAATAGCGGCAAAGATGTGAAATACCAAAGTACCGAATAACAAGGTGAACAAATTCTAAGCTGGCAAAGGAATTTTTAAAAAGTCCCGTAAAGCCACTGTAGTCTAGCAGATGGGGGGTGGGAGGGGCAGCTTAGGAAACCAGTGTTCAAATCACGTGTTAGCCACGGACTCACTGGGTGGCCTTGGGCAAGTGATTAAAAAAGCAGAGTGACAGAGGGGCGTGGTCCCTGAGTGACACCACTGCCCACGCTGCTCCACCTTCAGACAGACGGTCAGATCCACGGCTCCTGGGTGGCCGTGCAGGGTAGCATCTCGTTTGAAAACACCCACTGTCTCTCAGCCTCAGTTCCCCATCTGTAAAATGGAACTCATCTTGACCTACCCGCCAGGGTGGCTGTGAAGGTGAAACTGGATAGGGATTGTCAAGCACTCGGAACACTGAAAATGTTATACCGTGTGTGTTGAATCCGATAAATTTGAAGCTTGCTTCAAATAGTCCCCCGCCAAAAATGTTAAATTTGTCAATAGTCTAAAGCTATAACATTTGTCTAACTAACTGTAATTGTACATCTGTTAGCATGATCGTCATTTTTACTATTTAAAGCTCTTGTGTGTATGTCAATGTAGCAAAAACTATACAATGTTTTCCCCTGACTTTTCATCTCCTCCCCCCCACTGTGAAAGTCACTAAAATTACTGGGGGTGGGAGGACACCATAGCCCTCGTGCTAGTTTCTTGGTGCTGTGATTAGACTTGGGGCTGTTCTAGATGCAGTGTTTCTCATGCAGCAAGCAATCTAGCAGCTGGTTTCGTGTATTAATTTATTCCACTGAATGATAAAATATACAATAATCCGCTATTGTTGTAGCCCCACCTACACTTGCATTCCCAGATGATATTCCAGGGTGCATTGCTCCTGAGCAGAAGACAGGATAGAACATCCCATGCTGGGGCTCTTCCTTCCCATGTTTTCAGCATTTCTGTATGATCGCAGGAGGACCAAATGTTGGGCGTGGGGCTACTAGCTGTCTTTACACATTTCGTTGGCTACATATTAGCAAATCAAGCAGCCTTAAAACAGACGCTCTTAAACACAGGTGTCCAGGATCTAAATGTGATCCATGGCTAGTTTTCAGGTGGCCTCTTTCCAGTTGCTGGATCTGGCCCCTGGATCCAGTTCCTAACCAAGCACTGAAAAACTGAGCTCGGGGTAAAGGAGCAGAGATGAGGGGATGCACCCAAGAGTAGGGCACAGATCCATAATCTGGACTCTCCTATTGCTAAGTGCAGCCCTTAAGCACCCCTTGGAGCCCAACTTCTAGGTGGCCCTTAGAGTTTGTGCAAGCTTTCAAAGTGGCCCCTGGGGA
Source organism: Sphenodon punctatus (assembly GCA_003113815.1). Lineage (NCBI taxonomy): Eukaryota > Metazoa > Chordata > Lepidosauria > Sphenodontia > Sphenodontidae > Sphenodon > Sphenodon punctatus. Next base: position 1,004,205 of record QEPC01013206.1, read on the forward strand.
GGAGGGAGATTCCCCAGCCCTGTTTTACACAGACAATGAAGAGTGAGTTTGGGCCGACGGCTGCTTGAAAACCATAGCGTTTAAACTGAACCCACTTGTAAAACATGTCGACCATTTTCACATAGCACTGATCTTGTTGCCGCAATTGCAAATTTGAAAACACACGGCACTTGATACGCAGGGCTGACACTTTTCTCATGGGGAACGTTCCTTTCAAGTGTTGCCTTCCCCAGCTAGGAACCGAGTTAGAACCGTCTGTCTTTCCTGTTCTGTTGCATTTAGGGGAGTTCTAACATGCATTAAAAATAAAATGATTAGAGATTATTTTGGCTAGTGAGTTTTTACTGTTGCTGTCATTACTGATGCTGAGGTTGCCGGCGGGAGGGGAGAATATTTCTATTTGATGTGGCTGAGGGTAGGGAAAACACTGTTCTGTTCCCCTGTGATTTTGGGAGGAGGTGCCACAAGGTAATGGTCTCTCTCTCTCTCGCACGCACACTCACTCAAAGGGTGTTTTCAGACAAGACACTCTCCACACACCCACTATACATGTTGCAGGGCTACAGTGTTGCCCTATGCGTGCCCATGTATAGCGGCTGGGGAGTGTCTTGTCTGAAAATGCCCTAAAGTTGAATTGAATACCTGCCAAAATGGGTATACCCACTGGAATTACGATAATCGACCGACCTGGTAAAATCAGGTGCTAATCAGTATCGGACTAGTGTCCCCGTTACAGATTTACCAGTTTTCATCCGGATTTTTTTTTACTTCAGGTACTGTTTTTCCGATTTCATGTTCTGATTCNTCTATAATAGTAATACCCAGTACTTTGGGGTAATCAGGTGCCTGGCTTGGTACTCAGCCAGGTACTGATCAGGCCCCCAGTAGACTACTCAAGATTGTGGGTATTGCCCACAGGCAGCAGTGAGGCAGTGTCATGGGCCAGAGGCACAGAGAGTCACTGCAGGATGAGGTCCAGGAAAACATGTTGGGAGAGTTTTTGTGCAGGATCCGGTCCGAAGAGTTGGTGCAGGATTATGGTCCAAGGGCCATGGCAGGGATTGGCACATGAACCGGGGTGTGGGTGGGTGGGGGGTAGGTGTAGATGAGTCAGATAAAACAGGGCAAGACTGGACGGGATGAAACAAGGCAGAGCTGAACTGGACGAGGCAGGGTTGGACTGAACTGAACAAGGCAGAGATGGCGCCAGGCAGAGTGGGCTCCTTGGGTAGTCATGTAGGGGGCATATCCTGCAGATGCTGGGCCCCCATCGAAGCAGACATGGAGCCCAAATCGAAACAGCCACCAAGCCCCCATATCCCAGCAGCCAGACTCATCAGCAGGACCGCTTCTCAGAGGGAAGGTCAGAAGGGCCAGCCTCCATCTGGCCCATAGGACGGACATACTGGGTTCAGGAAGCGTATAGCCGGTCCAAGATGCATGGAGACGAGGAGGAGACAGAATGTGGAAACAAGAAGGCTAGACAGGAAGCAGGAAGTGATTGGGAAGCAGGAAGTTGAGTGATGATCCACTCAGCTTCCTGTGGAGACCGGCTGGTCGGCAGCCAATCAGCCATGGGGTGAGGCTGAGGAGGGGGTGGGGTTTGACCAGCATTTAGTTCCAAGGAGAAGACCATGAGATGGTCTTCTAGCCAATACTGGGCCCTACCCAGTGGCGCTGCGGAGCCAGCCACTGTATCCAGGGCTTCCAGGAGGCTGATTCAAGCCTGAGTCCGCAGAAAGGAATCTGATATCCAGGGCTTCCAGGAGGCTGATTCAAGCCTGAGTCCGCAGAAAGGAATCTGAAATTGTTCTCATCAGCAATAAGAGTAAAAAGGGGCAAAATCCAGGGTCATATTCTATGGGACAAATCAAGCCCTACATAATGGTGGGAGCAGGGGTGTTTTATCCAGGCCTCAGAGGTCCAAGGGACTCACCAGATCAGCACCATGAGAAAATATATTTTCACTATCCATTATGACTATTTTTATAACACCAGCAGGATGCCTGGCTCTGAACAGTCCTAATTCGACAGTTCCCTGCTCCCAAAGGGCTTATAATCTACGACGGACAAGAGAAGGGAGACAAGGGAGAGGAACAGAGATACATTCATGAAGTTGAAGGTGCTGCATGTGTTTAGTTTAGTTCCAAGGAGAGGATGGGGCTCTTGAAGGAGGAGATGGTATAAGGAGACAAATCCGTTAGCAATGAGGGCATGGGAGGGGGAAGGTTAATAGAAAAGGTAGATTTTTAGCAACTATTTGGAGCAGACCATGTGTGTTTGGAAAGGGAGTTCTGGTTCTAAGGGGTAACATAGGAGAAACCAAGGGCTGATTCGGGCTAGGTTATGAATGAATGAGTTATTTTAAGAGAGCTGGAATACTAAAAGTTTTGGTTCATTTTAGGCCCTTGGTATTTCCTCACTCTCCGGTTTGGTTACGATTGGACACTAACTTAGAATAATGGTTTGGTAACCCGTTTGGACCTGTTTGAACCAATTCAGATATACACACTCCCTGCAGATTAAAGTCACACACACGCTTCTACATGTGTTGTAACTACCAAATGAATAACAATAATTTCACTACAGAAAAAAATATATATTTATTTTTAGACGTTATTTGAATGTAACAGTACAACATCCTCCAGAACTTTACAAATTTCAGTCCCCAAAATTTCTTTTCTGCACCAACATATGTAGCAAAAAAGACAAACAGAAGGTTAGCCAATTTTTTGTCACTCCCAGTAGCATGCAGGAAGGGACTAATCCTGGAAGGGACTAATAAACGTTTGGGCCTTACTTTGACCAAATATCACTTCCTTGTTGGAAATCCTGTGTCTTGAAGAGGCTCTCAGTATCAGACTGTAGTGCTAGCACTCAGCAGGGAGAGGGAGGTGTTCTGGGAGTGGTAGTTCATTGGACAACTCTCTACCTTGATGACACAGGAAAACTACCATTCCCAGAATCCTTTTCTTCTCCTCCAATGGTCTCCTGGGAATTGTAGTCTCTATCCCTAAGGTTGGCACAGAGACACAGCTTTCCTCAGCACCCTCAAAAGATACCCCAGCTATTCTGAACCAGTTATCAGAATTTTGTTTGTTTCTTTGTTTTATTTATTTATTTAGGGTCAATACAACAAAGAGATTTTCAATTCAGATTTGGTTTCACATCACTCTTAAAAACCTTTCTGAACTGGATTGGATTTTTTTTTTTGTCAGTTTGTCTCCTTGCTGTTTATGTACTCTTCTCTCAGCAAGTATGCATGTACCCAAGTACTGATGAGGTGTCTGTCTGCACCTCGAGTTACCTGAGCCTATTGGAAGCAGTGTTAGAACAGAAGCAACATTCTGAACAGCGAGCTGGTCCTCCGGGATGACTCAAAGGGCTGATACCCCATAGACAGGGAAGCCTCAGGAACAGCTTTAGTAAGAGATGGGAACAGTTATGGGAACTGAAGCATCCTGTGGTTCTTTCCTTGCCCAGACTGCAGTGACTTAGGCCCTTTTCACACAGACACTCTAACACCGATAAAATGGGTGTTACATTTTATTATACATGGTACAGGGCAACACTGCAGCCCTGCAACATGGGCCCTTTTCACATGAGATGCCTCCACCCAGTTTCGTTGGGTGGAGGCGTCTGTGTAAACACCACTTGCGGTGGGTGTAGGTGCGTACATGCTCCCGCGCAACACCCATCTCCACCCACGGAGCAATTGGCAGTGGAGTCTGTTGCTCCATGGGTGGGTGGAGGCATCTCGTGTGAAAAGGGCCCATGTTGCAGGGCTGCAGTGTTGCCCTGTACCATGTATAATACAATGTAACACCCATTTTATCCGTGTTAGAGTGTCTGTGTAAAAAGGGCCTTAACCATCCGACCTCTCATAACCTTTGTCAGCAGCTACTGTAACTCAGCTATTAGCCACCCTATGATCCTCCTGCATGTGTCAAATCTCACTCCTAAAGTTCAGAAAATTCTTGGGGATATTAGTGTTTTCATTTAATCAAAACAGTATTCAGAGATTAATTTAAAAAAACAAAACAAAGCCACTGATTGCGAATTAAAAGGAGGGGTGACCGAGAGCGCAGACACAACCTACTGGGACACGCCCCCCAGCACCACACTTCCAGGGTGGGTGGGTGGAGCTGTTTCTAGAGAGGAGCTTGTCTCCCAATAAGGTCTCTTCCAGAATGCACAGCTCCAGGTAAGTTGGGAGCTTACATGCTGTCGGAAGAGGGAGGCAGAGGTGGCTTTATCAGGATGGTCTTCCCTCATCATGAGCATAATCATAGCAGGAGGCAGCAATAGCCCCACCCCCAATACATTTTTGGCAGCCCAGACAGGGGATGCTATTTCTCCCCCCTGGCCCCCATCACAGGCCGCTCCTTGGGACAGAGGGGAAGGGTTTCACTTATAAATCAACTTTAATGGCACAGGATCATCCTGCCCATTACTCATGTAACAGTGAGGAACTGGGGTCTCGAACTGGTATCTGCCACAGCTGTGCCTGAAGTTTGGCCCTGGCTCTGCCCTGTAGGCCTGTCTGTTCCAGCCTATGTTGTGCCCTCTCTGCCTGCTGATTGGCTGCCTGCTTGGATATAGGCCCACCCACCAGCAGGAACAGGAAGCTGGGCAGGACGACGCTTGGGTCTCTGCTTCCAGCCCTGCTCATGGTCAAGTCTGCCTGTTCCTGAGCTTGTCCCTCATCCCAGCCTGTCTCTTGCCTGTTCCCGAGTTATCCAAACCTTTGCCCGTCCTTCCTGTTTCCCACCTCACTCCACCTGGACCTGATCCCATTCTGATCCTGCAAGTCCATGTCCAACCTGGACAGTCCCTGGTGGATAGCATCTGGGATCACTCTGCAGGGCAGTGATAGGTAGAACTCTATGCTGCCATAAGTGTGGCACAGGGACAAATTTGGCACAGGGACAAAAATCTCATCAAAACTGCCTCTGGTAGCATGAAGTACAGCCTGGGAGGGTAGCACTGTGAACCGGCCAATGGGAGGCCACCACTAAAGTGAGCTAGCCAATGGGAAGCCCAGCAGTATAGGATCGTGGCACTGTAGGCTGGACATATATATATTCTGGTGCCAGGGCCTCCCACTGCCATAGCCACCAGGGAGAAGAGCCTATAACTACCACACCTCACCAAAAGGAGAGAAGCATGTGGTGTATGTACCTATAAGAGAGAAGCTGATGAAAACATTCCCAGGTCTCCGTGGCAGTTAGGATTTGACACATTAGAGTTGGAACCTGGAGCCTGAGGCGCTCAGTAGCTGCCTGCAAATGTTTTATCAGTCTCTATGGTATATATATTTTTGTTTACTTAACAAAGATAGCTTTATAGGTATAATATTAAAGCTCAGAAGCATTATTCAGATAGAGAGAAATAGCAAGAACACAGCGTGGTACAAGGAGTATCACAACAGAGGAGACCTATCTCACCCAAAAGAAGCCAGACCCCACCTCCCGCCCAGTACATGGGGGAGACCCCAGTGGGGCAGAAGAGCAGCCCTCACTTTCTATAGAATCTCAAGAGTGCAGGATGGCCCACACCAACCGCTGCCCCTGCCTGGGATAGGAGACCCCAACAGACCAGCAGCCTGATCATTTACTTCAAGGGAGAGGGGCAAAAATTCATTTTCCAGGAGCAGTCCCAGGGGCTTGCGTCATCATTTCAGTTGCCACTTCTGCTGATGTCCAAGCCTAGCTTCTATGCACAGGGCCTCATACACATGGACACTTGCGAGAAGTTAAATATCAGGCAAAACGTCCTCTCCCCAAGACCAGCTGGGCATTTCTCCATGCAATCCTGTTGCCAGCAACCAGGGTTTCTTCCTTTGGGTCCCTGTAACGAACCTGGACTTGAACTGGTGCCCTTGGGGCAAGCCTTGCCTTCGGGGAAGCCCTTGGGGCACTGGAGTGGTGGCTAACTGGCTCATCAGCCAAAGCCCATGGTGTTTCCTAAAGAGCTTCCTACCCTGGCCAGGCCAGGCCACGCCCCCTCCTCCACTTAATCACAGCTTCGTTCCGTGCCCTCAGCTTGCTGATTGGCTGGCTGGCTGCCTGTATAGAATCACAAGAAGCCACAAGAAGTTGAGAGGATCGTCTATTCATCCTACCCATCCTGGGACCTGCTCTGCTTGCCCTGGATCTGGTTCTCCTCTCCCAGGCCCTGGTTTTTTGTCCCTGGACCAGCCCTGCCCTGCCCAGGGCTGGAATTAGGAATTTTGCACCCCTAGGCCCTTCCCAGGCTCCTGCCCCCAAGCCAAGCCCTGCCCCCAAGCCCCACCCCCACACTGCGTGGTCATGGGTGAGGGAGTTCCGTCTGAATGGCATGGCGCGTGCGGTAAGTGGGGGCACACATCCCCACTAACCCCCCACTCGTCCCCACGCACGGACCAACTGGGGAAAACTGCATTTACTCGGTAAGTGCAATGAGTGGGGGGTGAGTGGGGATGCATGTGCGGCCATGTGCACACCCCACCCATGCCCCAGTGCACCCACGGACCCCCCACCTAGCAGAGCCATGTAAAAAGGCCCTGTGAGGAGCCACTCGAAGAAGAACAGAAGGTTGCTGCCTTGTAAACAAGGTTCTTCGAGATGGCTCCTAACATTCTCACAACACCCACCCTTCCAGCCCCACATGGAATTTTTTTCTTATATTCCTAGAAAGGGTTGGAAGGAACTGTCATTCTGAGGGGGAGAGTGCGTTTTATACTAGAGGAGCTCGAGATCATCACGTGGTCTATTATTTGAATAGGGTGAGCATGCACAACCCAGTTGTGAGAATGTTGCGACTCATCTTGAAGAACCTTCTTTACAAGGCAACAACCTTCTGATCACCCACATGGGGAGGAGTTGTTTGTAAACAAACAGCTTTATCTCCCAGTCCGATCCAGCACTACCAGCAGGCAGATTGCAGAGGCGGTGAGGGATAGGGGGCCCCTCATGATGTGAGGGTGTCCTGCACCCAGGCTAGGGCTGCCCCCGCGGGGCCAGGCAGCGGCCCCCTGGGGGCCTCCCAGGCAGGAGGCTTCCATTGCAAGCAGCATGCAGGGGCGGGGGAACATAGCAGAGAGGCGCTGGCACCAGGATTGCTGCTTCACAGAAAATGCCACCCAAGGCCCAGGCCTAGGGGGCCTGCCTCTAAGTCCAGGCCTGCTGACAGTGACTCTGCCTCACTGGCTGCTTGCTATTCCAGCTCCCAAAGATAGAGATCAGGGAAGGGGAAGAGCTATTTAATCTCTGGTTCCCCGTGCTCAAAGGGAAGTAGTTATCAGGCATTTGGTATGCTTGTGTGAACACCCCCATCAGATAGAGTTTAACCCTTCTTGAGTCAGTGGCAGCCATTCACAGGCCTTTCTCTTCCTCAGAGACCAGGGTTCAAATCCCATCCTAGCTATGAACACTGAGTGATCTTGGGCAAGTCACTGGTCATTTTCAGACAAGACACTCCCCACCCACTAAACATGTTACAGGGCACCCATAGGGCAACACTGCAGCCCTGCAACATATATAGCGGGTGGGTGGTAGGTGGGTAGCGGGTGGAGAGTGTCTTGTCTGAAAACGCCCACTGTCTCTCAGTCTCCATCCCCCCATCTATAAAATAGGAGAAATGATGACCTGCCTCACAGGGTTGTTGTGAGGGGGAACTAGATAAAGATTGTAAAGCATTTTGAACACTGAAAGCACTAGAGAAAGTATTAATAATGTGTAAAGAGATCTTGGTTCTACCTAAAAGATTCTATCTAAAAGTTTTTCCCATCTAGCCTCACTAAATATATAGTTTCTGTCCCATGTGGCCTGTTGATTAACAAGGGTTACACTAGAGCTGTTTCCAGTTAGAGGATTTCTCTTCTGCGTGGAGTCTTCGATGCTTAATAAGGTTGGAACTCACACTGAAGCCTCTCCCACACTCAGGGCATTTATAGGGCTTCTCTCCTGTATGGACTCTCTGGTGTATACTAAGGTGGGAGTTGCTACGGAAGCTTTTCCCACACACAGGGCAGGCATAAGGTTTTTCTCCCGTGTGGGTTCTCTGGTGGCCAATCAGTACTGAGCTGTACGTAAAGCTTTTTCCACAATCGGGGCATTTATAGGGTTTTTCTCCTGTGTGAATTCTCTGATGTGTAAGCAGGTGCGAGTTGGTGTTAAATCTTTTCCCGCAGTCACCACACTTGTAGGGCTTCTCCCCCGTGTGGATTCTCTGGTGGATAATAAGGTCCGAGCTCCGACTGAAGCTCTTCCCACACTCCAAGCACGTATAGGGTTTCTCCACCATATGGACTCTCTGGTGACTGAGCAGGCCTGATTTAAAACTGAAGCTTTCTGGACAGTCAGGACACTTATAGGGTTTCTCCCCCGTGTGGATTCTTCTATGCATAGTGAGGGTTGAGCTTCGATTGAAGCTTTTGCAGCAGTCAGGGCATTTATAAGGCTTCTCTCCGGTGTGGATTCTCCGGTGCGTCACAAGGGTTGAACTCCGACTGAAGCTAATCCCACAGTCACAGCATCTATAAGGTCTCTCTCCCGTGTGGGTTCTCTGATGCATAATAAGGTACGAGCTCCGAGTGAACCCTTTCCCACAATCACCACATTTGTAGGGCTTCTCTCCCGTGTGGCTCTTCTGATGTCTTCTGACATATATAAGGCGATCAAAGCTTTTCCCACAGTCTGGGCACGGGTAGGGCTTCTCTCCCAGGTGGGTTTTTTGATGAGCCATGAAGTGCGAGCTCTGCTTGAAGCTTTTCTCACACTGGGAACACACATAGGGCTTCTCTCCTGTGTGGATTCTCTGGTGTCTGATCAGATCCGAGTGCCGGCATAACCTTTTCCCACACTCAGAGCAAATATACTGTTTCTTGTCTGGGTGGTTTCCCTTCTGGGGCACGGGTTCATTCAATTCCATGAGACCTTCCTGGCCGGAAGTGGATTCATCCCCCATCCCCTCCATGGGAGCTCCCTGACATCTCTCCAAGTTGCGCGGACTCTCACAAGCTTCTCCCTTATGAGGATCTGGGGAAATGTTTCTTCCAGATAATGTCTCCTGTGTTTCTTCCTCCTCCTCTTCTTCTGGAAGCTAAAATTTGTAACTTTGTTAGAGACTAAAAATAATGAACTCAGCTGAGATCTAAGCTTTGCAAGCCATTATACAAATCTGTAAGTAACTAACAGACTCTGTCAGCTGGATCCTCAACCTTTGTGTTACTGCTGTGCACTCAGTTCCTTTCAGATGCCAATTCCCTTTACCTGATAAACTATACCCCCGCCCACGTTTGCTTTAGCCTCATCATCTCTTTCATTTACTATTGCCTATTACTATCAACTTGGCACCTGAGAAGTATCTGGTCTCTCCCTATGTTTCCCTCTCTTTTGCCTCCCCTCCTTTGTCTTTCCTAGATTGCAAGCCCCTTAGGGCAGGGACCTGTCTCTAATTTATTATTGTTCAGCACCAGGTACATTGCTCATGCTATATAAATAATAAAACCTATCATTTCTTCCTCTCTTATGCCTACATATTTTTACAGTTTTGTTTTTAAATGTCTGGCATCTTTTTTTTTCTTTTCTCCCCATCTACAGACCCCTCTCTAGTTGCTCTGTCCTATCTACTTCCACCCAAGTCACTGCTGTGCCTTCCCATGTATACCTGCTCAGTCTAAATATTTCTGACTTGCTACATGTCTGAGGAAGGGCCCTGTGCGGCCTGAAAACTTGCACACACTCCCCAGCAGAAGCTGCTCTAATAAAAGACATAATTTGGACCACTTCATCTCTAACTCTTACATTTGGGACCAACACGGCAACCACTCTCTCCTCCTCTACTTCAGAATTTTCCTCCTCCACAGTCTCATTCACCAGCTTGTCACCTGCTGGAATAAAGAAAGAATTTCTATGTGAGGGTGTTCACGTGACAGACTTAATAAATCACTGGGTGTTTTTACACACACACTTTCTCCTGCATGTTTGCTGTTACATCCTGAACTTTCTGTGTCTCTAAATGACTCACCCAAATCTTAAACATCTGGCTCTTTGAACTTATGCACAGAACTTCTCCCAGAACTTTTGTGTGTAAAACGTTCTCCTGGTAAACTGCTTTACTCCAGGCAGCTGTGGTCACTTGGTTTCCATGGCAGCCCCTCACGTCTACAGCTGTGGCTACTTTAGGCTGCCTCAGGGCAGCGTGTGTGTGAAGAATGCATCTAGAACTTACTTGTGGACTTGTAAACCCAGAAGATAAAAAAATCCGGAACTTTAAGGCGTGTGTAAAAATGCCCACTGTGATGTGTCAGGCTGTGGCCCCTTTAAGGCTGGCCTGCTCATCACTTTGGCCCCGCCTCATTTAGAGGTTATATAAGCGGAAGGCTAGAGAGAGAAGTCAGTTGGTGATGAGCTGCTGATGGGGTGGCTTGCCTGAGTGAGGTGTCTGAACCTGACTCTGCAAGGATGTAACCCAGCTGGATAGGCTGTTCGTCATAGTCAACAATGTGATGCAGCAACTAAAAAGGCAAATGCTATCTTGGGCTGCATTAACAGACGCTTTCTCTGTAAGACAAGGGAAGCGATTGTTCCTCTCTATTTGGCTCTGGTCAGGCCTCATTCTAGACAACTATGTCTAATTTTGGGCAGAGCATTCAGAGGAAAACAACAAGGATGATTAATGGGAGTGAGACCTATGAGAGGAGATTGAAAGGATTGGGAACGTTCAGCCTGGGGGGGGGGGGAGGAAAAGATTAAATGGGGGGAGAGACAGTTACAATTTTCAAATGCATAAAAGACTGCTCTAAGCAACGTAGTGCCCAGTTGTTCTCTCTAGTCACTGGCCACAATCCCAAGCGGGATTCGCACGGCATCCGTGTGGGTTCCGCGTGGCACAATGTGCTTTCAATGGACATGCGTGCACTTTGCGCACATGTGCGCACATTTAGGTTGTGCACAGCGCACGCAGGGCGTGGGATTGGCTCCGTTGAGGATTGGACCAGAGTTAATGGGTTCAAATTAAAAGGAGAAAAGATCTGGCAAGACACTAAAAAGAAGCCTCCAGCTACCAGGCAGAGTCAGGCAGCGGGATAATTTGCCAAGGGAGACCTGAAGGCACCATCACGGCAGGACCGTTAGAAAGAGGTTAGACAGGCATCTCTCAGGGATGGATCGGCTAGAATAGATAACTCTTGGGGGTTCCACGATTTCACGCACTAGTCACACCAATAGCAAAGGGACTGATAGACAAACGTGTCAACAACTCCCATAGCAGAGGGCCTACATGGGCTGCTAAACATGCCCACTAGCCTGCAGAGAGCAGTCCTGGATTCTTCCATCGGGGCTTATGTCAGCAGAGCAAGGGATTCCGTACCAGTGGGGCCAGTCTGCCCTGGAGAGGGACTCCCTGCTTCCTACTAAATGTCTGTTGGGAGAACGGAGTATAGAGCAGGGGATCCCTGTGTAACAGAGTGGCCGGCTATTGCCGGGCGTCAGCGAGCTGCAGTGCTGAAGGACACACCTGTGCAATTAGGCAGGCAGCTCGCTAATTACCTGCTAGGCTATTAGCACAGGTGTAACAGGGTTGAGTCTAAAGCAATGCTCCCTCCAGCCAATCCGGTAAGAGGGAGGAGCATAAAAGAACGGCCCTGACAGCTAAAGAGGAGGGTGGGAAGGAAGAGTGCTAGGTTGGTGGCTGGAAAAGCCACCTTAGCTCTCGATGAAAGGCAGCCTTGCAGGGAGCAAGCCTCCACTCCCCTGGACAACAGGCACTACTAACCCAGCTGCCAGAGCCAAAGACTGTGATTGTTTTGTTCAGCCAGGAGACACCCAAATCTCTGGGCCTGGCCGGAGACTCTGGGTGAAAACAGACATGACACTAACCACCCTTGGTGGTCATTTATGCATGTTGCAGGGCTGCACAGGGCACCAATACAGCCCTGCAACATGCATAAATAACCACCAAGAGTGGTTAAAGGGTGGTTAGCGTCATGTCTGTTTTCACCCTCTGTTTGTGGTAAGAGGTTTGCTAGGAAGCAAAGATCTAATTATATTTCTGTTTACTACCTTTATGTTTGGGGACCTGCTTTATTGGGGGATGCTCTGCGCTGGAGGTTTTTGAGGGATGGGCTGTAAGGGGTGATTCAGAGGCCTGAACTAAGTTACATCTAGGGGATCAATACTGGTCCTACAGAGGGCTCGGAGGAGTAACTGTGGTGTGGCATGGGAGAGCTATTCCCCAGAGTGGCTCCTCCTATAGTGGAAAACCAGACCTGTCCACACCCTGCCTGAACTAAATCTCTGTGGGCAGATGGGAGGAGGCTAGCCTGCCAGACCACTCCCCTGCTTTGCAGAAGTAAGTATCTCTCCTTAAACCACCAGTTCAGGGGGAACAAAGAAGAGGTTAAAATGAGGTAGGAGGTATTTCGCTTCAAAAAAGCACTTGTGTGAACACGTTCTGTGGGGAGCCTGTACAGAAAGCTTCTCACTCATATGCCTTAAGATAACCCACAACTTCTAGTAACTGAAGGGAAAGGGATTCTTACCTGGGAAGGTTGCATTCTCAGGATTCTCCTGCATGACGTTTCTGGACAGGGCTCTCTAACTGGGATCCAGTAGAACTTACTGCCTCCTTCTGTGAAGGTCGCTGGCACTTGAAACAAAAAAAGGAATTTTCGACTCAGCCACAACCTCCCCGGAAGGGCAGAAATGAAAGATGCATCTTGCCAATTAATTTATTATTATTTATTTATTTATTTAAATTTATGCGCCGCCCCCTCCTGCTACAAGCATCTCGGGGCGGCTAACAACATTTTAAAACCCATAGCTAAAATACAATTAAAACAACCTAAACCCCCAGATTAAAATAACCCATACCCAAACCCTCCCTAACCCAACCCAGCCCCCCACCCACTACCCGTCTCCCCCACCCCTACCCACTCCCTTCCCCGAAGGCCTGGACGAACAGCCAGGTCTTACGGGCCCGGCGGAAAGCCAGCAGATTCAGGGCCAGTCGAGCTTCCTCCAGGAGGAAGTTCCATCTGGGATATTTTTTAGTTACTGCTAAGTTGTGGGGGGGGAGTTTGGTGGGTTTTTTTAATAGTTTAGGGGGGAAAAAATTATTTTTTTTAACTTTATCACTTTCTTTAAAAAAAATCATCATTTAAAATGCATATTTTAACTTTTTTTTTCTATTTCAATCTGTGTGACAGCTTTAACTGATGAATGCTTTTAAGTTGTAGCGGAAACCAGTTGGGGTGCATTCATGCGCCTCGCTCTTAATGGCTTTCCCCCCTTGCAACCTTGTCTCAGCCTAACCTAGCTCACAGGGTTGTTGCGAGGATTATTTATTTATTTTTGTTGGATTTCTAGGCTGCCCCATCCTGCTACGGCAGCTCGGGGCGGCTCACATCTTAAAAATAGAAAGTGAAAACCAAACACCCTCACAGTGGAGCTAAAAACCCACCCTCCCCCCTTCCCAACCCCTCACCCTCGCCAAAAGCCCAGTGGAACAGCTGGGGCTTACGCTGTCTACAGAAAGAGGGAAAGTCTGGGGCCAGGCAGACCTCCGTCAGGAGGGAGCTCCACAGCCGCGGAGCAGCCACCAAGAACGCCCTCTTCATCGTCGTCACCCAAGAAACTCAGGGGACCCCTGAGCAGGGCACTCCCAGCCGACCGCAGGGGCCAATCCAGGACCTGGGGGAGGCAATCCTGCAGATAGGCAGGGCCCAGGCCATATAGGGCTTTAAAGGTCAAAACCAACACCTTAAATTGGGCCTGGAAGACTATAGGCAACCAGTGCAGACTTCGGAGCACCGGTGTAATGTGCTTGTGGCGACCCGTCCTTGTAAGGAAGTGGTCCGCCACATTCTGCACCAGCTGCAGTTTCCAGACCGTCACCAAGGGTAGCCCCATGTAAAGTAGTCCAGTCCAGAGGTGATGAAACCATGGATGATGGTTGTCACTGAGAAACATGGTGGCCAGGTTGGAGTCCGAAACGTACAGTCGAAGCCGTCGTAACAGTTGTAATTGGCAAAATATGCCCCTTGTCACAGCTGCCACCTGGGCATCCAGGCAGAGCTGCGAATCGAGGAGCACCCCCGGCTCTGAACCTGAGGGACCAACAGAGGGCGGACCCCAATGATGGGTGCCATCACTCCCTCAGCCCCTCCCACCAGCATCACCTCGCGGGATTCAGTTTCAGACGGCTCTCCCTCATCCAGTCCCCCACAGCCGTCGGACACCAGGTAAACACTAGGGCTGCCGGGCCGGGGTCAGCTAAAAAGGAGAGGTAAAGTTGGGTGTGATCAGCATACTGACAGCGCATACTGATGACACCGCACACCATACCCTCTGATGACCTCTCCCAAAGGCTGCATGTACACACCGAACAGGAGGCGGGACAGAATAGAACCTTTCAGGACTCCACACACGAGGTCCCGGGGAGCTGATTAAGAGTCACCCAGTACGACACATTGAGTTCTACCGGCCAGGAACAAACAGAACCATTCAACAACAGTCCCTCCCACTTACTCCGGCTTGGTCCCACAGGCGGGCCACCAACATTTCATGGTCAACAGTATCAAATGCAGCTGAGAGTTCTAACAGGATCAGCAGGGTCGACCGACCCTGGTCTAGCTGATGGTAGAGGTCATCGACCAAGGCCACAAACACAGTCTCGGTGCCAAAACCCAGGGGATCCAGAAAACTGACACGGTCCAGATACCACTGAAGCTGCTGAGCCACCACCCATTCAATAACCTTCCCTAAAAAGGGAAGGTTAGGGATTGGCCGATAGCTGGTCAGGGAGTGAACGTCCAATGATGGATTCTTGAGCAGAGGCTGCACCACCGCCTCCTTGAGGCAGCCTGGTACTCTGCCCTCCCTAAGGGAGACACTGATTACCCCAGCCAGCAACAGCGCCAATGTCTCCAGGCTGGCCTTAATCAGCAAGGATCGGCACAGGTCTAGTTCACAACAGGTGGCTCTAACAGTCCCAAGGACATCCTCCGCCTCCACTGGAACTGAACCCACAAAACAGGACAATGCGCGGCTTCCATTACCTCGGGTTCGCCCACTGCAGTAAACACACACTGCAGTAAACGCAGTGTCAAAGTCCTGGTGAATCTAGGCGATTTTATTATTAATTATTATTATAAGCATTTATATAGCGCCAGCAATGTACCTGGTGCTTTACAAAGAATAAGATAGACATGGTCCCTGCCCGAGAGCTTACAGTCTAAAAGACAGGGGGAGGGGAGACAGGGAAGGGGGAACACAGGGAGAGACATGGGACGCAACTATCATGAGGATGCGAGAACTCTGGTACACATTCTTGGCTTGGTTACAGTACAATGGGGGTTTGCAGATAACAGGTGGGGGATAATCCTGGGTGGGGATGATTAGCAGGAGTTAGGAAGGGCGGAGCGAAAGAGGTGGGTTTTGAGGAGGGACTTGTGGGTACAAAGGGAGGGGGCAAGGCAGATGTGGGCAGGAAGGGAGTTCCAGATGTGCAGGACAGTGAGGGAGAAGGGATGAAGGTGATTGGGGGAGCAGGGGAGGTGTCGGAGGATGAGGGAGGGGATGCGAGAGGAGCGGAGTGCTCAAATAGGGGTTCGGAGGGAGATCAGGGCAGAGAGGTTATGAAGGGTTTTGCAGGTGAAGATGAGGAGCTAATGCAGAATACGGTCAGGAAGGGGGAGCCAGTGGAGAGAGGAGAGGCGAGGCTGCACATGGTCAAAGTGACGGGCTAGGTGGATGATCCTGGCAGCAGAGTTTTGAATAGAGACGAGGGAAGAAAGGTGAGAGCGGGGGAGGCCAGTAAGGAGGAGGTTACAATAGTCGAGGTGCGAGATGACTAGGGCATGGAGAGTTTTGGCAGAGGAGACAGACAGAAAAGGGCTGATCTTAGCAATGTTGTGGAGGGAGAAGCGGCAGGATTTGGCCACTGAGTCAATGCAGGGTTTGAAGCTAAGGTACGAGTCGAAGATGAAGCCCAAGCTATGGGTTTGGGGGACAGGGAGGATGGAGACCCATCAATGGCAATTGACAGGGAAGAGGGAGAAGAAGGATTGGGAGGGAAGATAAGGAGTTCAGTTTTCGCCATGTTCACTTTGAGTTGCCGTTGAGACATCCAGGTGGAGATATCAGAGAGAGATGAGCTTGAACAGAGGGGGAGAGGGAAAGAGTGGAGAGAGAGAGTTGAGTGTCATCCGCGTATAGGTGGTATTGGAAACCAGAGGCAACGAGTTTGCCTAGGGAATGAGTGTAGATAGAGAAGAGGAGAGGGCCAAGGACAGAGCCTTGGGGAACCCTGACCGAGAGGGGTAGGGAGGAGGAGGGGGAGGAGTTAGGAAGAGATACACTGAAGGAGCAGTCAGAAAGGTAGGAGGAGAACCAGTCGAGGACAGAGTCCCGGAAACCCAGGGAGTGAAGCGATTCAAGCAGGAGTGAGTGGTCAATAGTGTTGAAGGCAGCAGAGAGATCAAGGACAAGAACAGAATAAAGGCGGTTGGATTTAGCCACAAGAAGATTGTTGGTGATCTTAGCCAGAGTGGTTTCAGTGGATTGAAGGGGGCGGAAGCCAGATTGGAGGGGGTCAAGGGAGGAGTTGGCAGAGAGGAGGTCAAGGCAACAGGAGTAGACAACGTGTTCAAGGAGCTTGGAAGCAAAAGGGAGGAGCGAGACAGGACAGTAATTAGAGGGTTCAGAGGAGCTTGGAAGCAAAAGTTGATGTAACCAAGCCAAGTACGTGCACTTGAGACCTCGCATCTTCATGAATGTTAGACCCCTTGTCTCTCCCTCTGTTCCCCTTCCTAAGTCTCTCCCACAGCTCCTGTCTCGCAGATTGTAAGCCCTAGGGGCAGGGACCGTGTCTATTTTGTTACTTTGTAAAGTGCCAGGTACACTGCTGGCGCTATGTAAATGTTTGTTAATAATAATAATAATAATAATAATAATAAAAGGGAGGAGCGAGACAGGACAGTAATTGGAGGGTTCAGAAGGATCCAGAGTGGACTTTTTGAAGATGGGGAAGACAGTGGCATGCTTAAAGGCAGAGGGGAAGGAGCTGGTTGAGATGGAGAGGTTGATGATGCGCAGGAGGGGAGGGGCGACAGTGGAGGCAATGGAGGTCAGGAGGCAGGCAGGAATAGGGCCCAGGGGGTAAGTGGAGGGGTTGGAGGAGAAGAGCAGGGAGGAGATTTCCTCAAGGGAGGCAGGAGGGAAGGAGGACAGGAGAGAGGTGGAGGGAGGAGGGAGAGGGGGAGAAGTGGTAGTGGGAGAGGACTTGGAAGCCATATCCAGGCGGATCTTGTCAATTTTAGAGGTGAAAAAGAGAGCAAGATCCTGAGCGGAGAGAGAAGAGGGAGGAGGAGGACAGGGGGGTTTAAGAAGGGAGTCAAAGGTAGAAAAGAGGCGGCGAGGGTCCCGGGAGCAGGACTCAATGTGTGAGGCATAGTAGTGCTGTCTAGTGAGGGAGATAGCAGAGTTGAGCGATGAGAGGCAGAATTTGAAGTGGAGGAAGTCAGCGCAGTAGTGGGATTTGCTCCAGAGGCGTTCAGCAGCCCTGGTACAGGAACGGAGATGGCGAATGATGGGGGTGAGTCAAGGGCGAGGGTTACGGGAGCGAGCTGGGTGGGAGGAGAGGGGGGCAAGGGAGTCGAGGGTGGAGACGAGAGAGGAGTTGAAGGTGGAGATGGCAGAATTGGGGGAGGCGGAGGAGAGGACTGAGGGGAGAAGACAGGAGAGGCAGGAGGCAAAGTCCTGGGGCACAATGGCCTGCAGATCACGGAAGGGACGGGGAGATGGGGAAGAGGAGTGGGAGAGGTTGAAGGAGGCAAAGAAGTGGTCAGATATGGGAAGGGGCTCGAAGGAGAGATCAGAGACAGAGCAGTTCCTAGAGAACACGAGATCAAGAGAGTGACCATCAGTGTGGGTGGGGGAGCTAGTGCAGAGGTGGAGATCCACAAAAAAGTCGACAAACATGTTGCAGCAAGCACTGGAGAATTCCAGTTCCAGGCAGAGGGAGGTCGGACTGACCAGCCCCCTCATCACCCAGGAAAGCTCAGCTGGATGCGACTTTGTGGATGCTAGGAGAGCAGCAAAGAACCTGTTCTTTACTGCCTGCACAGCCACAGCACAGGTTCGTAAACATAGGCCGCTTTCAGACCTTCCCCTCCCCGCGCATATTCTGTTAGCGGGAGGGAATGTGCAGTCAGGAGATGCGTGGGAATCCGCCGGTCAGAAAGCCGCGCCCCCCTGCGCGGCCTTGCTGGCAGACACGCAGAGCTGGATTTCCTGATCCGTATCGTCTGCTGGCAAAGCCGCACGGGGGGGGGCTTTCAGACCTGCCGATCCCCGTGCATATCCTGGCTGCACGTTCCCTCCCGCAGCCAGAATATATGGGGGGGCGAGGGAGGTAGGTCTGAAAGCGGCCTAACTCTGTGCTGCAATCGGTCAGCTTCAGTACAAGACTGGAGCTACCGTCGCTCCAACTGCCGCCCTTCACGCTTCATCCACCGCAGGTCTTCCGTAAACCTGGGGGAACCGTGCTGTCAGCGTTCAGGGGGTGGATGCCTAGGAGTCGTTCGGTTGATGGCCTCAGTCAGCAAGGTGTTCCTAAGGGCCACGAGGTCATCGAGCGAACGGTCGTCTAGATCGGAAGGGAGCTCCCCTGGAGCGTTCTGGAACTAAAAGTTGCGTTTTTTAGTGCTATGTGAAGCGCTCCACGTGCCATGACAGGGGGGTGCTATATAGAAATACAAATTATTATTATTTTATTGGGCCCCTTTCCAATTCGTGGATCTGGATCCTGGTTCCAATTCCCCACTGAACTCCAAGGAAGGGAGCAGAGTTGATGGCATGCAAACAAGGATGGGGGAATGGATCCTTGCCACAGCTCCATGATCGGAACCCTCCTCTTCTTTCCCCCCCGATCCTGAGCCAACACATCCCCAACTCCCATCTACCCCATGAGAAATTTGTATTCAGTTTTAAAGTGTCCCGCAGGAGGGGAAAGGTTCCCCCAGACCTACCCTAAATTGTTTCGCCTGTGCAGACCTGGCTCTCGGATGCCTCAGAAAGGATCCTTCCTTCCATCCTTTTTACCATCTTGATGCTCCTCTGAACCCTCTCCAGGTTGTTGTCAGTAGCCTTCTTAAAGTGAGGCACGCAAAAACGGGTCACAGTACTCTCGCTGAGGCCTGGCTAGGCCAAAACCGAGAGGAACAATCACTTCCCTTGTCTTACAGACAATACTTCTGTCGACACAACCCAAAACAGCATTTGCCTTATGCATAATATAGCTTGTTGTTTCTGGTTTATTTGGGTCTCCTCCCAAATCTCTACAAGGCAGGCCCTTCCACAGCCTGGGAGCTCCCTGCATCCAAAGCTCTGTGGGCCTGTATTTTGCACACACATGGATCTTGCTATTCAATTTTACTCATGGATTCCACCAGCTTGCCTTGATCCGACACGGTCTCAGCGACTTTGGGCGTGATCACTAGCCACTTACTAAGTGGCCAAAGTCCTTCCTGAGGCATCTGTGGCTAGTGGATGACGGCTACACACACACCTCAGCAACCACCCTCTCGCTAGACAACGGTCTTCCCTTTCTTTCTATCCCTGATCCCTCTCCTTCTAATCCAGGATTTTCCCTGGGGAAGTTCAAGACAGCAGCTTCCTTGCAACAGCAAATTCAATTATCTTGAAGCTTAGAAGTAGCAAATCCCCAACCGCTGCCAGATCAGATGCTCCGAGCGCGCACACGCATCCTTCCCGACCAGCCACATCCCTTTTCCAAAATCTCTCTCTAAATCACCTGCAGTTTTCAGCTCAGCAGTTCCTGGATTCGGGGTTAGATGATCCAGCCTGGGAGCCCCCACCTTGGCTAGGTTCAAGGAGCGGAGATCAAGGTTTCCCCCAGGTACTAATTGGGCGCAGCAGCTGCTCAGCCCGAGTCTGTAAATGAGTCAGGCCCAAGCAGCAGAAGCTCCAGATGCTAACGAGAGGCAGGGAGTGTCTGAAAGAGAGAGCCGTTTCTACTCCTTCAGAAAAAGCCAGAGCCCTCTGCTGGCCACAGCTCCATGCGAGCAAAAGAACAAAACAAAAAAACCCTAGTCATTTGTGGACAATTAAATGAAAACCTCAGCTCGGTGTATTATATGGCGTTGGACAAAAAGGCAAACAGAATGTTAGGAATTATTGGGAAAGGGACAGAGAATAAAAAATAAACTATCATAACACCACTATCTAAATCTACGGTGCAACTGCTGCACTTTTAATACAAATCACGTGCCGTTCTGGTCGTCCCATCTATAGTAGAACTGGAAAAGCTCCAGCTTAGGGCAGCAAAAATGATCCAGGGTATGGAACAGCTCCCATATGAGAAGCTGGATAGGTTGGGGCTCTTCACCCTGGAGAAGAGACAACTGAGAGGCGATAGGATAGAAGTTAATGAAATCATGAGTGGCGCGGACCTAGTAAATAGAGAATGGCTATTTACCCTCTCGAACAGCACTAGAACTAGGGGGCACTCCATGAAACTAACTGGCAGTGGATTTAAAACAAACAGAAGAAACTATTTTTTCACTCAACGTGCCATTAACTTGCGGAACTTGTTGCCGGAGGACGTGGTCAAGGCCAGCAACATCACTGGGTTTAAAAAAGGACTGGATACATTCTTGGAGGATAAATCTGTTTAAGGGCTATTATTCAAGTAGATTGGGGGACGAATCCTCTGACGGTCAGGAGCTCGGAATGAACAGCAAGGAATTATGACTTGTTGGGTAATCCTCCGAAGTGACTGTCACTGTCAGAGACAGGATGCTGGGCTCGATGGAACATTGGTCTGACCCAGTACGGCACTGTTGGCAGTACGTATGTTCTTAATCAGCACCGTAGCAAGGCTCTGGGGGACCCAGATGAAACACCAAGGCCCTTGCTCCTGTAAATGATAGAATATTAAAGCCAACCATGTCCTATTCAGCCACACCCAATTTTAATTAAAACCCTCTATATTTTAGAAATTAGAATGCTTACGTATATACAGAAAACAGGATTGATAATTTAAACTTAACATTTCATTATTAATTATTAATTATTATTATTATTACAGGTGACAGCGGCAATGTCCCATGCTGCATTTTCTCAGCATTTAACCCTGATTAACTAACGTGCTCTTGCCCATTTTAAGCACTGCAATTATTTTTAAATAAAATTTCTTTCTTTGAAAATAAGTTTCCTGGTTTTTGGAGATGAAAAGTATGGCCCTTCTTATGTTCTTGAACAAATGACAGGAGCAGCTTGGAGATTCCTCTGACTCAGAGAAGCAACATGGACGGGA
Source organism: Sphenodon punctatus (assembly GCA_003113815.1). Classification (NCBI taxonomy): domain Eukaryota; kingdom Metazoa; phylum Chordata; class Lepidosauria; order Sphenodontia; family Sphenodontidae; genus Sphenodon; species Sphenodon punctatus. Next base: position 1,025,529 of record QEPC01013206.1, read on the forward strand.
ATGGAGTTAAATTAGTTATTAGAATATTGAATTTCTTGTATGTATAGTGTGTTGTGGTATAAGGCATTTTATAACTGAATAAATCTAAGCCAAGGCTATTCGAGGGGGGGGGGGCGGCTCTCACCTCACTCACCTTATGCCTCCATACAACCCGGACAGGGGGAGACCCTGGTTCAAGTCTTGCCTTAGCCAGAAACTCACTGGGTGAGCTTGGGCCAGTCACAACATTCTCTCAGCCTAACCTACCTCACAGGATTGTTGTGAGGATTAAAAGTTGTGTTAAATTGTTGTATGTAAAGCACTCCAAGTGCCATGGCAGCAGGGTGCTATTTAAAGATGATGATGATTATTAAACGAGACACGCATGGCCACCTACCGTCCACGTGGGAAAGCACTCGTTTGAAGTTGGTGTGGGGCGGGGGGAGGCACATTCCCATGCTCCACACACTGGCCACCCATGGCCATGCACAGAGCACTCCTGAAGAATCTGGAGTGCCCTGTGAGGCGACTGGGGGGCCAGTGCATGGACAGGGCAGCCATGCTGGGAGCCACCCGTGTGAAGCCTTCCCCATGGGTGGACACCCAGCTGCCCCCCACACACTGACCAAAGGACAGACACACACCCTCCCTCCAGCCGCGCTCGTTTAAAAACACCCAGAGAGGGAGACAATGTAGTTCCAGTGATTTCTCTTATTTAACCAATTTCTGTCCGTGAAGGTGTGCAGCTTTCAGGTCACATAAAGCCCTTCCTCTGGCATGTAACAAGTCAGAACTATATACACTGAGCAAATGCAGGAGAGGGGCCAATATAAGAAGGCAGTGATTGGGAACGAGCTGGAAAAAGGGAAGAAGCATGGTAAGAAAAAAAAACAACCCATAGAATTCAGACATTTAAAAACAATGAGGTTAAAGAAAACATAGGTAACAGTAAACGCAGGTTAAGAACTACGCAAGGGCAAACATTTAGAGATGGGGTGGCAGGGGGTAACTTTCCAGAGGGAGGAAAATTTGCATCAAGGGAAAGTCTAGGGCAGGGGTGGGGACAGATCCCCCAGCCCAAGGGCATAGCTGTAATACAGGGACAGGCAGTACAGCTGCAATGGAGGGGGGGGCACGGCCCCTGGTGCAGCTGCATCCTCTGCAGCTGGGAGGGGCGGGTGAGTAGGGTAGCCCCATTTCAGCTTCTGCCCTTGGGGGGTCGTTCGAATGTAACAAACTAGGGCTGAATCGGGAATTCCACCCGGTTCCCAATTTGGATGGAGCTGGGTTGTTAGATCAGAAGTCAGATCAGATGAAATTCCCATTGAAATTCTGATCAAGCTGACCGGCAACGAAACCCAAAATGGTTTTTGTTTTGTTGGACAGTGGTTGCACGTGCGCAGAACGGCCACGGCCATTTCTGTGCACACACCGATCAATCAATCAATCAATCCGAATTCCGGCAGTCATTCCATGTCAGAGGCTAGCCCGGGCTCTGGCCCCCAGATTCGCTCCAGGTCACAGCCCGGGCTGGGCTCTGCTTGACTGGGGCAGAGCGGGTCACAGAGGGCTATCGCGTGTCGTGTGGCCCCACCGTGAACTGGTCCAGCTCGGATCCATCATGGATGATTTCGTGGAACTTTTCCACAAAATCAGAACGGGTGTTTCGAACCAGCCCTACTAACTACGCCTCCGCCCAGCCTGGGAGCCGATTACCACCTACAGCGGCCTTCTATTGGGCCTCTTTCCAATTCCCACATCTGGCCACTCCATCCAACCCCCTTAACCACCAAAGAAGCAGCGGAGATTGTGTGCACACGAGGACAGGGGCCGGATTTGTGGACAGAATCCATGATCTGGACTCTCCTCTCCCTTGCCCCACCTTGGACCCCCGCCCCACCATGCATTACCTCTGCACGCTTTTCCCACCTCTCTTTCCCACACCTGTAGGTCTCTGCAGCCTCCACCTGGCCAAGTGGTTCCCCACCCCAGGGTCTAGTAAAGGTGGGGAAACCCTGGCTCGTGGGCCAAATTTGGCCCATGGCTCCTTTCCAATTCCTGCATCTGGTCCATGACCCCCACCCCACTCTCTAGTATTGAAGGAGTGAGCTCACGGGGAAGGAGTGGACACGGGGGTCCATGGCACAGATCTATGAACTAGACCCTTCTTCCTTCTATCCGGAGAACACCACTCAAGACTCCTCCCCACCAACTCCTCCTGTCCAACCTACAGATCTTTGGACCAACTTTTCAAAGTGGCCTGTGGAAAAGGTTTCCCTGCCCTTGGCTGGATCCCCAATGTTTTGCCTGCATAGTCCCATTTTTGGGGGAGATTTTAATATAATCCCATGGCCCCAGGCAGCTGGGGTGCAGCGAAGGCCACTAGCATAACGAGGTTAAAAAAGAAATACATTGGCTAATGGCGGTTGCCCACCCTTGCACATGTACAAAATAGCAGCAGTGTGGGGTACCCCCATTTTGTGCATGAGCAGGGCAGGGCACTGCCACTCTGCACATGTGCAGCGTGGGATACAAAAGGGCAGAATTTTGGACAAAATTCCACCACAGCTTAAATCCACGGCAGAATTCCATCCAACAGTCCAAAAACCTCTAGCAAGCCAGAAGGGCTGTTTTCAGTTCCATCCTAGGCCGAGTTCTTGTCTCTCCCTTTGCTCCCCATCCTTCATCTCCCCCATCTCTCGGACTGTAAGCCCGAGGGCAGGGACCGTGTCTATTCCATTACTTTGTAAAGCACCAGGTACATTGCTTGTGCTATATAAATACTTGCTAATAATAATAATAATAATATTAAATGTGAAATGAAATTGTTCACTCCTACCTCCTGGCAGTCAGAGGTTTATGGACAAACTGAGCCCATGGTTGCACCCACCCCCCTAGCCAAATTGGCCAATACCCATTGAGCTAACCCCACAGCTTCCCATACCATGGTTCCCCATCTCCCCTGTCCTAACCCCTTCCATCTCGGCAGTCTTTGTGCGGAATACAGGGAAGTTGGGGCCCCGTGGGTCCCTTCCTAACATACAAATTTTCGATGGACACCCACGGAGAGACTCGCCTACTGGAAAAAGGGAAATGTTACTATAATTAATTTAGGATTTCCAATTAAACATCACCACCACCACCCCCTTCAAGGGCTCCCCTGCATCGACGACACAGGTTATGCATCGATTATTTATAATTTGTTCATGGTTCGCATGTGTTTGGGGGGGCCACCCTCCTGATTCACCACAGGCCGGGATGCCTGTGTCTCAGACTAGACGAATCCAGATTTTGTTTTCAGTCCTGCTCACACTCCTGTTACCATTTCAGTCACAGATCCCCTGTATCAGGGGCCCTGAATGGTCCCTCTGCACATAGACGGAGCCTTGTGTGGTCACACAGCCTGTGCTTGTCTGGGTCCAACACCCTGCATACTCTAGCTGAATTCACAGGAGATACATACCTCTCCTGGTGCCGCTGCTGCACACACACACACACACACCCTCCCCTCAGACTGGTACTATCATCAGGTCTCTCCTGGGATTTGTCCCCAAGGGAGGTGTAGAGATTAACACAGGCAGTGCACTGGATGCCCAAAAGGACCCCACCTTCAGCCTCCCACCTCTTAAAAACTAGCTGCCTTGGCTGAGGCATGTGCTCTTTGGTGTTTTCCTTCAGTGGTGACAGAAGTGGTGATCGTGGGACTCTGGGAAATAGATGAATATGTGCTTAAATAGTTGAATGTGTGCTCAGGGGGTTTGGGGACTCTCCCGGGTGAGAGACAGGGAACGGACAGGGCCTGCCTTATCCCAGGGCAACTTGGGGCAGCCGCCCCGGGCCCCGCTCTTTCTGAGGGCCCTGCCCTGGCCTCTATTTTCACCTGGACAGGCTGTGGGGGCATCACTCCCTCTCCGTGGGGCCCCAAACATGACCCCCTACAGGGCACCGCAGAGGTTGCCCTCAAAGGTGGGGGGGGGGGCCATTTTATCTTCGCCCTGTGCCCTGCAAATTCTAAGACCGGCCCTGGGGACTGAGGGGGCTGTGGGGAGGTGTAGAGGGTATAACTTTATTTGAAATGTTTACATTTATATTGCGATGTGGTGTTAATGCTTTGTAAAAATGCCGTCTTGAGTCCTGCAGAGAAAGGCAGGATAGAAATTGAAAATAAGAATCTCTACCCTCTGCTTCTAGATTGATCATGTGAAAAGATAGGTTCGCAGTAGGCACCGGGCATAACGTGCTTTTACTCCCTCACCCCACTCCAAAAAAACCCACTTTAGCTTAGAAACCAAGATTTATCAATCATGTTCACTCCCTCATGCACATTTGTTGTAATTGGTGAAGGAATTAACCCTGCTGTCGGTCTCCCTGCTGCCACAGAGAATGGGTGCTTGCCGTGTTGGTCCCAAACATAAAAGACAGAGGGCACTTTCCCATGAGACTTTCAGCGCATGCTCTGCCTCTGGGAAAAAATCCAGGAGGCAAAGCATGCACAGGGTCTGCAACGCGGGAGCACCTACCCCCGCCCCACACATTTTTTTTTTGCCAGTGATCCTGGAGGATTGCAGAGTAGGGCAAACAGGCTCTGCAATCCTCTGCAAACCCCGTGTGTGCTTTGCCTCCCGGATTTTTTCCCAGAGGCACAACATGCACGGGAAGTCCTGTGGGAAAGCGCCCAGAGGCCCTTCTTAAACGAGACACACCCACTCAAGCCCACCAACCGGACATGGGTGGGTGCATCTCATGAGAAAGCAGTGGAAGCGGGTGAGTGGGCGGGCGTGCTCTCACGAAACATGCACCTCCACCCATCGCCCCCGCACGGAGCCATCGAAAACGCTGGTTGCTCCGTGCACGGGGCTGTGCGAGGGGATGGGTGTGCGCCTGTCTGCACCTGCCCCCTAACACCACCCCTGCAGTGGCGTGACCATGGACCGTCTCCCAGCATCAGCACATTTAAAAAAGGCCAGAGACAAAGCAGTTCAGGTGATCTCTTTTATTGGACCATTTGTAGTTAGCGAGATTAGGCAAGTTTTCAGCCCCCAGAGGACTGCATAACAACAAACTTGGATTTGGGCCCCAGTGGCGCCTGAACGCTTGCAGAATCTCACCAAGTTTACCGTTTGAGCATAGATGTTTGCACTGAACGAAATTCTGCGATCTGCAATGAAAACAGCCACAAAGCATCATGTAGCAATTGCTGCTGCTTCTTTTTTAAACTGCTCCTTTTCGGAGTTCGATCATCACCAAAATCTCACGGGCTGGATGAGACAGCCTGTAAAAATTATGCAAAGAAAGCAACAATAAAAGGAGGATTTGTTAAAATAAATAAGTAAATAGAATCTCTCATTCCTCTTGAAACACATCCCATCAAACATCATGGATGTTCTGTTTGCACAAATGAACGGCCTTCCTCTTAGAAAGAAGTCCACTGCCCCTCCCCACGGGGAGGCTATAAAGTAATTTCAGCATCACCTAACATGGAATTCCAGAGCGTGTTACCTCTTATGGCTAGTAATGGTTTCATTACATTCTTTCCTGGCCTATGCGCATGCATCACCCCCATTACGACCTGTTGGGCACTTCTTTGAAGCAAGTGAAGTTGCCCACTGTTGGGAGACATGATGCTCAGCGACATCAGGATGGGGAAATGTTTTCCCTCCCAGGGGCCACTTTGAAAATTAGTACACGTGCTCCAAGGGCCGTAGAGAAGTTGGAGGCAGGGGGGTGTTTAAGAGGTGCCCTCATGAAGAGAAGGGTCCAGATCATGGATCTGTGCCATGGATCTTTCCTCTATCCTTGTGCAGCCCTTCATCTCTGCTCCCTTCCCCTGAGCTGAGTTTTTCAGTGCTTGGGGGTAGGAACTCGATCCAGGGGTCAGATGCAGGAACTGGAAAGAGGCCCCCCACACACACACAACTTGAAGCCTACCTGACAAACAGGGCATCGATCGAAATAGCCATAGGGGTGGGAAGCTCTGGGTCTGACAAGGTCCGAGCTCCAAGTGTAGCGTTTCCCCACAATTGACACATGTAGGGTTTCTCTCCTGTGTGGATTCTCTGGTGCTTGCTTAGCTGCAAACTGTCCCGGAAGCATTTCCCGCAATCCAGGCACTCATAAGGTTTCTCTCCCATATGGATTCGCATGTGCATGCTCAGGTGCAAGATTTGCCTTGTCCTTCCTCCAAAGGAATTCTAAGCTCACACTGACTCTCAGAGACCTCACCCAATTGAGAAATATTTCCTTGGGATCTTCCCAATAACATCCTAGGCAGTTCCACAGGCTCAGGCACTTCCTGGGGAGAATTCCCCTCCCTCCCCTTCATGTTTCCTGCAGGAGAAAAGAGAGAGAGAGCCAAACATGAGACACTTCTTGTTTTGGGGAAGAAAGAAAACCTCACAAAAAAAGATGGCATGAAAGCAGAGGAGGTTGCAAGGGGGAGGGTAAAGGCAACCCAAAGTTAATTGCTGGGGAGGTTAAGAACTGGGCAGAAATGCAAATGACTTTTCATATTCATGAAGATCATTTGCATGTTCACACACCTCCAGAAATATGAACATCCAAATTCATTTTGGTTGCCATCGGAAAATTCACAACTTTATTTATTTGGTGCTTTTGTTATTTGGTACCTTGTTCACTTTAGCAGTCAAGACCGAAAGACTGAACAACAAGTGAAGAGACAAAATCATTATTAATAATAATATTCATGAATAATAATAATAAAAATCAGCAAACATAGAGTCCAAAATAATAAAAAGTAAAAAAATAAGCAACCACAACAAAACCAATTTTCTGGAGCCACAAACTAAGCAGGAAGTGAAGACCATTTCCTATTTCCCTCATTGGGCTCGTCACCGCAGGGTCCCTTGGTTTACTGAGGGGCTGCAGTGTATGAAGCGTGTAGGCAGGAGGCTAGAGCAATGCTGGCGTCGGACTCGATCTGACTCCGACCGTCTTCTCCATAGGGCCCATTTGAGGTCCTACGTTGAGGCTGTGAGGATGGCGAGGAAGGAGTTCCTTGCCGCCCTCATAGCGTCTGCAAAGTCACGCCCGGCAGAGCTGTTTCGGGTGGTGCGGGGGCTGGTTAGTCCGGCCTCCCTCCACCTTGAGGGGGACGTTTCCCAGGCCCGCTGTGAGGAGTTTGTCAACTACTTCGCAGACAAGATTGCTCGGATTCAGACCGACTTTGACGCTGGATTGATGCTAGTAGGTGAAGAGCGCGGGGGGACGGAGGTCCCGTCTGGGTCAGCTTCGTGGGGAGAGTTTCAGGAAGTGACGCCGGCCGATGCGGTGGATGTCCTGGGGTCTGTGAGGGCCACGTGTTGTGAACTTGATCTGTGCCCGTCCTGGTTGGCAAAAGCCTCCAGGGAGACGTTGGGGACGGTGCTGGCGAGGGTAGTGAACGCGTCCTTTCGACAGGGGAGGCTGCCGCCCTGCCTTAAAGAGGCT